>QEPC01006381.1:408803-439070 GCA_003113815.1 Sphenodon punctatus
CAGTGCCTGTATGCCTGCCCAGTATGGAGCCTGCAATTTTTGGACAAATTGGAGACAATTCAAAATCAGTTTCTGTGTAAAATTCTGGGAGTCCCTAGTGGGACGCCGGCAGTGCTGCTGCGGCAGGAAACTAAGTGCCCCACATTAAGGGGACGGGCCCTGCTCATGATTTTGAAATTTTGGGCTAAGGTGGTCTTATTCCTGGCAGGGGCAAGCTCCCTTCTATCAAGGGCAGTGGAAGAGGGACTCCTGAACCCGTGGGTGAGCCAGGTTGAGGAGTGGGTGGCGGCCCTGGGATTCTCAAGGGGAGTTGTGGCTCATGTGGGCCTGGAGGGGGTGGTGTCATTATTGAAGAGGCGGATATTGGATCAAGAGCTCCAAATGGAGAACGCACACCTGTCCTCTCAAAGGGTGGCCCCTGAGTATTATCCTCCGGGTTCAGGAGAGGAGGAGTGTAGTTACTTATTCTCTTGTCAGGATGCTAGGTTGCACCAGATTTTTACATGCTTAAGATGTAATGTTTATCCATCAGCGATGAGGGATGGCCGATGGAAGGGTATCCCGAGGGATAAAAGATACTGCCAACTGTGTGATGGTGCTGAAATGGACTCTGTCGCCCATGTGTTACTGTATTGCCCTGCCTTAGTAGTACCGAGACAGGCCCTATTGGGGGATTATATGGCAAGTAGCCCCGACTTAGGGGTACCAGTGGGGAGGCTCCTGTCCTGGATTGCTATGCCCTGGTCTAAATCGGTGGCGAGACTAGGACACCTATTTGTTAGGTGCAGGGCAGTCCTGAGGTGCGAGTCCCCGCTGGAAGATGTTTGGCTGATCCCTCGGGACGATGAAATGGTGTAAGATTGGGGGATCATTGTGGGGACCCGGAGCTGATAGGCTCGCTTAATTCGGGGTCATCTTTGGATTGATGCGGAGTTAGGTATTAACATTTTCCCCTGATCATACGATTTATTATTATTAGGGGTTATCCTGGTGATAAATATTTAGGTTTTTTTTTAGTTATTTTTAATGTGTTTATTTTTGTGGATTTGTATTGAGGTCTAAGGCTGTATAGGCCCCTGGTGATTTCCCAGGAACTCAAATAGTCGTCCAAAGATGTTTTGTATATTGTTGATTATGTGATTTACTATGTTTTTAATTTTGTCTTATATTGTACGAATATTGCTAAGGCCAATGGCCGCAATAAAATACTTACTTACACACGATGCTCTGCATCAGGTGGCAATGGTGACTGGAATTAAACAGTGATGTGGGGTAAGGCTGCCCAACCCATGGAAGGCATGTTGTATGGCTGTACCCAATGACATCACTGACAGCAACATTAGCTTGCTGATGTGACTGGTTGCACCCCAAGATTGCTGGTTTGTGTGTGGTTTCATGCTCAGCAGCTTTACCATGCTGATGTCAGTGGTAGACTCCTGATGAAAAAAGATGTAATCTCAATTTCTTTAGGTACAATCCTAGTCAAAAGGTAAAATCTAGAGTACATCCACCTGTATGTATTGACTAAAAAAGTACCTGAGATAATCTCTAGATGGTTACAAATACCTGAGAGAGTCATAAAAGTACATAGGCCATTTGGGTGAATGCAAAAGGAGATGGAAAACAATATAGAAAGTATTATAATATTATAATATACAAATCAATGGCTCATCTGGTTCTGCAGTACTCTAGGTAGTACTTGTTTCCTCATGTTAAAAAAGATATTGCTAAATTGAAGGGCATCCAGAGAATGGCAATGAGAATACGGGGTGTGAAGCAGACACATAATTGTATTATTTTTAGTTTTTGTTTACCAAAACGCTTTCATTTGGGTTTTTTTGTAAACAAGAATATTTGTGGGTTTTTTTTTGTTGTTTGTCTTTTTTGTTTGATTTTATTAAATATCTTTTTTTAAAAAAAACTTTTAAAAAATCACTGCATATTTGCAAAATGGCCACTAGACCACTGTGCACATGCACAGCCCTTTTCAAAATTGGTCCGGGCAGTGTACAGTACAGACTAGCTGCCCTTTTCCAAAATAGCACTGACGCTGATGGTGCCATTTTCAGAAAGGGCAAACATGTGGAGAACGGCTCCCAGTAGCCATTTTGCGCATGTGCATTTCTAAAAATTAATTAGTAGTAATTAGTATTATTAATTATTATTAATTTTTATTTTATTTATTTATTATTATTATTATTAAGATTAGTTTTCATCCATTTTTGTTTGTTGTCATTTCCTTGTTAATTTGTTTTCATATTTTAATTACTGAAACAAATAGGGCTTCATTTGTTTTAGCAATTAAAAAACAAAAACAAATTGCACATCTCTATGAAACTAGTCAAAGGCATGGGGAATCTCCAGTTTGAAGAGAAATTGTTTACTTTAGAATGGAGGCTAATAAGAGGAGAAAGGATAAAACTGTACAATAAGGAATGATACTAAAAAGGCAGATAAGGATACAATTTGTTGCCAATCTAATAGCATAAGAACAAAGAGGCAATCCTTAAAAGAAAGCAAATTCAAAAGGGTAAGAGAGAATACTGTGTCCCACCATTTTTATTTTATTTTATTTTTATTTTTATCAATTTATACCCCGCCCCTCCTGTAAAAAGATAAAATAAGGAATTAGTTTGAGGCATTCACTGCTACAGGATATGGCTGAGGTCAAGAATTCAGTAACATTCAAAGGAGGACAGGACATTCTATATCAAGGACTAAAGATATAATTAGCTACCATATTTTAAACAGAAATAAAAACACATGATTCCAGGCTGAATTTGTAACCATTAGAGATTAGAAAGCAACTCTCCTGGTGGCATTTTATTGCACACCTACTGAGAACAGGGTGTCTTTGATATCTGAGGCACTGGTGCTGGCAACTGTCAGAGTCAGAACACGAGACTCGATGTACCAAGGGTGTGATCCAGTATTACAATTCCTATGACTCTAGGAACACCCCGCTATGGGGACTGTGATGTCCAGGCCGAGAGGAGCAGTGGCTCAGCTGGACGGTTGAGTCAGCCCGGGGGGCACATAGGTAGCATGTTGGGTCACATTTGGGGACCAATTGGGCACCCCCAAGTCAACGGGGTTCCCACATTTTTCCAGGCATCCTCTTTCATCTCTAGACAGAGGTTACCCAATCCTGCTCTAAAGTTTATTTTGTAAGGAAAATGGCTAAACTGTAGGGTCGAAATTCAGACCTGATGTAAAAAGATGTAACTCTATTAAGGTCTATTAACAATTTGCTGAATTACAGCACATCTGAACTGAACGATTCTTTCTTTTAATGGAAAGTTCATGTTTCCATTAGACCTTTACTGAAATATACAATTTGATCAGAACCTGATAAAACATTCAATTTTCTATAATGAGCAATGGCAAAACATTTCCCCCAACCAATAAAAATTATTCCTTTACTAAAGATCTTACCAAAGACTTTTGAAAATAGTGAGACTGGAAGATAAAAATTCCAATATAACAATACTGGAAAATGTTTAGTGCAAGGGCTGGGGTTGGTGTGGGTAGGGTTTTTTTTGTTTTTTTTTAAATTGTATTTTAATGTTTTAAATTGTATTTTATCTTTTTTTGTAATCCTTCCTGAGTCTTTGGGGAAGGGGCAGGTGGTTTAAAAATGTAAATAAATATAGTTTTGAGTAGGGCTGAAATGAGAGCTTGCAAAAGCAAGCATTCTTGTTGAAATCCCATTTCTTGGTTTGTCCTGGAATGAACTGAGAAACAGGATTGATTTGCTGAGTTGTAGATGAGAAAAAAAAATCACTGCGCACGTGCAATGCTCGCAGCTTTTAACCAAAATTGTGTCCATAGTGTCGCTGCTATTTTGGTTAAGCGTGATGGCCATTTTGCTCATTCACAACATGTGCACAATCTTGTGCCCTTACCCAAAATGACGTCAATGTTATTACTACCATTTTGGTTAAGGGGAACGGCCATTTTGCACAAAGAATTCGTACTGGAACCACGATCTCACCGAGTCTTAGTACTTGAGTCTGAAAGTTTTACTCACAAGAAACAAATCGGGATGCTCATTCAGCCCTAGATTTGAGGTATGGTCAGGCAAACAAACAAAAACTTATGAAGAATGAACAAATTTCACCCAAAATTTCAAGTCATATCTCAGAATTGGTTTGACCTGTTCACTTCATATATTGCTAAAAAAATCTCCACTGGTCACAGACTACAAATTTAAAGTTGCAGGAGCAAAGAAATTAAGACTGAAAATATAGAAGAGTATTGAGAGTGGAGGTGTGCAAAAATATCCTTAAAATTGAAAGATAATTAGCTATATGGGGTTTTTTTGTCTGCAGGAACAATTGGTGATTGGAAAAGCCTATTCTCTCAAGCTCAGAATGATGAAATGGACAGGAAATTTGAAAAGTGTTTATCCAGAACTAAGCTGGGAGCAAAGATTAAGTATGATGTGTACTGCAAGATCTGAGGAGTAAAACAGCATTGCTGAACCAACAGATTACCGTGTGTCTGCTGTCTGCACTTCAGAAAAATTGAATAATTGATTCAAACTATAAACATTTACACATAAGCATATTTATACATATGTACTTTCCAATCACATATTCTCACAGCTTTATTTACAGTTGCAGTAATGTAGATCTGTTTTGCCTTTAAGTATACGATCTCTGTTGTGTTTAATGAAAAAGTATATGTGCATAATATAATGAATGATAGCAAGACTTTTGCACCAGACCTATCACCCAGAAATAATCATCCTGTTGCTTCAACTCACCTTACACCACTTCCCAGCTTGCTGTGTTAGACTGATTATTTTCAAACTCTGATTAGCAGTTAACTTGGTTTACTTTGTAAATACTTCTTTTCCCTATTGCACTATTAGTTATTGATCTATTAGTGTTATTACACTAAATAATACTATTGAAATAACATATCAAAAACCAAATAACTGAATAATCAATAATGATGTAACCAAAAACCAATTCAGGGGACTCTTTGCAAGCAACCTGATCACTACTAGGAAATTTTTAGAGGAGGGGGTAAATTCAGTGGCTTAGCAAGGCCATGGTGGGCCTGGGCTCATATCCCTCCCAATTAAGCCCCCCTCCCTAAAGGCAAGGGGTGGGTTCTTCAGGGTGGCGGCAGGGCTTACGTGAAGTCTGTGCCAGGGTGTGGGGCACCTCTCCCCACCGCCCCCGAGAGGCAGCAACCCAGCCAGGAAGAAAGTTTTAAGAGTGGGTGGAAGTGGGGCCAGAACCCCACCCCCACCCACTGAAAACTTCCTCCTTGGCAGGGTCCTTTGCCAGGAAGTTTTCAGGGTAGGTGGAGTACTGGCTCTGCTCCCTCCTCCTCTAAAAATTTCCTAGTAGTGATCAGGCTGCTTTCAAAGAGTCCCCTCAGAGTTCAGGACCCAGGCTCAACTAAGCCCCCTCACTCCATGGTAACTACACCCCTGAGCAAATCTGGAAGAATTTACAGTTATCAACAGAAATGATGAAGCAATAACAGAGAGACAGAATAAACAAAGAAGAGGGGATCAGGGTTGGAGGTGGATGGAAATGAGAGAGACTGGGTAATCAAACAATCACTGTTCTTACAGTAAGAGGCGGCTTATGAAGTTTATACGTCCAGCTCTTTAGGAATCTCATATGGATGGGTTTTACTTTAACAATGAACTTCCATAGATAAGAATTTAAAAGACAGATAAAATTTTCTATGTCTCAAATACCAGCTGATAAAACCATAGTTTTTATGGGACCAGCTCCAGTTGGTGGAGGTATGCAAGCTTTTGGACCTCACCAGGGCCTTCATCAGGCAAGCCAGGAATTATAATAATAAACAGCAAAGCAGTGAGGTATATACAGTGATTGGAAACAATGTCAATGGAAGGGGATGAGAGGGGAGGGGAGGAGGAGATGAAAACGAGCCCCTGGTAGGAGGTCTGCAATCCAGGCAGGAAGTCTGAGACTCTCAAAAATCTCAAAACACACTCTGCGCATACGTAAATGGCTGCCATGGCCATTTCTGCACATGCGTGCCCCCTGGTGGTCATTTTGCACATGCACAGAGCTGTTTTTGAGGGTTCTCGAGAAACTTGTGAGATTCTTGAAATCCTAAAACTGCTCTGCGCATGCACCAAATGGCCGCTGGGGGCCACGCATATGCAGAAATGGCCGCGGTGGCCATTTTGTTCATGCACAATACTGGTTTTTTGGCTGCACAAATTTTGGCGAGAACAGGTTGAGAATCAGTCAATTCTTGGCCCATTCTCATTCTCACAAATCTTGACAAGAAGCCAATTCTCGATGAGATTTGGTGAGATAGTGAGGGCGAGTTTCAGCCTTAGTTGGAGAACAGCCTCAGTGTTCCATGGCCTGTGTTGTAGATTCATCTTAATTGATTTTGTCTGGTGTCAGAATGTTTCTGTGACCCATTCAGAGTTACAGTCATACCTATTATAATAACATGATTTGAATTATTCTTATCGCATTGTACTCAGCATTTTGCAAGAATTAAACTACCATCAACTACGAACAGTTTGCGTTGTTGTTGCATATTGATGTTACAAGAATGTTGTTTTTAAGTAATATATGGCATATTTCTGATTTTCATCAGCATGTGATATTACAAAATCATAAACCTTCTGTCACATGATGACAGTCACATTTCTTGGTGGCAAGAAACAGACATTAATTCCTTATGGGAACACATTTTTTAAAAAACACATAATTGTCAGGCAGTTTAAATTATACTACACAAATTATTTAATGTAATGTTCATCTAGTTGAAGAGGATGTAAAAATGATCTTCTAGAAGAGTTTTAAGAACACATCTCTTTCCTCAGATTCTGCTCAAATCCATTTTCAAAACTAAGGCCAAGGTGAGTGCCCATTTTATGTCTCATAAAAAACATATGTATTGATCGTATTTACAGATCAACCTTGGTATCTGTTGGGTCTATGTCATATTCAAGGTCCTGTGCCTGCTGCAATTTTACTTAGCTCTCACACTTGTAAAGAAAGATTTCGGAGTAATTTAGTGCTGAAACTCGTTTTTTTTTCCAGACTTTACAAAGGATCACGATCCTTGGTTTGGAATCACCGAATTCTGAGGTTCTGAGGACCAGGTCCGGTACTCGGGAAATCCAGTTCTGTCAATCGAGTGATGGAGTCGTACTCTTTTTCTCTGAGCTATGTGCGGCTGAGTCGTTGGCCAGGAGTCAGGAGTTCTGGGACCCCTGATGTGACTGGAGTGACCCCTGACCCAACCTTCTCAGAGGTAGGAAACAAAACTTAGTGTGATATTTGGTAGACACATGGGTAATGTGAGGGGACAGGTGAGGGGCAGACAAGTACAGGACATTTTTTTATTGGCTGTCAGGGGCAAAGTGGCTATTTGGGCATCTTTCAGTCTCTTTGGGGACTTTGACTGTGTGTGCTACACTGCAGTACCTGTAAGTATTTTGACTTGGAGTTGGGGTAGGGGCACCTAGCCATAGGGGCAATGCTGGGGGTTACTTACTACTACATCCTGCTTTAAAATGTGTGTCAGCATAGAGCAATGCTGTGGGTTTGTCAAAAGGTCCCCAGCTAGGGCATGGGGAAATACCTTCTGGTTAATTATGGTGTGTTTTGGGGAGGGAGCTTGCCTTGCAGTGCGGCATGGAGCAAGGGAGGCATATGTTTTTTGGGGTGGGGGTTGCATCTGGTTAGGGGGTTGCATCTGTCTCTGCTGGCTTGAGCGGTGAGTGTTTCCGAGTTTCCAAGTTTCTGCAATTCTGAGTTTCGAGGTTCTGAGCTCTGACGATTTCTGATTTCCAATGTCCAAGTCCTTAGTACAAGTTCCGAGTGGTGGCCAAAAACTCGGCCTCGGCACTCGGAACCTCGAAACACTCATGAGGGTCTTTTTATATATTTGGTGCAGCCCTACTGAGTATTCATTGACAGTGTTGTCTTGGGGTTTTTCAACAGACAAACAGAAAGAATACTGCAGGTGCTGTGGTAGCACAGCAGGGTACTCAAGTTTTGTGGATTTGGCAGCTCTAGTCACATTTCTGCTGCTCTTTCTCGGTCTTGCTGGAAGACTGATGGAGGTTGCCTGTACTTCAGGCAGGCAGCCCGGTGACTCTTTTCTTGCTTCTCCTTCTCTTGGTCTCACATAGAAGCGTTCAGGAAGGAGGGACAAGGAGCAACATAAGGTATAAGTTCTACAGCTATCTTTATGCCCTCTCTCCTCCCTTAGGCAGCTGCACCAGGCTCTGTTCCTCCCCCAGTCATCCCATCCACCTACAGCAAATAATCATCCCCAACAGCTGTTATTCCTCTACACCTGAATTCTAAGAAATCCGTAATCCCTTCAACCTTAATCCATATTTTCAGGACCATGGCGTAAAACGGTAAATCCAGCACTTCTCTTGGGGAAGTGGAGTACAGGGTTGTAAAAGGTAACTGGATTCTACTCATTTCTGTAGCACTGCATTACTAGGCCTACACAGTGCTTTACAGACACAGATTTTTGGAGACGCGTCCCTGCCAAGCAGTTTTACAATCTAAAATGGACATGGATGAAGGGAACACATAGGAAAAGACACACACACTTTACATACTGGGGAACGGAGAGGTTGTGACTTGCCCAATTCATTGGCCAGGTGAGATTCAAACCTTGATCCCCCAGGTCTAAATCCAGCACCCTGTCCATAACACCACACTGGCCCTCCCAACCCCTTCCACACGGTCCTCTTGCTAATTACAAAGTACATCTGGGTGATTGTCAAGCCTTCTATCTAGCTTTCCTTCTGTAGCCAACTCCTTAAGTGCAGTTTATAATCTGATGCTGCCTCTGGCTCCCGCCTGGCCAGATCCTCTCTGACTTTACAATACTCTTTCCGTTTGCTGGAAAGATTATGGCACCCTCTTCTGACTGAACATTGAACTGAAGGTGAACAGTGTCCAGTAATGAAATGAATAGTAGTTTGTTATAACAAGTCTTAATCTGGGTGTGAATGGAGGCTCTATGAGGCAGGTACTAATACTGAACCCTAATTATGACAAATGAATGTCTGTCCTCATGCATCAGCTCCATGAAAAAGGACCCCTGAGCCCAGGCTTAGCAGAGATAGCTACTAAACGCAGAGGTTCTCTTGTGCAGTGTGCTCACTAAATCAGGGATGAGAAACCCCTGGCCCACGGCCCAAATCTGGTCCATGGCTGTTTTTTTTATTTGGCACCTTTCCAGTTTTCCTGGTTTAATGCATAAATCGAGTCCACATCCTGAAGTGCTTAAGGGCATTGTGAGGTGGAAGGGAGCAGAGACAAGAGTGTGCAATCAAGAATAGGAAAACCCTATTCTTCATGCCACAATCCAAGACACCCTCTCCTTTGTGCCCCACTCTGCATTCTTAAACACCCCTGTCCCAATGTCTATCTGGCCTGGAGAGCTTGTACTAATTTCCAAGTAGTCCATGGGAGGGGAAAAGTATGCCACCGCGGGGCTAAATATCTATGCCCTTTTCTTTCTCTGCCAATCATTTCAGCCAAATTGCCAGGTAATTTATTGTTTCCCAAATAAAAGAAAAGAAACAAATCCAGAATTATTGATGCTGCAATTAAAAGTGAAAATTGTCCATGTGTTTTTAATGCTTAATTCTTATTACTGCTTTAAACAAATAACTCATTTACCTTTTTATTTAGATACGGCTACTGGTTCGGAATCCAAAAGATACAGCTGTTTTCTTTCTTCTATTTCACTAATGGATGGTCTGCACTCCCTGCCTTCCAATTGTGGGATGAATACGTCAAAGTCTTTATGAATGGAAAAGTTACGCTTGCTATTTTATTTTGCAGCTTCTCTAATTTGATTGTCCAGAAGTGTGGACTGTCAATCCTGAGGACCGGGAACAGATTCCGACAATAATACTTACCATTTATATAGTGCTTTTAAGTGCACAAAACACTTTAAAATCACCATTTCCTTAATTGCCAACATCTCTGCAAGGCAGGTAGATCAGTATTTTATTATCCCCATTTTACAGAAGGCAAACTGTTTAAAATAAACAAAAGTACATACTTTCCCACTTAGTACAAAATGGAACTCATGGCCAAGGGATATTGTGGATGTCCATATTATAAATGGGTTAAAAAAAAAAAAGGATTAGAAAAATTCATAGTCAATTATTAAGTGTCTCTACTGTCACCTATAGGAAGTACAGGCTAGCATAAGATGAGTGTGTATAATGCTCCTGCTTAGAGGAGCCATACATTATGTTATTCTGATCCTCCCTTCAAAATTCAGCCATGTGCCAGTCCCCCATGCCCTTTAAAATGAGTCCAGATTTGAAACAGCCAGCTACAGTCCCCTCAGTCCTAGCCATAACTATTGAAATAATCTGCTCTTTCTCCAGTAGACTTTGGCTCCTATTTAGACTATATAATTGAATGGAACAAGCACATTGAAAATGAAAATATTATGGTTATAAACCTATGAAGAACTTAAAGAGGTTAGGTCAATTTTGCTTTCTCTTATAATCTAGTGTAAAAGTAATAATTGTGGAGCTCTTATTGTAATATATGAAAACCAATGTACCAAAGAACTGTTCATCCAAAAACAAAGGAAAATTTTTGATCATTAAGGCCTAATGTTAATGGAAATATTCTTGTGCTGGGGAAGGCTTTGAAATACCCTGCTGCTTATGCTGGGAAGGATACCTTTTAAATGTTTTCACTAGGGATGCCCCAAACATTTTTTTTTTAAAAACCTCGCAAATGTTTCAGAGGTTCCGAGTGCTGAGACTGAGTTTTCGGCCACCAGTCAGAACTGTTTTCCAGGACTCAGAAATCAGAACTCAGAAGCAAGTAGCTTACCAAATGAACTTCTTACTGTCGGGAACTGGGAGTGAACAACGGGGAATGGATTGCCACTGTGACTGTTGGTTCTTCTCCTATGCGATCGAGATTGGCCACTGTCGGAGGACAGGATACTGGGCTTTATGGACCATTGGTCTGACTCAGTATGGCGCTACTTATGTTCTTATGAAATGTGAAAAGTCTCAGAACTCAGAATCTCGGAACTTGAAATCATAGGACTCAGCATTGGGACCACACCATATCCCGGGAGGACACACCACATCCTGTCGCTTTGCCCTCCATAACATTGCTCGGATTCACCCCTTTTTCTCTGTCTCCTCAGAAAAAACCCTTGTTCACGCCATGGTCATCTCTCGCCTTGACTACTGCAACCTTCTCCTTACTGGCCTCCCCTGCTCTCACTTGTCCCCCCTTATCTCCATTCAAAACTCCGCTGCTAGGGTCATCTACTCAGCCCGTCACTTTGACCACGTGCAGCCTCTCCTCTCCTCGCTTCACTGGCTCCCCCTTCCCCAACGCATCCTTTACAAACTGCTGGTATTTACCTACAAAACCCTTCACAACTAGGGATGATAGATAGATATTTATTGTTGGCCACATGGCCATAACAAGCAAGCAAGCAAACAAATAACTAGCAAAACAAACAACATACCTACAATTACAGCCGTGACTGTAAAGGAAGAAAAACTATCATCATAACAATAATGTAACCAAACTAGCATTTCCTTACACAATTATAATTTTGTTTATACAATACAGGAAACAAGGGTTCATAAATAAGTCCTTTAACCTAACATCTCACAATATTTCTACCAGAAACTTCTCCCCATAAGCAACCTTAAGGGAGCCTAAGGGCTTTTTAATTCCCAAAAGAAGAGAATAAATCCACCTGCATTGATACATTCGCATTGAACCCCATGCAGTCCAAACACTGTTTTTCAAATCTAATTCTAACATTAGCCATTCTAGCTGCAAAAATAGCAACATGCTTAGAATGAGCCAGGTCCCTATCCGCCAGCAGATATATTATTTGTTGGATTTGAGGGTGGGAAGGATCACATTCAGTAATGGTTTGCAAGGAGGTACACTGGGTAACATAAATGGGGCAGTTCAAGAGGTAGTGTCCCAAATCCTCCACTTCCTGGCTGCACAAACAAACCCTCTCCTGATAGGGGGTAGCTTGGTATCTCCCCTCCAATACGTCCGTATGCATTGTCTGAAAATACAGGGTCGTCATAGCCTTCCTTAAAGTGGGGTCCACTAAAAAATGGATATATGAGGCTCCTCTTCTAGTGGGGATAAGATATTTATAAAAGGGGGAGACTAATGACCTGGAGGCAACAGCCCTCTGTTCCTGCCTATCTATATCAAACACTGTTTGTTTAAGAGTCCTGATAACAGCCCACTTGTTAAAATATAAATCTGAAAATCCTAACAGCAGGAGGTCACTCTTCACATCTGTCCACCAACGGTCCAAACCCCCCACCTTGTCTAGCTGTTTTTCTTTCAAAGCCTGTCCCAACAGGGAAGTGTCCAATATATCCCTGATTTTAGCCCCAAAATACCAGCTTACGTAGCGCAACATAGGCTGCCAAAGAATAATTACCAAGTTCCAAGTTTATTAATGCCACATTCAATGAAGGAGGGATTGCCAGTATCCTTCTCCAAAGAATATTAATAACAGGTTCAAGATAGGATACAGCATCACGCCCACAACCCCAAATTGGAACACCATACAGCATACCTGCTAAAAGCATCCCCTTGATAATCTTTTGAACTGCCCCAATATCACATTGTTTGAGTGAAAAAAAGAAACGTTGGATAGCCAATGCCTCTATCTTGGCCTTCTGCTTTACTACCTCAATGTGGGCCACCCAGGAGCTGTTATAAGTGAAAATTATACCCAGGTATCTATACCTGCGGACCTGCTCAATTTGAAGACCTTGAAGAAACCAAGCGTATCTGACAAATCTTTTAGCAAAGACCAAAATTTTGATCTTATCATAATTTATATTGAGCATCTTTTCGCAACAACTAACCTCAAAATCCTGAAGAGAGTTCTCCAGCCCTCGCCTGCTAAGAGATAGTAAAACAGCATCATCGGCATACATAAGCATGTACGCCTTCCTGCTGCCCACTCTGGGAGGATGATACTTTCCCACAACCTTATGCCCTCATATAAGTGAATTTACATAGATGTTAAATAAGGTTGGAGCTAGTAAACATCCCTGCTGGACCCCATGGTACGTATGGATCATATCCGAGAGCAACCCGTTAGGGTCCACTCTGACCTTCAGCGACGTCTGTGAATATAGTGATCTTATCAAAGCCAACAGGCGTTTATCTATTTGTAGCTGTGCCAGCTCCACCCAGAGCTTATATCTACAGATAGAATCAAATGCTGCAGAGAAATCTATAAATGCAGTATATATCTTATGTCGCCACCAACTATATTTATCTACTATGTGGTATAAAATAAGAGCCTGCCTAATAGTAGAGCAGTAAGGCCTAAAACCCGCCTGCTCCTCCTCAAGTAAATTTCTGCCTAGAATCCATGCTTGTAAATGGTTCAGCAGCAGTCTTGTATACATTTTAGATAGCTAAATCTACTTCCTAGATAGCTACCCCCTCTGTGTATCAGTTAGTGTGTCTTTTGTGCAAACTGGTGTCCACATCAGCCTATGCAGACCATCCTTTTTCTTGGGTTATAAGATCCACCCAAATGGCCCATTCCTCCCCTCCTTGTTTGCCAGCTACTTCTGTTTACCTTTTCCTCGTGTATCAAAAGTATCTTATGCATCTCCAATAGCCCTTTTTGTGATGGAAGTAGAAGTTTTGGTTCTTCCCCTCATCAGCCCATTGTACACCCCTTATGGCACAGCTTAGTCTCTCAAATCCTTTGCCCAGTACCCTATAACTGCTCTTGGTTTTCCCCTCCACCTCTGAGAAATCTTGGAATGCAGATACATGCAGTTGCTCTGCACGTGTCTGTGCTAAAGGGTTCCCAGACTTCGGTCTGCCCCTCTCTTTTTCTTCCACCACCCCATCTCCCCCAAACTGCGCTGGATCCCGGGCTGCTGATCCCTTGTGCAATCAGCTAGGAGAGGTAAACTACAGGTCCAGACTCTCTCTCTCTCTCTCACCGCACCTCCCCCCTGTCATTTTATGTTTTCCCTTTTTGTATCTGCCAGCCAGACCGGGGCTGTGTTTCAGCATTAGCTTGTGCGTGTGTATGTGTACCTTATTTTTGCCTTTGTACTTCTGTTTTTATACAACAATAAACCTGTTTCAGTTTTATTGAACCTTTCTCCCTCTCTCTCCTTACAATTTGGGGAGGGTAACATAAACTGACTTTAGCACGTGTCATTCCTCAGATTGATCCCTGGGAAATGTGGGGAGTGGGACCTCTAATTTGGCTAATTCCCCTAAATTAAAGAAACAAGTGGATATTGAGGTACTGACCCCCCCCCCCCAATAATCACGCGTGGACTGAGGTCTCCCGTTAACACTTCCATTGAAAAAATTGAAAATCCTATGCCTATATATAAACCCTATACCTATGTATACCTATGTTCTATACCTATAATATAAATCCTATACCTAAAAACCTATACCCTATACCTAAATCCTATACCTATGTCCTATATATATACATTCTATAATGACATGTATATGTATACTGTCTCTCTCTGTCCTCTGGCCCTTTTTTCAAGGGCAGCAAACACCCATGAATGTTTGCCACCTGTGTGAACTGTGTCATGACTGGGTGGGGGTGCATGCGTGCACATACACACCCATCTCTCACCCACGGAGCCATCTGAAAAAATGAAGGAGGCTCCAAGGGGGGTGGGGATGGGAGGTTGGTGTTCGCCAGTGTGTGCCTGTCAGAAACTCCCACCCACCCAGTGCACACCGACCGTGGCACACACTGACCCCCCCTTCACATCACAGCTTGTGTAAAAAGGGCCTCCGTCTCTCTCTCTCTCTCTCCAGAAATAATCACCTCATGCTGCAGCACCCTCTCTCCACTCACCAAGATTTCTTCCTTTACCCACAAGGAAAAGGAATGGACACACTGTTTTTATACTGTTTCGTGGGGAGGGGGACAGAGGTTAAGGAGTGGATCTGCTATTTCACACTGTGATTGGCTTAGAAAGGCAGGAAACAACTAATGGACAGTAGGGATGGGTGAACAGAACAGAGTTCGGAAATTCGGTTCGGTTTGGTTTGAAATTCGAGTTCGGAAATTCGGTTTGGTTTGGTTTGAAATTCGAGTTCGGTTCGGCAGTTCGGTTTGGTCGACCAAACAGACCAAGTTCAGTTGAATTCCAAACTTCTGAACCAAGTTCGGCCATTCACAATCAGTTTTTTTGGTGTGTGTTGCCACTAGGGATGGGCGAACAGAATGGAGTTCGGAAATTCGATTCGGTTTGAAATTCGAGTTCGGTTCAGAAGTTCGGTTCGGTTGACCGAACAGACCAAGTTTGGTCTGAACTCTGAACCTCCGAACTGCATTCGCCCATCCCTAATGGACAGAAATCTGGAAATAAAACAGTACCTTTGGTAATGTGGTAAGTAGTAAATGAATGGTACACAATACACGGTAACTGTAAACGGTAAGGGGTTTTTGGCGGTCATTAACGTCTGTATTCCTCCCAGCACATCGTGCTACTATAGGGAAAGTTGCTGGCAGGAGTTAACGCTCCTTATAGAATCTATCAAAAAGATGCACGCAAAGGTTGGGATTCTTCTGGTAGGAGATCTCAATGCTCGATTGGGGGTATCTGATGAGGCCCTATTTAGCGCTGGAAGTTATGGGACTAAGAAGGATCTTGGTGAGCGTCCATTGAGGAGGTCCAAGGATCAGAGTGTGAATAGCAATGGACTCCATTTATTAGAGCTGATGGTCAACTTAGATCCGATAGTCCTAAATGGCACGACATTGCAGGATTGCCCAGCGGAGTTTACATTTCTGTCAAAATTGGGATGTAGTGTGTTAGACCTGATGATGATTTCAGACTCCCTATACTCCGAGGTCGAACGATTCGAGGTGGATTTCCATCCAGGGAGCGACCATCTCCCAGTACAGTTGACTCTGGGGAGGAAGGAATTAGTAGATGGGAGATCTCTGCTAGCCCACCAAGAGCCTCAGGTTTTGGCTAAATTTCACTGGAGCCAACAGCTTGAGGGGGATATTACCCAGCTTTTGGCCTTGGCTGATGGCTTAACATGGCAACAGGGGATGGAGGTGGCCCAGGATATGGAGGATCTTCTGGCAGGCTATGGAATAATTGTGAGAGACCTAAAGGAGCTGTTTAGAATTAACACTCAGGGCAGGGTAGTGGGTTGCAGAGTATCTGGGAACCCTTGGTTTGACAGGGAGTGCTACCTAACTAGGAAAGAACAGAGGTCTTTGTACCGGCAGTTTAGACGGGACAGAGTGTCTTGTAATCTGGGTTCCCTATGTCAGATTAGGGCTAAATATAAGCATCTTATACACTCTAAAAAGAGGGAATACCATCTGAAACGATGGGAGAAGGTAGAGCAGGCGGCAAGGAATAGAGATTCAGTGTGCTTCTGGAGACTTGACACGGGCTGTGTGAGGGCCCGAAGTGTAGACTCCTTGAAGGTGGAAGCAGAGGTTTGGTAGTCTCACTTCTCAGAACTGTTTGCCTTGGACCCGGCCTCTGCTGTGCCCTTTGCAGTGCTGGGCTCCTTACCACCCTGGCCATTGGTTTCACCAGAGGAGGTGATGGAGTTGCTCCAGAAACTTACGAAAGGAAAGGCTGCAGGCCCGGATGGCTTGCCAGGGGAGTTATTTAAATCTAATCCCACATGGTGGGCCCCTGTCCTGGCCCATCTATTCTCTGGAATTAATCTAACAGCGAAGCTCTCTGAGTTGTGGGAACAGGCGGAGGTGTTTCCCATTTATAAAAAGGGCCCTCCTGAGCAGCCCAAGAACTATCACCCTATAAACCTCCTTAGTGTTGTTGCAAAGTTATATGCCAGATTTTTACTGGGTAAATTGGAGGTCTGGCTGGAGGAGGAACGATTTCTAAGGGATGAGCAGAACGGCTTTAGGGAGGGCTGCTCTATGTCTGATCATTGTTTGGTCCTAACTCATTTGGTTAGCAAATATTCCTCCAATACGGGGCTTTATGCTGCTTTTGTAGATTTCCGGGCAGCGTTTGACCTGGTGTCTAGGAACCATCTTTGGCACAAATTATCATTAACCTCAATGGATCCAAGGCTCCTCTTCCTTATACGGAGGCTGTTCACTGATACTTCCCTATGTGTGAGGATTGACCAGGCAGGCTCTTTGTCTGGCTTGATCCGGACAGAACGTGGGGTCAAGCAGGGGTGCGTGCTTTCCCCCATGCTCTTTAACATCTATGTTAATGATCTAATTTTGCCTGTTACCTCTATGAACAACTATTCCCCTAAGATTGGGAATAAGGAGATAGCTATTCTACTGTATGCAGATGATGCGATCCTGCTGTCTAGATCCTGTGTAGGGTTGGGTAGGCAATTGCGATCTTTGGGCCAATACTGTGCCGTCAACTACTTGGAGGTTAATTATGAAAAAAACCAGGTTATGTTTTTTTCTACTAAAAGACGGTCATATATATCCCGGGGATATATATGCTGCTGGGTCCAAGGCTTTGATTAATTAATTATATTTTTGTTTTTCTGTTTTTGTATTTGACAGTTTGTTTTTTGTAACATGTTATGACTTTGTTGAACATTAATAAATAAATAAACAAACAAATAAATAAATAAATAAACTCTAAACGGTACATGGTAAGTTGATAAATCGGAATGGTATCTTGTGGTATTTTGAGAGTTGAGAAATTGTATCTGTATCAGGAAATAGTCAGAAAATTGATTGTGTTTCCCAATATGGCAAAATTTCTTGAGAGCAGGAATTTAACTTCTTATTTCATCCCTACTAAAATCCTATTTTTAGCACAACTCTGTGACTTTTAAAATGCTGTTTTTGTAACCTCAATTAATGTGCAGACTGTATGGCTGTAGACAACCCCTCTAGTAATTGTAACCCAGTTCCAGCCCCTTGGCATGGTCCTGAGGAGAAGTGTGCCAACTTGGGAAAAGAGGCTTTGTTGGTGGCCTGCGGTACTGACGCTGGTGAGAAGCTAATGTACTGACAGAAAAATGTTTGTGTTAACATGTGTATGTTGGCTAGGATATACGTGTCAGAATTATTTTTATTCTTTGAGGGAGATGAAGACAAAGGAGACAGAGGGAATGGTCACTAGCAACAGCCTTCTGCCACAACCTTATTTTCATTTTGAAAGAGAGACCTCCCATGGAAGCTTTAATTTTAAAACAAAACAAAAGTCCTGCCTCATTCATTTTTAGCACGCATTAATATCAGCATTCTCTTGCAGCTGCTTCTTGTTTTCAGTCCCTGACATAACTGAGCTAATAGAGCTCTAAAAGACCACCCCCTACCATCGTGATTCCTATGTTCAGCCAGGGCCACCCTCTTGCAAGTTCCATCATTGCACTAAGTCCATATGGCAAGAGTATGCAGAGAGGTGTTCTCTCTGGCGACCACACAGTGTAAATAGGAAGCAGATAAGGAAAGGGCCACATGACTATCCCCATAACACATGACATTTCTATGGTACAGAGTGGACTGAAATTGCGAAATGTCCATTCTGAAATTACATGATGTATACCAGAATGAAACACTTTGATTGGTAATCCTAGGTTTACATAGCAACACATGCAGGCTCATTGCACATTACATGCGAGAGGCATCCTGCAACCGTATCTGTTCACACACTTAAAAAACTTGGGGCAAACAGGAAAATGTTCTTTTTGGTCTCATGCAAATTCAAGCTAAGAATCAATTAAGGGCCAGTACCAGATTTTCTTCATGCTTGTCTTCAGGGTTTTGGACAGTAGTAAGTTGTTCTGTGGCAGTCTCCTGGTCCTTCCTACAGGACAAACAGGCAGTCTTTCATCAAGATACACTAACATACTCTCTTTCCAAGAAGAAATGTTAGTCTCAATGTTTGCCTCAAGCATTATTTGTGAGCCTTTATAATCCTGACAGATGAGTTTATTGGCAGATAATTATATGAGCCAAATATAATGTTTCATCAGCTAGCCTTATGACAGGTTTCATGTAAATAATTTTCAATTTCAGTTTAAATTTATTGTGATAGTTTATGGCAACAGAAAACACAAAATATAAAACAAGGTTAAAAGAAGAAGTAACAACATAACAGGCATGGCACAAATAAACAATTAACAAGTCAAAAAGAAAAATAGGATCCCAGACCATCATTTTAGAAAAGTATTATTGTCTTATCATAAAAGCTGGTTAACTTGACAGTCTTGGGAAAGCCCTATAGAATTCAATAGGTATTCAATCATATACCTTTAAAAATAAATAAATAAATAAATAAATATCTAAATGCTATTATATTTAATGGAAATGTACCCATTCACTATATTTTGAATAATTTCACATAATTTTATAGCATAATTCTATAGCATAAAAATGATGTAGCATCAAATCCTACATAATTTTTAGGAATGGGACTCTGGGCAAAATTTTGGTTTCAGTCAATTTCGGTTTCAGTTCTCAAGTATTTTGGTTCTTTTTCTATTTCAGTACAATCAAATCTTTTGCATTGATTTTTGTACCAGATTTTTAACATTGCGGTTTGTCCCCCATTGAAAAAATGGTACAAAAATTAATGCAAAAGATCCGATAGTACAGAAACCGAAAAAGAACCAAAATACATGAAAACCAAAACCGAAATTGACTGAAACCAAAATTTTGCCCAGAGTCGCATCCCTACTAAGTACATACAGCAACAGCAGTAAGGTAACACAGAAGGCAGTATAGTTTAGTGGATAAGGTACTGGACGTCCACCTGGGAAACATGGTTTCAAATCTCATCTCAGGGTAATTTCAGACATGATGGGCCCTTCGGCTCACCACGCTGAACCACAGTCCGGGATCCATTTTGGATCCATTTTGAATCCCGGACAGGAATCAGGCCAGCCGTCCTTTAGACGTGCCAGCCTGATTCTGGAGGGGGATTGGGGAAGGGCTAGGGTTGTGCGGGGAGGGGGCGGGGCTGCGTGGTGCGATGTGCGGCTTCACAGCCCAGGCCCCTGTGCTCCCATGGCTGCCTGCCTTCTGGGAGATGGGCGGGTGCAGTGGCTAATCTGGTCGGGTCGGGACCACGATCTGGTCAGGACCACGATCTGGCAGGGCTGAAGGTAACAGACGTTACCTTTGGCCCTTTCCGGACCGTGGCCACCGTGGCCACAGTTTTCCCCCGATCCCATCATGATACTGGACCTCCGGGCAGCCGGCGGTCCAGAATTGTGGTCAATGTGATTCCCGCCAGAGGTTCACTGGGGTGAACATCTGGCGGAACTCACATCAGATGTTACAGGAATCACGGCCACCACAGGGGATTCACTGTGGTTGACCGTGATCTCACAACGTCTGAAATTGCCCACAGCTATTGATTCACTGGGTGACTCTGGGTACTTTCAGACATGAAGCTAACCACCCTTTAACCACCCTTGGTGGTTATTTATGCATGTTGCAGGGCTGCATAGGGCACCAATACAGCCCTGCAACATGCATAAAAAACCACCAAGGGTGGTTTAAAAGGTGGTTAGCGTCATGTCGGAAAGTACCTTATCTCTCAGTCTTGATTTCTCATCTATGACATAAGAATAATACTGGCTTCCCCCATACAGGACTGTTGTGAAAGTGAATTAGATAAGAATTGTAAAGTACTCTGAATGGTGGGGCCAATCCTAAACCCCACGTGTGCTGCTGCATGCGCTGCTGTACAGTTTGTGTGCATGCTGTTGTAGGCCCCATGCCAGGGGTGCACGTACACCGTGCTCCATGCACTGGTCCATGAGGCTTTGGATTAGGCCTGAAGTGGCAATGTTGTTTACTGTTTCGCTGTTTACTGTTGAAATTCTGACAGTCTTGCTGCCACTCTGATGGCATTTGCCAACAATTTACTGCAGCTATCTGACATTTTGTGATAGTTCCAAGTATTCTGCAGCACTTAAGATAATAATGACAATTTCCAACAGTTCTGAAAGTTACAACAGTTCCGACAGTTTTACCAAAAATTCTGACAGTTTTTCCAACATTTCAGAAGTTTTCCTGACACTTTAGCAACATATTCCGACACTTTGCGGCATTTTCCAATACTTTATGGGACTTGCGACAGTTTCTGACAATTTCTCCCCTGCCGAGAAATAGCGACAGGCAGTATCAGAAAGCGGCAGCAAGCATCGGAACAAGTATGGGGATACCATGTTGGGAAAATGCAGCGGATGGGAGGTTTCCAACAGAACTGTCGGACACTGGTGCATGTTGTTTCAGGGCTACTTGGAATATGCCCCAATGAGACTGCTATGCAGATTATTAACACTACAACTCCCACTGAAGTCAATTAGACCTGCAAGTGTTCAGTTATAAAGCATACAATATAACCTCAGCATTCTGTAATAATGACTGTCCCGCACTCCTTCATGAATCAAAATTTGCAGTCAGCTTCAAAAAGACAGGTTAACTGAAGTGTAGACTGTTTGGATAATTCCACTTCAGAATAAGTTTAAGATTCAGTGATAACAGGATGAAGTCTCTCTTTGATTGATTAATTATTTATTTACGGCTCTAGGCCAATTTTTTTTTAAATGCATACATATAAATTTTTCATCCTCCTAACATACATATCTCTATTTGCCTCTGTATTCTTGCACGGCCTGACATCCAACACCATCGTCATAAATCATAATTTACAATTACATCGAGCTAATTTGAAAAAGGAAGACCATGACTCCGTGTTGTAAAATCTCCGCGGAACTCAGGTTTACAAACTTTTACCCCTATTCAAAATTACATACAGTTGGTTTCCACTCACTAATTTTGCAGGTAAATAAAATCTACATAGGTCAACCAGTCTCAAGTATGGTTGTAGGGTCATCCTAGAACCAGGAATTACTTCCTCGCACCAGGAGAATCAACAAACCCTTTTCTTTTTTGCATGTAGGCCACCCTCCTTCTTTTCTCTTGTGCTGCAACCATGAATCTGGCCAATGCAGTCAGTGTATCTATTGATGTATCGTACAATATATTTGCAGTTTTTTCCTGCAAGGTCCTCTCAGCATTTGCTCTTTCTAAGGGCACCAACCATTTCCTCCTCTCTTCCTCATAGAGGGGACACTCCCATAACATGTGGGCTATATCTTCTATTTTTCCCAGACTGCAAGACACCACCTTTGATCCATCAGGATCTTAGCCCACCTTCCTTCTTGCACAAGTCTTTCTTTCTTTCTTTCTTTCTTTCTTTCAAAATAGTAAACAGACTGAACACTTTGTGATGCTTTAGTTCTTCATTGTGACCAATCACCAAGAAGTAGATTGGATACATCTTGGTTCCATTGTGCAAAAATGTTCAATGTTAAGATTCTATTTCATTGTAAGTATCCTTACAAGAGGCAAAATAGTTAAGACAATATCTTTTATTACACCAACCTCTGCTGGTGAGCAGAGCTGAAATGGATACTAGCAAAACAACAACAACAACTATCCATGGATAATATCTGGTATTCCAGAATCCAGATAGCTTGGTGGTTATACAGTTCCAATCTGGTAACTACAGAGGTTAAAGGCCAAACCTGAAATACAAGATATTACCTATTACAATTTACTGTGCTACTGATTATCATACTAATTTACTGTAAATCATATTATTTACTATATTATATATTATTATGTATCATTTACTGTAGATTATATAATTTATGTAATCATATAAAATTTATAAATGATGCAATTTACTGTAAATTTAGCATAAATTATTTTCTGTAAATTATGGTAAATTATACCATAATAATTTGCTGTTTAACCAGACCAGTTCAGATAGAGGGAGGTAGTAAAAAAAGAAAGAAAGAAAAAAGTCTTGAACAGTAATTAAATTGTAATATAGTAATGTAGTAAACACTAGATGGAAAATGGTAATGTGATAAATGGTAATCTGGTTAACTGGAAAATCACGATTTAGGGGTGTGGATTTCATTTTTGTTTTCATTTTAGTTATTTTAATTATTTTTCCATAATTTTCTGTAATTCTCGGCAATTTCCAGTAATTTCCTGTATTACTGATATACTGGAAATTACTGAAAAATACCGATAATACCAGAAATTACCCAAAAATAACAAAAATGAAAATAAATAATGGAAACAAAAATAAAAAATGTAACAAGAATTAATGCAATTTTAATAACAAAAATGAAATGAAATTTAAAATGATTTTTTTTTCTGCACACCCTTGCACCAGATGCTAAATCAGATATTATTTGTATCCAACCAGATATTGGATATTGCAGATGATAGGGCAAATCCCGAGCCCTTCCATGCTGCAGCTGTGAGTGGTGTGGATACAATGCCTGGCTCAGCTCCTTGTCCTGGGTGCAGTGCCCGGCCGTGGGCTCCCTCATCTCTTGGCACCTGTGCTGCATTCCTTCTGTCCTGTGTGTGGGTTGCAGCACCCCGGCCCCAGTGGGCCGGGCTATCTCTGGCATGCAAGGCTGTCTGTGGGCGAGGATAGCCACTTGTTACGTGCTCATCCCAGTTGCTGCAGTCCTCCGTCTCCCGCCTGTTACTTCACCGAAACGGGCCCCACTCCTGCCATGGCTGGTCGTTTTGCGGGGTCCTGAGCTGGGGATGTAGGGGAAAGGTTGTTGCTCTATGCAGACATGCTGTTGGCAGCCCTCTGGCTGAACCCTGATGTTCAGCTGTTGGTGGGTGACTCCGTCGGTGGAGGATGGCTTTCGGCTCCTGTGGACGATGGGTCATCATCAGTGCCCTGGCATGCCGGGGCCATTCCCTTGAGCTCGGCTACACCCCCCTGTGCCAGCCTCCTTTGGGGAACCCAGCCACTGCTGTCGTGCTGTTGACCGCTGCGGAGTTAACTGCGGCTTACCTGCTGATGGAGCAACCTGGGTTTGGCTTTGCCTTGCTGTCCAGGGGCCCCCCTGTTGCTGCCCTGTACACTGGCACCCTGCAGCATGCCCGCGGCATCCTGAGCGCAACCTTGGATGTAGGGGTCCTCCTGTGGGACATGGGCTTTCTGTCCCCTGAGGTTGGTGGCCCACTCCAGACCAGGGACCCCTCCTCTGCGGCACTCACTGCCCTTCAATCGGTGAAGGGACCTTCCAGTTGTGCAAGCTGTGGCTGCCAGAGTGGATCTGCTCCTTCCCCGCTTCCTGGTGGATGCTCATATGTGCTCCCAAGGCTTCTGAAGGGGCCTGTTCACCTGGGAAGGTCTAGTGCAGGGATCGCCACCGCGGGAGCACCCCCCGGACCATTCATGAGCGGCTCCTTGCTGCCACCTGCTCTCAGCCACCCCAGTGCCCTGGACGGGGCATTGCCTGCCCCCCCCATGCCTCTGATCAGGCTGTGCGCTGTTGTCTGCATCGCTGTTGGCTGCTGCCTAGTTTCCTGGACCCCATCGCCCCCTCTGGGTGACTGCTGATCCTTCCCACAGGGGCTTCCCTGTTGTCCTTGCCCGCTATCCGTGGGTGCTCCTGTGCCCTCCTGTTGTGCTTCTCTTGCCTGGCCGTGGGTCCACCTGCAGCCCCATGCTCTGCCTCTCTGTGCTTGGGGGACCCCGTTCCCCTGGCACCAATAAATTGCTGTTCTGTGATGGTCTGTCCTGCCTTGCTTCTCTTGCTGCTGTGGTGGCTGGGTACCCTTTCCCCTTGGTGGCCCACCTGCCCCCATCTGTGTGGTTGTGTGCAGGGTGTGTGCATGGTGTGTACTGGTGGACTCCGGGCCTGTGGGGTGTGCGTCGGTTGTGTGGTGTGTGTTCCTCTGGCAGCTTCCCTGCTGGACGCTGCTGCCTGGGCTGGTTCTCTCGGTGCTATTGGTGGTGGGCAGTTGGCCGGGCACCCCCTGGACTTGCCTGTGTGTTGGTGTGGCCCTGACCCTCCCCTCCGCTCCCTTCTGCTGTTGCCTCCTGTTGGTGAGGGCCATCTGTGGTGGTGGGGATGGATGGGCAGAGGTACCATGGGCGCTGGGTGGCTGAGCGTGAGTAGGGGTTGTGCTAGGCCTTTGTCCCAACCTATCCCCCTTCATGCAGAGGTCTGGGTGCTCTTCCAGGTGGTGGCTGTCAGTATGTGGGGTGTGCCCCTGGTGCTATTTCTGTCCCCAGCCCTCCCAGGGTCCATTGTTGCGGGTGTTCCCCATTTCCCTGTCCCGTCTCTCCTGCAGCTACTGTTGTTGTGCTGCTGGCAATCCTGCGCCTGGACACGATGGTGCAGCAGCTGGAGTGGGCGGCATGGAACATGCAGGTGGTGGGCCGGCTGTTTGATGCTTGTTTGTTGGGTCCTGTGCCTGTGTCCCTCCATGGGGGGTTCTGTTCCTTCATGCCTGGGGCTGGCTCTGATAGCTGTCTCCTCTCCCTCTGTCCCATTCAGTGCAAGCCATGATCGCAGAGTGGACCCGGGAGCAGGGGGAGTTGTTGGAGATCCTCCTGCATGTCCTGGAGTGGCTGCACCGGCTGGACCGCGCGCAGGCCGAGCGCTGAAGCTGGGTGCGGGGTCGCTGGCCCTATTGACCGAGTGTTTTCCTGGGCCTGCCACTGCTGGTGCTGGCCCCCTTCTGTTGCCCCCTCCCCCTCCCTGGTCTGTTGTTGTTGCCCTCTGTTGCTGGTTCCCCCTTTCATTAAAAGCATTTGTGTTTCTTCCCCGTGTGTCCGTGTTGTGCTTTGCTTTGACCTCTCTCCTTGTGAGGGTGCCTCTGGGGGGGTGTTGGGGGTTGCCTGTGTTGTGTGGGTGCCTTCTTCCCCTGGCCCCCCATGGGCCGTTTGTCCATCCTTGTGTGCTTCTGTTGTCTGCTGTGTGTGGACCACTCTGCTGTGTGTGTGTGGGGGGGGGTGTCTGGCGCCGGGCTGCCCGGGCTCTGTGCCGGGGCTGTGTGGAGCCAGCTCCTTTGTAGCAACTGTCATCCCATCTCCCTCCTGTTCCTACCCCGCCCTGGCCACACAGGTCCTGGTGGCTTGGGGGTGGGACTGCGTTGCGCGGCTTCATTTGCCCTCGGTCGGTCATGTTGTGCCGTCGCTGTTCTGGACAGGGCTTCCCCGCTGGTCCTGGCTGTCCATCTACTTGCACGGGTGTTTTCTGGGTGCTTCCCGGGATGGGTGTTTGGCCAGCCCCTCCCCTTGCCTTCCCACAACCCCCTGCGGTGCTATCCGTGTAAATGTCTCTCTGCTTGGCACCGCCGGGAGTTCGCTGGGTGTGCTCACCCACGCATCGGCGCTGCTGCGCTGTCTGTGTAAAAAAAGTTCTATGAATGCAGAATACAAAAGAGCAGGCCCATAGCTAAGACACTGGTACTTGGTGGGAAGACTGCTTGATAAGGAGAGCAGTTTCTTCAGACTAAGAAATCAAGGGGGAAAAATGGGAAGACAGTTTATTTCTAAGGGGGGGGGGGAGGATATTACAGGTGAGCAGTGCCTCCTCCCCACCCATGCCCTACCCTTATCTATAGGCCTGCCACAGAATCATTTTTATTAAGTCATTATGCCCTGCAGAAACTTTCTGTGTTCTTTTGTGTGGCACAAAAAGGAAAAAATGTACAAAACATGAGAAAGTCTGCACTGCTACTACTGAAATGCAAGAACCACTAGGTGGCACTGTAAGCTAAAATAAAAATATCAGCATGTGATGAAGAACAATCTTGAAAATTAGCTTAGTTGTGATTGCTTGCACTAAAGAAGTCATTTCTTATTTAAATATAAGAATGAAATAAAGTAACGGTGTTCTTGGCTTAGATGCAGAAAGCTGCTTTGCAAAACTCCTCCTGGCTCATTGGAATGAGAGAGATTTGCATTCATTTAATACTTCCATTCCAAAGGCTCACAAGTTACAACAAATATTACAGATGTTCCGTGATTAGTTACCAAGAGGGAAGAATCAAACCCTCATCATAGGAATAGCCACCCTTAATTTCACTTAAGCCACACTTGTTAGTAGAACTGGGCCCATATCTAATAAATGAAAACCTTCTTTTCATAAAATATCAGTAGTTTAAAGGAAAAGCATGCAAGAACCAGGAGGTGTAGGTTGGATGAGAGAGTGGAGCAGCGTAGCTTCAGCTTGTAGAGAAAACTGTGGCTGAAGTCCATTTTCTAGCTGTTTCCTGATCTACTATCCATATGTCTTTTCTTTTACAGTTGACTACTCCAGACAGTTTATGGGACATTCTTATTGTCTAGATTAGAGAGAGGTGATTCTACTGTAACAGTAATACATTGTGTTTGAGAGCTGCAGGGGACATAAGACATAACTGGAAGAACAAAAAGGAGGGATCTAGATTAGACACACCTGGATTTCTACTCTACCACCTTTCTTATGACTCCCCTTCCTCCACTTCTTTAATTTTACTCTCTCAAATCTCTCCCTCGTTCCATGCAGTTTTGAATGAGCTGTCCAAGTGGGGCATTGATGGGATGGGAAACTAAGTGGTATAAGTACACAGTATGCAAGCAAAGTCTATGAATATCCAATTTGGGTTAAATCCCAGCTGTGCTGAAGTTGATGGCAGAATTCTTGCTGACTTCATTGAAGTTAGGGTCTTGATGTCTTGTTTATTTGCTGTTTTGTTATGGTCCTGGTGAAGGCTAGTCCTGGTGAAAAGCTATATACTAATGACCATTTTTGTTTTCTCTTAACCAAAGGTGGCTGTCTGTCAAAGTCACTCCCCCCGATGGCTTGAACCACCTTTCTTAATGAGGTCTTGGCATTTTAATCGACATTAAGTGAACTGGAGCCTCTGTCTCTGGTTACATGCTTTGAAAACAAATATACACCGTTTGTTGATCTATGTCAGCTCTGTGCAGAATCCCCTCCAGGATAAACTAGACATTCTCTACTGCCACCTCCGCAGCAAAAGCCTGAGTAAACAGATGAGCCATACACTGTGCCTGAAAGGTCCACAGAACTGGATTCTGACAGACCAAAAGAGGAAGAGGATCTCAGAGCGAGAGGAGACCTAGCCTCCCTGCCGCCCCCACTCCCACACATACCCTTGCCATGTCCTCCAAGCTCCAACACCAGAGAGTACTCATTTCGTGTCCCTCTCCTTCCTGTTCCTCCACCCACCTATGCTCCTCCAGGTTCTGTTTGTTACTTTGTGGCATGTACTGTGGGGGAATTGACAGAATGTGAGGCACAAGCAAAATGCAGTGCTTATTGGTAGCTGTCTGGCTGCAAAACACTTTCTATTGCTCATGCTTCATGCCGCCTCTTGCTTACCCTGTAGTGCACATCACCTCTCTGGGAAGCCAAGAGGGGGAGGTGGGAACAGAGAGTGCCAGCTCAAAATGTACTGTCAGGTCCGACCTTACCGCAGGGCAACCTGGGGTGACTGTGCCATCCCTGCTCTTTTCTCTGCTTCCGGGGCCCCCACAGTGGTTCCCAATTTCATGAGGACACGGTTCAGGGCCCGCATTCTCTCCCAGTGGGGCCTCAAACATGACCACCTTTGGGGTCCTGCAAAGGGTGTCCCAGAGGGATGGGGTGACAGGGAAAGGAGTGGGGTCACCAGGATCCCTGCATTTTATCTTCTTCACCCTGAGTCCCACAAATTCTAAGGTGGCCATGAGTACCACTGTTACAGTATATGAGCCAGAGAGATGGGTCAGGGTGATCCCACACCCCCTCAGCATAGAAAGAGAGGTAGACTAGGGGCAACTTAATATCTGAGGTGTCTTCTAGCAACAGGAAATCAGAAGCCCAGTCCTATCCGCTTTCATCCACATAACCCAATAGTCCCATCAACTTCAGTGGCATTGCCTAATAGTGACGATTCACATGATTAACGAGTAGGAGATGGTCAAGCATACAGTGCCACTGCAACATAAAGACTTTGACCACCTAGATCTGATCCATTTCTATTTTGTAAGATTCTAAGAGACAATCTTATAAAGGCTAGAAATGAACAAACATTAGGATTCTGCATGTCCTGTTGGGTACACAGGAGTAAATCAGGACCACCACCACAATCGTTATGCTAATATAAAAAACAGGGACCTCATAAGTGGTTGCAGGACTATCAAATTATTGTCAAAATTCTGTTTCATAGTAATGCCAATATCTGACACCTGCTTTGAGAAGGTCTGAATTTAACCCATTATGATCAGCTGCTGTAGAAAGATGTAGCCTAGTGGCTAAGGTGCTGGTCCTGTATGTAGGAGACTAGTGTTCAAATCCTATCTTAGAGATGAACTCACTAGGTGGCATTGGGTGGAACTCGCTATGTGTGTTTTTAAATGAGCACGGCTGGGGTGTGTGTGTCTGTGGTCAGTGAGTGGGGTGGCAGTGGGACCCCCATGCACGCAAAGTGCCTTGGGCGGGCTTCAAATGAGCAGCTCCCAGCATGGCTTCCCTGTCTATGAAGGCAGCCACCCTGGTCAGCAGGGGGCACTCTGGACTTTTGGTAGTGCTCCATGTGTGGCCATGAGTAGCCGCTGCGTGGTCATGGGAGTGCCACTCCCCATGCACCATCGTCACACGAACAGCTGGATGCGTGGACGGTGGGGGGCCATGCGTTGACGCAACTCATTTAAAAACACCCTATGTTTCAGTTCCCCATCTGTAAAATAGGAATAATAATCACCTGTCTCATAGGGTTGTTGTGAGGATGAACAAGATAAGGATTGTAAAGCAATCTGGACACTGAAAGTGCTATTGAAATAAAAAAAAGGTTATTGTACTTAATCAAGACAGCTGAGAAAGTTTGTTCAAAATCCAAAACTTCTTGCAAAGTTAAAACATGATCTATCAAGCTATAGCTCATAAGCCATTAAGAGCAAACTATAGGGGGTACAGCTAATGCTGTAAGGTATGGGGTGCATGTAGGAGCAGCATTCTGCTTCCCCTTCCCAAATCAGAGCAAGAGATCCCCAGTTCTCCTTTCACAAGCTTAGGTGAGTTTATAAATCTTCTCCCCTGTTTTCTTCACAGAGAACAGAGGACTCATAAGGTAGGAAGATATGAACTGGGGCTGGGAAACGGAATTGATGCCTGGGTAATTTAGAGACTTATTTACACATTTACAAATTCAGTTAGGATATCCATATATATGAATGAATAATACCCAAATCTTAATTTGGGTGAAGTTTTAATTTATTACTTTATGTATTTGATTTTCTTTCTTTCTTTCTTTCTTTCTTTCTTTCTTTCTTATTATTATTAACAAACATTTATATAGCACCAGCAGTGTACCTGGCACTTTACAAAGTAATAAAATAGACATGGTCCCTGCCCCTAGGGCTTACAATCTGAGAGACAGGAGCTGGGGGAGAGACTTAGGAAGGGGAACAGA
>QEPC01006381.1:440423-508043 GCA_003113815.1 Sphenodon punctatus
GAAGTCAAGGCAGCGGGAGTAGACAACACGTTCAAGCAGCTTGGAAGCAAAAGGAAGGAGTGAGACAGGACGATAGCTAGAAGGGTCAGAGGGGTCAAGAGTGGACTTTTTGAGAATAGGAGAGACTGTGGCATGTTTGAAGGCAGAAGGGAAAGAGCCAGTAGAGAGGGAGAGGTTGATGATGTGCAGGAAGGAAGGGGCGACAGTGGGAGTAATGGAGGTGAGGAGGCGGGAAGGAATGGGATCAAGGGGGCAAGTTCTTTCTTTCTTTCTTTCTTTCTTTCTTTCGTGACAGCAATGAACCTGGTGCTGGACAATCATTAATTAGAGACAGGTTCCTACCCCAAGCGATACATATAGTCTAGGAAAGACAAGGAATGGGAGACAAAGTTGAAGGGTTTCCGGGAGCAAAGGGAGAGACGGTGATACATTGAAGACTTTGAGCAGTCACACAGGTGCACGTGCTTAGCTTAGTTACAAGGGAGAGGGGGACCCTGAGTGAAAAAGGATGGAAGAGGGAGCGTCAGTGACCCAGGCTGTGGTGATAAGGAGCTAGGAAAAGTCTGATGGAAGGGGTAGGTTTTTCAGGAGGGGTTTGAAGGTTGGGAAGGAGGAAGAAAAGTGAATGCATTCAGGGAGGGAGTTCCAGGCATAGTACACCTGGATGTATATTTAAAACATTTAAGTAATTACTAAATGTATCACTTCAGTACTTTGTTACTTCATTACTTTGATGTGGCGCGGGGCAATCCCTCCTGAAGCTGTCAAGCAACTGAGGGGCTACCAACCCTCTGCTGCTGCTGCTTCTGCTCCATTGGGCCATGTGGACACCTGGAAGTTTTCTAGGGACAGGTTTCCAAGACCACAGACAAAAGGTAAAACAGAACTTGTGGGCAGCGTGGCAGCTCCCTGGCCCAGTCCGGGATGGGAAACCACAGTTGACATAGCCTGTGTCAGGGAGGGGCACTGAACAAATGTGCCCACAGCCAGAGAGCCGCCCTGCCACCCTCATGGCCTGGGTAGGGCAAGGAACAACACAAATGTGCATGCCTGTGCCCTGCTCCCAGCGCCCTACTGGACAGCCATGGTGACCAGCCATGGGATTCGCCAATGGCCCCTGCCCCAGGGTGGGTATGGTGGGGTTGAACAGATGTGCTAGCCCATGTTGGCCCACATGGGTGGACCTTAGTCTGGACTGTGACCCCAGAGATTTTCTGAGGACACAGCCTGGGCTAGCCACCTACCCACCTCAGGACTGTCCCAGGGTAACTTCTGGTGGCACCTAAATACACATGTCAGTGGGCCACAGGAAGCCATAGAAGGCCAAAGCAAGCCATGGTCACATCTGTTTTTACCCATAGTTAAATGATATGTAAGCTATCCAGCCACAGAATGGATGTTCATCTAATCAATATTGTTTGCTCTTTTGACATCAGAGGTTGGAGAGCCACTAAGATTAAGTATAATAAGAAAGGAGAAAGGAGACTGGCGCATATATGAATGACTAAAGCTACTAAAATCTGGAAATACTTTTAGTGGGCTTGTCCTCTCTAACTATTCTTGTCTATCTTCCAAAGAGTAGAGTAGGAAGTTGATCCTCTCTTGTAGTACCAGATGCCCATCATTCCTTTCCCATGGAAGATTCATTATTGCTGAAACTGATGAAGCGATGTCTCCATGTGAGCCTAATGGAGCTTGATGCTGTTTTATTAATGATCTCCTTAATAGTTGGTGACAGTGGGAGAGTGAATTTCTACAGTTCACAGTAATTTCTAAGACCTCTTCTGGGATATTTCTTTCTACTATCATCACCTAGACTCCCCTTTTGACCTCTTTATCAGTCAGTGAGTGGTACCAGAATCTTCATGCTCATAGTTACAAGAGTGTGCCATAGGCACTTCTCACAGGAGTACAGCCTAGTGGAAAGGATTAAAAGAGCCCAGTTTCACAAAACACACACCTTTGAAATGATTTACATTAAAAAAGTCAGTTCATAAATTAGCAATAGTGTCATTCAATTTCACAGTCACTTCCCCTTGGTTTCTATGATTTTCTTAGTGTTTATCTTTGCAGCTGAAAGATCTATTTCCAAAACACACTGAAGTCAACAGGGATTTTTCCATTGACCTTGGTGTGTATCGGGGGCATCCAGAATAACAACTGTCCAAAAGGAACCAGAGGGCACTTCCTGGATGCCCAAAACTGCAACTGCAAGGCCTGCCATTCTGGGGTGTTAAAAAAAGTTTTAGAAAGCAAGTTTGAAAACTGAAGTCCCACATCTATATACGTGTGTCTTTGTAACTGTTATACCAGGGGGTTCTAGGCTCTAGTTTGCCCTGTCCCATTGTGTCTTCTCTGTGTTGGCTTCTTTTAAAAACATTTAGGCTTCACTTTCATTAACTTTAGTAGATGGCGGATTGGCCCTTATCTGAGAAACTAGGAGCTGCTCCTTCATTGCTTAAAAAAGAAACTAACAATGATACCTACCTATATAGGGCAGATAAGAATCCAGGACCCCTGGCATAAAAGCTATACATCTTAGCTGCCCAGTCACACTGCTGTTGCTGATATTATAGCCTTAAAACAGCTGTCTAGATTGTTGGATACTATGCAGCATTCTCCTGGTGGCTGAGTTAAAGAGGATTCTCTTGTGTCTATATTGGGACTGAAATGAGAATCAATTTGTTTCTCATGAAAACCGTCCTTGTTGAGATTTCAGGACAATCTCGATGACAGTGCAAGATCTCTATGAGAATCTCATCTAAAAAGAGAAAAGCAATGGTGCATGCTAGAGATGGGAGAACACGGTTTGGAAGTTCAGAGTTCGGATCGAACGCGACCAGTTCGGTTGACCAAACCGTACTTCCGAACCGAATTCGATTTTTGAACCAAACTGAATTTCTGAACTCAGCTCTGTTCACCCATCCCTAAAAGATAATATTCCATTTTGTTCAATTAGGTTTGAATTTCCGAATTTTGTTTGGAAATTCGGAGTTTGGACCGAACTCAAATAGTTCGGTCAACCGAACCAAACTTCCGAACCAAACCGAATTTCCAAAACGAACCGAATTTCCAAACTCAGGTCTGTTTGCCCATCCCTAATGCATGCACAAAATAGCCACAACAGCTGTTCTGCGCATGTGAAGCCCTCTTCCGAAATGGCGCCAGCATCAACGCTGCTATTTTGGAAAAGGGCAGTGATTTTGTGCATCCACATTACCAGTTTTCTCACAAGATAAGAACATAAGACCATAAGCAGTGCCACCACAAGAATACTGGAGAAAGAGGAACAGGTGGGGGCAGCCCCGCCTTCCCTGGATGTGTAGTACTTATTTATTTATTTAGAACATTTAACATCCTGCACCCGTCCTGCCTATGGCAGCTCGGGGCAGTTTACATGATAAAATTACTAAAACAATAAAAATACAACCTTAAACTAGTCACACTATAAAATACAATCCAGTGGAGCTAAAACACCCCAACCCCCCCACTCACTACCAATTTCCCCCACCAAAAGCCTGGCAGAACAGAAGGAACTTATACTGTTGGCAGAAGGAGGAAAGGCCTGGGGACAGATGGACCTCCACTGGGAGGGAGTCCCACAGCCTTGGAGCAGTCACTGAGAACGCCGTCTCCACCTGAGACACTCTGGGGACCTCGAGAAGGTTGCTCCCCAGCCGACTACAGGGGCCAATCCAGAACCTGGGGAATGAGGCGGTCTCACAGGTAAGTAGGGCCCAGACCATGTAGTCAGCATGCCGGCTGCATGTTTGTTTTCACCCACTGTCTCCTCAGCCCTTAAGTGCAAGCAGCCAACTCAGAATTTGTACTGTGGATTGGGCAGATGCTCTCAGTTCTCTTTTGAACAACCAATCAGGGACCTGAAGTTCTCCCTCTCCGTCCTGAAGTGCTAACAACCTATTCAGAGCACTGAGAATGGGAAGGAAACACTGCTGCTTCCTCACTGATTAGCAGAAATATTTGCTCTCACCCATCCCTGCAGTAGAATTCCTGACTTTGAGGAAGGCAAAATTGGTAAAACCAGACCAGGTTGTGGTGTCTCTAGTGCCGCCCATCCTCTACCAATGGGTCTATCAGGAATCATTCTGCCAGAGATTAGTAGGTTAGTAATCTTCTGCAAGTCTGTGGCTGACTTGAGAGGCAGTGTTTGTGTACAGTTTCTTTAACTTCCTTCTTATCTGAATGAGATCTTATTAGCCCTCATATGACAAAGCTTTCTTTCAGAAGTTTTGACATTTGATTTCCTAAGAAATTCTCCTGCAAGCTATGTCAGATTATGGATTTTTTGTGGCAAAATGGAAGCTCACTGTATCTTTTGTTCTTCTCCATTGTTTACTATAGTGACAGGTTTCCTTTTCTCCCTCAAGCTATTGCTCAAAAGATTCCAAGTTGAGGGGCTACAGGTGTCAAAATGTTTCCTTTACAGTAATTAGTAACCCTGAGATGCAGTTATAGTTGACATGGCAACATCAGGCAACTGTCCAAGGACTTCCCATCATTCACCTTTCTGAGGAAAAAGCACTGTCATAAAGCACTAAGGCACTGTAAGTAACATTATTATATAAAGGCTGTACAAAATATGCAGGCGTGTGCATTTTGAAATTTAGCATTTAAAACATGTAGTGATGTATCTTAGTATCCAGCAAAGAAGTTTGTTCTCTGTGCTTCTGCCCAGAACCAGCCTTTACTTCTATTTTAAACAGTGTCTTTAAAAATGCTGTTATTGTTTTGAACAGCTACCAAAACATTTAAAAGTAGCATCTCATAGTTTAGCCTTCCTCAATGAAGAAAAGAGCAACCTTTATGTCAATCTGATATTTGATGACTTGTACGTGGAAAATTGGACATTACAATCCTATGAGAGTCAGTGTAACATGGTGGGTAAGGTGCTGGGCTTGGACCTGGGAGATCAATATTCACCTCCCATTTTAACCATGAATTCTTTCACTCAATCTCACTGGGTGGCCTTAGGAAAATCTCAGTTCCACATCTGTAATATGAGAATAATAATGATCTATCTCACAGGGTGGTTGTGAGGGTGAGCTAGATAAGGACTGTAAAGCACTTTGAACACTAAAAACACTATACAGATAGTGATTGATTTTGTGTCTGCCATTATTGACTGTAATGGGCAAACATGATGGAATCAACAACATGATGGAATATTGTAGCCTGAATTAAAAATGACAGTTTTTTCTTCCTTTCTTTGTACCTTTTGTCATAGGTTTCTATAGGAATTATTGGTCCTGCAGAACCTTGTGCAAAGAAAATTTTACAAGATACATACATAGGGGTGTGCACCAGAAAAAAAAATCATTTCCATTTTTGTTTTTAAAATATTATTCATTTATGTTTTTTATAACAACAATGAAAAATGCCCATTTTTGTTTATGTTACTAAAAAGGAAAGAGAGGGAAGCAAAGTGGTTCAAATGATATATTTTATTGGACCAACTGTTGTTGGTGGAAATAAGCAAGCTTCTTTCCAAGGCTGTCACAAAGGGCCCTTCCTCAGGCACCTAGCATAGCCAGTCAAAAATATATAAATGGAGCAAATGCAGGGCAGTGTATAAAGAGGTAAGAACGGGTGGAATTAGATAAGACAAGGTGACTAGTGGGGGTGTTATTTGATAGGGAGAAAAGTGCCAGACATAAAAATAGGGCTATTAAGAAAGACACCTTTTATCCCACACTTATGTCTTCCTGGAAAAGTTGGGAGAGTGTCAGTCTTGACATTGTGAAGACCCAAGACAGTCCTGTACTCTCCCACAAGGTTCTTTTAAAAACCAAGTCACTCTGCACCCTAAAGGAATGTTGTCGTATCTGTATGTGAGCTGCCTGCTCCTAACGAATGTCAGCGTATCTATAGTACTTCTTAGACAGTTCTGTCATCACCTCGAGTGCTCTGTCCTACTGATGTCATTCTTTTTGAGCAAATTGATGACATTGGCTCATTAATATGAGAGAGTTTCTCATGCTATTCTAGTGCTCAAATCCAGAGCTCTCCTGCATATCAAAAGTGTTAATTCTTGGGAATCTGGAAAGTGTGAATGAGGGAATGAAGAAGGAAAAGGAATTGTTGTAAACAACCCAAGACTTTGCTGCTGTGGGGACATGTGCTTATATAGTACATGTGTGTTTTGAATACTTCAAATATTTGGAGAGTGGTGGAATGGAGAAAAGAAAATCTGAATATGCAACGTTCCCCTGGAATGTATCCTCTTTCTGTTGAACATATATTTCCCCCCCTTACTGTCCCTCCCTTGCCCCTTCCCCCCTTTCTTTTCTTCTCCTCACTGTCTTTTCCCTATACCTCTCTTGCTATTGTAACTCCCCAAGTAGAGAGATGAGCTGGTGATATTTTTTTTAATGGTGCTGGCTTGCCTACTTCAGGAACATGAATTTTGGTTTGTGGCAGCATGGCCAATCAGAATTCATGTAATAAAAGAAGGTGGTACCATCATAATTTTGGAAATTCTTCCTAGCTCAGCCATAGTACAGTAAGGGATTTGACAGCTGTGCTCCTTCTCATTTCTCAAATGAATAGATTTATCTCCCTCTGTTTATACCTTACTCCCTGGTTTGACAGTCAGTACTCTTAACAATGGCAATAAGCCGGGAGTGCCCTTTTGCAGGTACTAGGGATGTGAGAATGCGGTTCGGATGTTCAGAGTTCGGACCAAACTTGGTCTGTTCAGGCGATCAAACCTAACTTCCGAACTGAACCTGAACCGACCGAACCGAACTCAATCCAAACTCGAAAATGATCGAAGAGTTTGGCCGCGTATGGATAGAATTTGGATGAGTTCGGTAGGGATGGGTGAACGCGTTTCGGATGTTCGGAGTTCGGACTGAATTTTGTCTGTTCGGACGTCTGAACCGAATGTCCTAACCGAACTCTCGAATGACCGAACAGTTTGGTTGTGTTCAGTTGAGTTCGGGGGCACAAAAAATGTCTTTTCAGGGGGAAAAAACACCAAGTTTAGGTTTTGGTTAAATTATGGTTTTGGTTTCATTTCGGTTTCGATAGTGATATTTTTGACTGTTCGGCCAAGTTCGACCAATCCGAACTTGGCTGAACCAAACCATCGAACCCGAACTCGGGTTTCGAACTGAACAACCGAACATCCGAACCACATTCTGTTCACCCATCCCTAGAGTTCGGGCGGGAAAAACGTGACTGCCAGGCACAGGCAGGCATGGCGGGGGGGAGGGGGGAAACTGAGGAGCACATTTCCTGGCACCAGGGGTGGAGAGACTAGGAGGAGAAGCCATCCTGCACAATCACCATCCCTTTTCTCCTCAGACCACTGGCTTTGCAGTCTGCGATTGGACATGGGGGACAGGGGGACTAGGCTGCACAGAGCCAATGGGGCTTATGGTAAGGCGGGCGCAGCAAGTAACAAAAATCATTGTCCTCCCCCCTTCCAACACCTTCTGAGCTAGCCACTGTTCCTGACAGCAGGCGTTTTCAGAAGTCTTCATCTCCTAGCAGTTTGTGTTCCTAATCCATTGCCATCTTCCTCCTATTACACCCATCCCACACATTTACCCCCCTAGTATCATTTATTTAGATTAGATTTGCTAGATGTAGGTGCTATTTTTATTTTTTACTCATCCCTGTGTTCTTTCTCCATACCCTCCATTGAATCCTCCCCGCCTCCCTTTATATATTCCATCCCTGATTCCCTTCCCCTGTTTTTGGATTTATTTAAAGTAGGATTAGATTGATTTAGCTTTCATTTCAGTTTTGTACCCCTCCCTGTGTTGTTTGGTGTGAGCTGTCTGTATCCCCCTCCCCCTATCACTGTGTAATATAGATAGATAGATAGATAGATAGATAGATAGATAGATAGATAGATAGATAGATAGATAGATAGACAGATGTAAGAGTTAGCTTAGTTATACAGATAGAGAGAGATAGTGTGTAGTGATTCAGTTTTATAGTGTGTTTGTAGGACTAGGCCTTTGTACTTGTTAGATATTCCATTTAGTTCCATAGGTTTTAGAATAGTTAATAGCAGTTAGATTTAGTGTAGATATATAATATTAGATAAAAAATTTGAATTAAGAAAATTAACAATATAACAAGACATAAAAATAGCAAACTTGTAGTGTTTCAGGGCCAAACAATACCAATACTGAAAAATAAAATCTTCAAAATTGGTATCAATATCAGCACCGATCGATATCAATACCAATTTTCTGAATATTAAGCCAAACCGAACTCCGCTGAACCGAACAACCGAACCCGAACTTGGGTCCCGAACCGAATGGCTGAACCTGAACTCGGTTTCCGAACCAAACGACCGAACATCCAAAGATCCGAACCGCGTTCTGTTGGTACATCTCTAGCGGGTACCCATCTGCCCTAGAAATTTTCACAGCAAGGGCATGCACAGAGGCATTCTCGGTGACAGCCCCATGATTATGGACATCACTTCCCTTGGAGATGTCCAAGCCTGCTTGTCTTCTGGGGGAGATGCAAGACCTTTTTGTTTGACTAGGTTTTTGCCAGGCAGGGATAGGGTTAGGTGAGGGGTAAGGAAAAGGTTGGTGGGGGCTAGGGGATCTTTTATGCTGTTTTATATGGGGTTTTTTGGTATAAACTGTCCTGAGCCTGTTTTGGAAGGATGAGGTAAAAACTAGAATGAATTAAATAAATAAATAAATAATTCTTACATAAGTTTCAGAACTCAAAACTAGTCACCATCACTTGGATGATTTATAGTCTTTCTAATGGAAACCCTCACATTATGCACACATTTTACACTTCCACTCTCTTATTCAATTTATTTCTGAGACACCACTGTAAGATCAGTCATTTAATAGAATTTAAAATCCTTTTTCTAAAAAATCCAGACATTAATACCTCAAATAGGACTGATATAGGCCAGAATAAATTTATAAGGGGCCTGTTAGGCGTTTTCGCTGTTACAGTGATTCTAATGCTGTGTGCTGAAACTGGTTTATACCCTTTCTGTGTCTTGGCTACTTATAGGGCTATACATTATTGGCACAAATTATGTCAGATGGACCTATCACGTCTTCCTGCTATGTGCTGCATTGAACAGAAAAGTTACGTTGCGAGTAAGAAATACTTATGGTGGACTGACATCTCCAAAGCATTACGTAGAATAGGCTTTTCGCCAGAGGGCTGTGTGATGTTTATTCAGAACCAACTTCTAATAAATATTAGGCAAAGCTTCTTGGATTTATCTGTTCAAGAGGACTTAGGCAAAGTGGTAGATACTAGAATTGCCCCTTGGTACCCTAAACTTAAAACACATTTTTTTCTGGAACCTTATTTGGATCAACTCTCATCTTTTGAGCTGCGTAGATCACTGACTCTCGTTTGATTTCAGCTTTTTGAGTCTGTGGTCATTAGAGGCCGGGCAGCTGGGGTTGCTTATGCAGATAGACTTTGTTCTTGTGTTCTGGATGAGGTTGATTCACTGGAACACATCATATTTATGTGCCCCTATTTAGAAGAACTGAGATCTAGTTGGCTAACTCTTCTTTATGGAGATAAAACTATATTTTCACGAGAGCACCAGATAATTATTTTTTTTTACTCCAAAAGCCCCTGAGAACCCAAAAGTTGTGGCTTTTTATTTTCTCCTTGCTTTCCATTTTAGGAAAGCTTTGTTATAATAGTTTATTTTTATTTGTTTATGGTTGTAACCTTATGTGTATAGATAATAGTTTTGCTATTAAAATCCAGATTCGACATGGAGCTTTATTCTAATTTCTGTTAAATTTTAATGACTTTGATTTATACATTGTTTGTCTTATGTTTTAACTGGTGAATAACCTTAATAAATATTATCATATTGTATCATACTTTCATTCAGATATAAAAGATGTACTCATAAAAATCACAAAAGGAAACATAAAGAACGGACCTCTAGTAGGAAAGTATGCATGCTAGAAATTAGAGTGAGCTATTTCTCTTTTATCCAGGGAGCTTAAAATTGCTTACAAATTGCCCCCTTTCTCCCCAGCATGTATCTGAACCATTCATTTGTGTTAGAGGTAATTTTCAGCTCCCTGGATAATAGGGAATTTGTTTCACTGGGAAAACAAGGGTTCCTGACAATAGGAAAACAAAACAGTAAAAACTGGAGCTGAGTTATTGAATTTTTGGGTCACTCACGAGTCACCATGACCTGAAAATATGTTGTGCATGTTGCCCTGAACCTGCTATCTCTTGGAGGGGAAGGGGGGTGAAGCTTACCTATTGCACTTCTGGTCAAGCTCCCTATTGTATTTTTCCTAAATGTGAGTTTAATTAAAGTGTTTCCGAGTTCCAATTTCAAGGTACTTGGAAAAAGTTCCAAGTCACGATACTTGCAACTCAGTCCGAGTACTCAGATTGCCTATTTGGTGCAGCCCTAGTGCAGAATGTGGTGGCCCGGTTGCTTATGGGGGTGGGTCGCTGGAAGCACAGAACACTGGTGCTCCAGCATCTGCACTGGTTGCCTATTGTCTTCTAGGCACAATTCATGATGCTGTTTTTAACCTTTAAAGTCTTGCATGGCTGGAACCCACTTAACTGGCAGATCACCTGGCCTACCATGTCCCATTGCGGCCTTTGCAGTTGGCTGGGGACACCTGTCTGGAGGTACTGGTTTTTAACCTGGTCTCCTTGGCCACCACTCCACAACTGTGGAACTCCCTCCCCGAGAGGTTTGTTTATGTTCAGGACTAGAATGCCTTTCAGAGGCAGTGCAAAAGTGTTTTATTCAGGAGGGTGTTTGGCAGTGGGGGTTAAGGGAGGGAGTGTTGTGAGGGGGTAGGGGTGAGTTAGGAGGTTGAGGAATTTGTGTGGATGGTGTAGGGTTGTGGGATATTTTATGTTTTTATACTTTTTTGGTTGTTTTCTATTTGTATTTTCTATTTTGATATGGTAAGCTGCCCTGAGCTGCCATTGGCGGGAAAGGTGGGGCAAAAATTAAATAATAAATAAATAAATAAATAAATATAAATATCCTAATTAAAACATTCAAGTTGAAGGAATGCACAGTACTTAAGAAATCCCTAGCTAGTCTGAACTATTATTTCTTATGATAAGCAACCGAAAACATAAGGAAGAATCACCTGAACCTTCAAGTTGCTATGGAGATTTGCACAATGGGTATTTTACACAAGATGGTGCTGAGCACCACCATGCTTTGATCCTGCCCATGGTGAGAGCCCTCACAACGGGCAGGATCTGGCCATTTACAGTGCTTTTATGGCAATTTCCAGCACTTCCCTGGTGCTTAGCTGGTATGTTTTTGTTTCCACAGCCCCCAGGGGTGAACGTGGGCTCCCACAGGGTTTGCGAGTGGCCCATAGAAGCTCCATTCAGCTTGCACAAAACAACAGAAAATAGGGAAAACAGCGGGAAAAATGATACGCTTCCACTTTACGCGAATCTCAGCGAAGGCCCTGCTTCCAACTGATGCAGTACTTGCCAAGATTTTGCATTTCAGGCTTACTTTTGATCCCTTAAGCCAATTTTGGCCAAGTTAGGCAGAGAGGCAAAAGTCCTAAAGGTAAGTAGGGAGCCAAAATGTCATTAATTTCATTCATTTCCAAAATTTACAAGGTTCATCTGGAGGGGAAAATTTGCCCCCTTTTGTATCTTAAAAAAAATCTCATTGATTTACACCAAGCATTGTGTAAAGCTAGCTATAAAGATAGCATAGCAATCCTCTAGCAAATCTAGAGAAAAGAGTGTGACCCCAGTAGGTCTCCAATAACAAACAAGCAAACTAAAACTCTCAGGGAAAACATATAAGTAGGAAATAAAGTAAGGCAGTAAGTAAATACAGATAGGGGTGAACGGGGTTCAGAAGTTCGGAGTTCGGCCCAAACTTGGCCTGTTCGGATGACCAAACCCAAACACAAAACCAAACACGAACCGACTGAAGCGAACTCAATTCCAAATACCGAAATGACCGAACAGTTCGGTCAGTTCGGATCACGTTCAGGTGGCTAAAACGTGGTGTCACTGGAAGGCCAAATGTGGCAGGGAGGGGGAGTCAGCTGAGGAGCAGACTTCCAGCCCAATCACCATCCCTTTTCGCCTCAGACCACTGGCTTCGCAGTCTGTGATTAGCCATGGATTAGGCTGCACGGAGCCAATGGGGCTTGCAGTGAGGCGGGCACAGCAAGAAACAAAACTGATTGCTTCCACCCTTCCCAACACCTTCTGAGCTAGTAGTCACTGTTCCTGAACATCAGGCGTTTCAGAAGGTTCCCTCTCTTAGCAGTTTTTGTTCCTTCCTATTCCTAATCCATTGTCATCCTCCTCCTATTTCACCCATCCAACCCATCTACCTCCATATTTTCATTTATTTAACTTAGCTTAGATAGATTTAGTTGTTATTTTTTGTTTTTATCCCTCCCTGTGTTCCCTGTGTTCAATCTTCCTTGCTCCCTCCCCCCTCCATTGAATCCTTTCCCTCTCCCATATACTCCATCCCTGATTCCCTTACCCTATTTTTTGATTCATTTAGTGTAGGATTATTATTAGATTGATTTATGTTTCATTTCAGTTTTATACCCCTCATGTTGTTTGTGATTCCCCCATCCCATATTATCTAGCTAGCTAGCTAGCTAGAGATAGTAGACAATTGTAGGAGTTAGCTTAGTGATATAGTGTTTAGTGATTTAGTTTTAGTGTTTGTAGGAGTAGGCCTTTGTACTTATTAGATAATCCATTTAGTTCATAGCATTTAGAATAGTTAATAGCAGTTAGATTTAGTGTAGATAGATATATATAATATTAGATAAACATTTTAAATAAAAAAATAAAGTAAAATAAAAAATATATAAAAACATTATTTTGGAGGGATAAATGGAGAAGGGAAGGAGAGGCTGGTCTGCTGCCCATAGGGGAGGCAATGGGGCATGGGCCAGAGGCAGGAGGGGCTATGCCAGGGGAGTGACAGCAGCAGTACCCAGAGGCAGAGCACATCACCACCCCCCAAATTCAACAGGCCTGCTTTAAGGCAACAGGCGTCAGTGGCTCAGCGTTGCCTCCTGGCAGTACCCTCCTCCACTGCCACGCAGGGCACTGGAAGGCCTTCAGGACTTGTGGCTGTGTCTGTCTCTGCTGGTGGTGGTGCTGGAGCAGGTGTTGATGCTGCTTCCGATGTTCCTCAAGGGCCACCAATGTCCCCCACTGTCGAGGCGATCCCCAGCAGTCCAGAGGAGATGGATCCCACCCCAGCTGGTAGAGGCATGGCCCGATCCCCAGGCAATGTCATTAGAGAGAGGAGTAGGAGCAGCAGCAACAGCACTAGCAGTTACAGAGAGTGGCACAGGGAGAGTGTCAGCAGCATGGTGGGCACGGGCAGTCTAGCCTCAGGGTCCCAGTACTCCCCTTCATGGGACATCACTGTGATCGTGGACAGTGAGTCAGGGGAAGATATTAGTGCCGCAGAGGAGATGTCTGGAGCTGAGGTGATGGCTGAGCCTCCTCCCAGAGCTGTGTCACCAGTCACCAGAGCCACCAAGTTCTCTCCCTCCCAGCAGCGCTGGCAGCAGTGCATCAGCCAGGGTGGGCAAGAAGGCAGGAGGGGGAAAAAAATCCTCAGTTTGGGATCATTTTAAGCAGGTGCGGGCAGATCATCCCAGAGAGGTGCAGTGCATGTTGTGCAATAAACTGATGAAGCGTGGGCAGGTGCTCACCAATCTTGGGACAACTGCAATGGCGAGGCACCTGAAGTCATGCCACAGCTGTGCTGCTCAGCGGGAAGGCAGGGGAAGTGGATGCCAGCGGATTCCTGATTGGAGCATCCAGTCGCCCGGCTCCTTCAGTGGGTCAGTGTCATGCACCAACTGCTGCTGCCTCTAGCAGCAGGAGCAGTATGGGGGCAGAACAGCAGCAGAAGCCTTGCCAGCAGTGCCAGCAGTCCACCATGGAGGAGCTGGGGTGGGGGGATCTGTCAAAGCCATTGGCAGGGCACCATGGCACTGGCTTCCAAGAGAAAGCGAAATGCCTGTTGGCAGAAATGATTGCCCTGGATGGTCAGCTCTTGTCAATTGTGGCAGACAAGGGCTTCCAGCAGCTGATTGGGTTCCTGGCCCCCAACTTTAAGCTGCCTTCCCTCTCCACCCTGAGTCAGACTGTGGTGCCACAGTTCTACAGGGCTTTGAAGGAGCGGGTGAGGGAGCAGCTGGCAGGGGCTGGGGGGTCCTTGGTCCACTTCACCACTGACCTGTTGTCCTCCAGGAACGTCCAGCATGCCTACCTGGCAGTGACTGTACACTGGTGGCAGGACTCAGAGGCAGTGGCAGGAGGGGTCCTGAAGCAAGGTACAGGTGGACCCTACTTCAGGCACAAGTCATGGACAGCTCGCACACTTCAAGGAATCTCGAGGCAGCCCTGGCCACCATGGTGAGGGAGTGGGTCACACCAGGCGCGGCCTTCACCAAGGGGTGTGTGGTCATGGACAACACAGCCAATATCATAAAGGCAGCTTCCCTTGTGCCGCACACACCCTCAATCTTGTGGTGAAGGATGCTTTGGGCTTGGGGTAGAATGGGATTGGGCCAGGCACCCTTAGCTCCCTGGTCTAACGGGGGAGGAAGCTGGTAGGGTTCTTCAACTGCAGCGTGAAGGGCAGCGAGCTCCTCTGGGAGAAGCAGGCCGAGCAAGGGTCCCCGGTGCACACGCTCATCCAGGATGTCTCCACCAGGTGGAATTCCACCTTCCTGATGCTTGACCAACTTCTTGAGCAGAAAGCCGCCCTGCATCAGGTGGAACTGGAGACAGACATTGAGGCACCTCCAGGGTACAACAGGGAGGAATGGTAGATTCTAGCTCACACGGTCTTCATCCTCAGATTGTTCCTGGCTGTGAAGGATACCATGAGCAGCTCCACCACCATCCTCAGCCAGGTGACCCTGCTGGTCCATAGTCTCAAGAGGAGACTGGGTCGGGACTATCCAGTGTTTTGCACCCAGTGTAACATGTACAATTATCTTCTTGGGGAGAGGTCATATGTGTGTAGAACTCCCGGTTCTCAGAGAAAGAATGAAGCCTCTTGAGGCTAGAGTGACTGATCTCATGGACATAATAGAGCAGTTCTACTTCCACTCCTGCAGCCCCTGTGCTTTTTTGGAGGATGAGGGTCTTGGGGAAGGAGGGCATCAAGCTGGTACAGTGGGAAGTTAATCGATAGCTGGGATCTGCCTTTCAGATGATGTCAGTATCCTCTCACACTGAGGATACTTCTCCAGGGGCGGGGACCCCAAGGGTTTTGCCTGTACTTACAGAGAGACGGCCACTAGGGGGGGCAGGAGAGAGCAACTGAACTATGTGCAGAGGGTTTGCAAAGTGCAGGAGAACTAGTGCAGGACACCAGGGAGTGATTGCCAGCCAGGTGGAGGGAAATCTAGAACTGTTACCAGGGCTCTGGCGATTCTGCCAGAGGGGGAGGGGGTAGGAAAATCTGGGAGCCAATAGGGAGAGATAAAAAGGGAGGGAAGGAGAGAGGAGTGAGGCAGGGCTGGCCCCAGGCATGTGCCACATGTCCGGCCGCACATGGCCCCGCCACCAGCTGGGGCCCTGCACTTGCTTGGCTGGGCAGCAGGCTGCAGCTAGCTTCATCCCCCAGAAAGTGATTGTTCCTCCCCTTTGTGGCTCCAGACCCCATCCCTCACCTGCCTTCTAATAGTGCTGCAGCGGCAGCAGCAGCAGCGGGGACACTGGATCAGGCTGGGAGATAAGGCTGTTTACAAACAGCTCCTCCCCATGTGCTGATCAGAAGGTTGCTACCTTGTAAAGAAGGTTCTTCGAGATGGGTCCCAACATTCTCACAACTAGGTTGTGCGTGCTCACCCTATTCAAATAATAGACCACACGATGGTCTTGAACTCCTCTAGTATAGAAAGAACCCTCCCCCTCTGAATGACAGTTCCTTTCTAGAAATATAAGAAAAGAATTCCATGTGGCTCTGGAAGGGTGGGTGTTGTGAGAATGTTTGGAACCATCTCAAAGAACCTTGTTTGCAAGGTAGCAACCTTCTGTTCTTCTTCGAAGTGGCTCCTCACATGATATTTTTACATGACTCTGCCGGGTGGGGAGTCCGTGGGTGCGCCAGTGCATGGATGGGGCATGCACACAGCTGCACACACATCCCCACTCACCCACCACTCATCCACACCCACATAGTAACCACCATTTCCCCTGGTTGCGCCGTGCGTGGGGATGAGTGGGGTGTGTGAGTGGGGATGCATGTTGGGCGAGCGCGCACGCACCCCCATTCACCATGGGCGCATGCACCATGTCATTCACATGGGGTTCTCCCACCCATGAACACACAGAAATCTGCGTGTTTACGGCTGGGAGGAGAGACCCGTGTAAAAAGGGCCACATTCTCACAACTGTCTTACTTATACTATGTTAGGTAGGAATTTAGGATGTAAAGCAATATCTATTCTGTCTTGGAAAATAAATCTGCAAATATGGTTCTGAGATTATTATGGCTGCTATTTCACTAACTCTTCTTAATGAAGTTATTGCTAACAGGAATACTGTCTTTAAACCTGCACCCCATAACCAGTTCATTTGCACCCCCATATAATCAATTCACGCTGCCCCGTGGGCACAAATTAAATGGTTATGGGTGGGGGCAGCGTGAATAGATTATATGGGGGCGGGGGCAGAAATGAACTGGTTATGGGGTGGGGGCAGCATGAACTGATTATGGGGGCACAACTGAACTGGTTATATGTCTCTTTTCATGGCATAATGCGCTTAATAAGCTAGCTGCATTTTGGGTGTCTTGTGTGTGTGATAGCAGCACCTCTGGACTGGTCACACCGCATGCGTGCACAAGGCACAGGCGGCACTGGCAGCAAGAAGCAACAGGCCCTGGAGGCCAGACTGGCTAAGCTCACCCCCTGGCCCCTCCTCCAGTAAGGCAGTGGACGCAGTCAGTCTCTCTGTGCCTGTGTCACTGCCCGCTTGGCTGCCCCTGCAGTGGAACCACTCCTGGGGAGTGGTGGTAGACACTCGGCTGGGGAGGGGGGGAAGCATTAGGAGGCCATGCTTCTCCATGGTTGCTCGGAGAGGTGGAGAATGGGAATCCTTCCTGTCCAGAGGGAGTAAGTTTTATGTAAATGTATACATTTGCATAATTAGGTGGTGCCTAATTATGCAAATTAGGCCCCGCACCAAGACTTCGCACATGGCCTCACAAACCCTGGGGTCGGCCCTGGAGTGAGGGAACTGAGGAGAATTCGGGGGAAGAAGACTAACTGGAGCTGAGATGGAAAGGACACTCAGTCAGCAAATCAGATGACGGGGAACAGAGGGGAGGACAGAGTGGCTGAGGATTCCAAACCCCAGGTACCAGAGGGATGGCGGAGGAGGTCGGCTGGCAGGACGGTCAGTGGGGGAAGACGGGAAGGCCACTCGGTCAGCAAATAGGCTGATGGGGACCAGAGGGGAGGACAGAGTGGCTGAGGATTCCAAACCCCAGGTACCAGAGGGACGGTCAGTGGGGGAAGACAGTGAGGGAGGTCAGCTGGCAGGGCAGCTGGCAGATGGAGTATCCATTCGGGCAGCCCAGTCCAGTTTAAACCAGACCAGGGAGGAGGAGCCCCTCAGCCTGAGGGGTTGCCCTACCTCAAGATCCAGCTAGATTGTACCTTAGCCAGATGCTCTTTGGTGGCCTCAACTTATACTCTGACTAGCCCAGCATAGTGTTGAAGGGGAGGATTGGGGCCCAGAGAGTCTGTTCAGGGAACAGTAATTGAGAGAAATAGTCACTACCTTATTATGCTTATCTTACGTTATAATAAACCTGTTTGCATATCTTGATAACCTGCTTCATGCGTGCATGTCCCAAATGGGGCGGGGGGGATTTTCTCTTAGCTGGTATTATGCATTCCCACCACAGAGCCCTGGGTTGTGCAGAGGGGGAACCAGCCCACCCCTTTTTCCTCTACAGGGACACCATAGCCCCGTCTGCACCCCAGGTGGAGGCACTGCCATTCGGTGCCAAAGAAACTGTAAGAGAACGAGCCCTGAACCCAGGTGCCCTATTCTTTGGACCCCTCCCCAGGAGGGTCAGAGATAGGGGGTAGCCGAGGGGGTGTTACATGTGGAATAGACAAACTTAAATACCTCCATATGAAACAAAATATGCAATAACAATTCCCAGAATAAGAATAAAAAGAATACATTTAAGTGTCTATATACAAATGCTAGAAGTCTAAAATGTAAGATGGGAGAATTAGAGAGTTTGACACTAAATTAAGATCTAGACATAATGGGAATCTCAGAGACCTGGTAGAACGAGGATAACCGCTGGAATACTGTAATACGTATTGACAGAGGGTAATTGCCCTGAAGCACTCACTTGACACCACAGAATTAGAAATAAAATACTTGTTTACTAGGCAGTTATAAAGGATATTATATAAACATTGAGGTGGTATGAGAACTACTTCCTTTTTCCTTTTCTTACAGAGAGAGAGAGAGAGAGAGTTAACAGCATTTTAGGTTTCTGGCAACCACAACCTTCCTCCTCCTTCCCTGGAACCCTGATGAACACAGAAGCTAAGTATAGAAATTAACCCTTTCATATCATAGGTGGGGATGATCTTTTGTTGTCGCAAATCCAACAATACTGAGGTACAAAATATATCGAAATAGCTCAGTAAATTGAGCTGATGGTAGGTTGGCACTATGGCTGCATTCACACCTGCGGTGGTGGTGGCGGCAGAGCAAAGACATGGCAGCGGGGAGGAGCCCGATGGTGGAAGTAGAGCCGGTGCAAATGGGGATCTGCCATGGCTTCCCTTGTGCATGTTAAGGCAGGATTTTGCAGCCTGACATGCGCGTGGGAAACTGCGTCAGAAGTCTATCTGCACAGTTCCTCCCTGCTGCAGCGTCTTCCCTCGTGGGTCTTGTCACCACTGCACTGCATCAGGTGTGAATGTGGCCTCTGTGTTAGAAACACAAGATAGGAGAGGGGCAAAGAGAGAGAGAGAGAGAGTTGTGCCAGACATTTAAAAACAGCTACACCAATATATAATTTTACAGCTGTTTTTAAATGTCTGGCACATCTCTCTGTCTCTCTTTACCCCCCACTCCCATCTTGGTCTATCCACTCCCACCCATTCCATGCCCACTCATATATACTTGCTCTTGCTACATTTGCTCAGTTTATATATTTCTACTGGCTATGATACATGACTGAGGAAGGGCCCTGTGTGGCCCAAAAGCTTGCTTATTTCCACCAACAACAGTTAGTCTAATAAAAGATATGATTCAAACTACTTTGTCACCTTGAATTTGTATGCCACACTTCCCACAAAGCTCAGGATGGCTCAAAATCTACCCCCCCAAATAATTAAAAACATTAAAATTCATATAAAAACACCATCCCCTTAAGCTCCCATGCCCCACCCTGAAACCCAACCAAATACAGCCTATCCCTGCCTGCTAAATGCTTTTCAAAATAAAAAAGTTTTGCACCACCTCCAGAAGATAGCGAGGCTTGGGCTCAAGCAAACCTCCTGGGGAAGGGAGTTCCAGAGCATGGGTGCAGCAACCGAGAATGCCCTCCTGTGCACACACACACACCCCTCAAGGACAGAGGTAACAGATGAAACATACAGAAAGGGCTGCAAAGGGACATGGTATGATAGGCAGTCCTTCAAATATATGGGACACTGACCATTTAGGGATTTAAAGGTCAAAAACAGCACCTTGAATTGTGCCCGGAAAGGTATAGGCAGCCAGTGCAGACTTCGGAGCACCAGTGTAATGTGCTTTCGGCGACTCATCCCTGAAAGGAGTCATGCCGCCGCATTCTGCTCCAGCTGCAGCTTCCAAAGAGCCATCAAGGACAGCCCCACTTAGAGAGCATTGCAGTAATCTAGCCTTGAGGTGATGGATGACAGTGGCCTGATCTGAATCAGAAAAAAAAAAAGGCTGCAGCCTTCTCAGCAGATGGAGTTGGTGAAAAATGTTCCTGGTCACCACCATCACCTGAGAATCCAGGCACAGCAATGGATTCAAAGCACTCTGAGGCTGCAAACCTGAGTGACTCCGTCAATGGCAGGTGTCCCAATTCCCTCCAAGTCACAGGACTGGTCAACCACCATCACTTCAGTCTTGTCAGGATTCATCCTCAGTCAGCTTACCCTCATCCACTCCCCGACAGCAGCCAGGAATCGGGTAAGCACCAAGGCCACTTTTAAATGTGTGCGGGGCACTCACGGTGTGAAATCATGCAGCATGTACAAATCCCGCAGGTGGGGTTTAGACGAGGCTTCTCGTGCATTATAGCCAGTCACGCATTCTTTTAAAACCATGGACTAAATACCTTGATATGTGATTTCATGCCGCGAGTGCCCTGTGCATGTCTAAAAGTGGCCCAAAACTGTGGGAGCTGGGTCAGATGAAAAAGAGAGGTAGAGCTGAGTGTCATCAGCATATCTCTGAATGACCTCGCCCTGCAGTCTCAGATACACATTGAACAAAAGAGAGGACAGAATAGAACCCTGTGGGGCACCACAGAGAAGGTCCCAAGGAGGTAATGAGAAATCACCCATCACCACCTGCTGAGACCTCCCTGACAGGAAAGAGCAGAACCACTCAAGAGCAGTCTCGCGCACCCCCGCCAGGTCCTGCAGTCGTGCCAACAACACCTCGTGATTAACGATATCAAAGACCACAGAAAGATCTAGCAAGATCAACAAGGTAGAAATTCCTTTGTTCATCTCCAGGCGCAGGTCTGCCATGGAGATCATAGGTTAACAGGGAAGTTTCTGACATAATATGAAACATCAACACACAACATACATGTGAAGCAAAATTGTATCTTAAATTGGAAAGTAGGTTATGAGCCTAAATTTGGTCAAACAGGTTGGGACAGGAGAATCAAGACAACTGTTAGGTGGAGTGGGTGATTCATCACCATGGCAACAAGCCAAGGTGGGTCCAAGCACCTAAAGGACAGATACTTTAGAAGACAATAGGACTAGCCTAAAGGAGAAGAGGTCTCCTCCCACTGAGGGAAGGAGAAGGAACCAGAATTCAAACTAAAAGACAGTCAACCAAAGCCACAAGCACAGTCTCTGTGTCATACCGAAGTTGAAAACCTGTCTGAAACAGGTCTAGAAATCCATTAGCAAGCATTGTGTACCTGGAGCTGTCAGGCAACCACCCGACATAATATGAAGTTCAATAAACTTCCCTAAAAATGGAAGGTTAGAGACAGGTCGGTAGTTGGCCGGGGCGTCAGCGTCCAGAGATGGTTTCTTAAGCAAGGAGTGGACCACTGCAGCTTTAAGAGTGCCCGACACCCTCCCATCCCAAAGGGAGGCGTTGACAACTACATGGAGATTTCTTTTTTCTTTTTAATAAATGACTGTGCCTTTTATGTCAGTTTCAGTTACTGAGTGCTTCTTCAGAAGAGAAAACTATTCAGAAGCAAGTTTTTCTTTACCCTTCCTCCATCACTTTGCAGAAATAGCTCTGTTGTAAGAGAACAAAATCAGTGGGAACTAATGATGTGTCAAACTATCCATTAGCTGTTAAGGATACCAGGGAATGGCCAATCCATGTGCTAGCAACAGCTGTCTAGCTATCTCTGCAGGCATTCTTCATACCACAGCATTTCTAGCTGTGAAGAGAGAAATCTAATAGCCCCAAGCCATGCAAACTGAAAGTTGACAAAAAAGCTCCTGGTTTTTCCAATACAAGGCAGCAGTTGGCTATGTTTGTTGTCTGTGTTTTTAGCATACGCCTCATCCCAGTATCCAACTATGTTACAAAAAGAATGGATAAAGGCAACAAAGTCTGAAAATTTGAATGACATCTTTTTGTGTCGTCCTGCTAATCTGAGGCTGTAAGAAGAGAAAAATTCATTTGTTATGCCCAGGGTTGTTTGTTTCACCCCTTTCCAGTTCCTGAATCTGGCTCATGGATCTGGTCCCTACTCTCAAGCACCAAGAAAGTATGTTTTAGGGGAAGGGAGTAGAGATGAGGGCATGCATTCTAGGATAGGAGGTGGATCTATGGCATGGAGCCATGATTTGGACCATCTCCTTCCTTCTCCCATACTGAGCAACCCCACCTGTGCAGCTTATTCTAATTTTCAAAATGGCCTGCTATAGGCTCTTCTCCCTCATGCCATCAGATATAATGGTAGCCACTCCTCTGAGGTATGCACCACACATGTTTCCATTATGTCTATATGTGTCTACCACATTTCCTCACTTGTTTGCCATGTATTTTTCACCTGCCTACATTGTGGTTATAAAATGATTGGCAGGTGCTGGCATATGACTAACATTATATCTGCTTATGTGTAACACCCTGTCATGTGACATAAGTAATCTGGGAAACCAGATGACTGAGAACTGCTCTTGTTCATCCCCCTACATGGCCTGGGATGACCACCTCACTCCCCAAACCTTGGAACAATCTCTGCGATCTGCCGGGCGTGCCTACTTGGATGTCCCCTGGGTAAACAGGGGAGCCACAATGGAGAGGGCATTCTCAGTGGTCGCACCGCAGCTGTGGAACTCCCTCCCAGACGAGGCTCGCCTGGCTTCCAGGTTGTTGGCCTTCCGCCGGGCCTGTAAGAGCTGACTGTTCATCCAGGCCTTTGGGGGAGGGGGGATAAAGGGATAGGGGTTAGGATTTTTAGCCAGCGGGTCTTATCTCTTTTTATCATATTTATTGTCTTTGTAACCCCTCCTTTTTGTATACTTTTATCTGTTTTAAATTATGTAAGCTGCCCCGAGCTGCTGTGAGGCTGGATGGGGCAGGGTAGAAATAAATAAACAAATGGATATCCAAACCGACTGTGTGATAGGACTAAGCAACCAGACTGCAGAGACCAGGAACCAACGTTCACTGCCTTGGTGTTCACTATCAATGGGGAAAAGGTGGTTAGTTAATGTGGGTTCCTGGAACAGACAATGTCTGCATGAAGAATGTTCGGCCAAGTTAGCCAAACCGAACTCGGCTGAACCGCACCATCGAACCCGAACTCGGGTTTCAAACCGAACGACTGAACGTTCGAACATCCGAACCGCGTTCTGTTTGCCCATCCCTATAAGGCACATTGTCTTTTCTCTCTGTGGGACTGGAGAAGCTGCACAAGTACTTTGCAAAGGCAGCCCACTGTAAAGCAATTTAAAAGACAGTGTGTGGGGGGAGGGGTTGATTCCTGCATGGTAGGGACTGATGGCTAGTGAATGTGAGAGAAATAGAATTTGCCAGTGCTTTTTTAAAAGCAGGGAACAATGAGCTGAGGTAAATAAATAGTGCAGCCGCAGACGTGACACCAGTTTTTAGGAAAGAACTAGCAAGAGGGTCTATCAGTGCCAAAGCAAACCAGCAGTGGTAACCATTTGTGTATGTTTCCATATGCACCCGGTGATATCACATCTGCATACTTCCGATTTGCTAAGGATTTGTATGTGGCTAGTGTTATGTCTGATTTCATGGCACCCTGAGTACCTCAAGATCCTTTCATGCATTTATCCTCATAACACTTCTGTGAGATATGGAGGTACTTTTATTCAAATTGTGGCACAGAGGGACTAAATGACTTGCCCAATGTAAAAAGAAATAGGTGGTGGGAAAGGAGTTGAACTTCCATCTCCCAAGTCTGAGGCCATTTTTAAATGGGCATGGTTGTGGGCAGGTCCGTGGGTGCTGAGTGGAGTGCCCATGCACACATGTTTCCATTATGTGGCCCATGTGAGTGGGGGGAATCAAACAAACCAGGGATGGTTGTGAGGGGTGTTCGTGGCCTGCCCCCTCACAAAGCATCCCGAATTTTTCCCTGACACGCCCACCCATGCCACCTTTAGACGGGCACTCAGGTGGGTGGGTGGGGGATGTGGGTGCATCTTGTCTAAAAATGGTCTGAGACTGGCTCTCAGGTTGGTAGGTTGGGCTGTAGTTGTGGTCAGATACCAAAGCACAATTAGAGCCAGAAGGTCAGAGTACAAGACAGGCCAGATGGTAAAGTGGAGTTATGGTGAGAAACAGTGCTGGGTCAGAACTAGAGGATCAGATGTGCATCAAGCCAAACAAGTCTGTAGTTGTTGTCAGAGAATTGTGCTGTATGGTTAATTAAGGGTAGTAAAAACAAGACCATAGTCCACACCAGTTGCATGTCCACCTGCCCATTTATTAGGTGTTCACTCTCAATGGACATGTGGCCACCACCCACCGGATACTCAGCCCCCGCCCACTTACTGCAGGGTTTCAGAGAAAGTGGAGCCTGCTGTGCAGGCAAATGCAGGCTAATGTGCAACCTCATGTCTGCATGAAGGCAATTAGGCTGCGTCCAGCACCTCCACATGCACAGGTCCACCAGCACTATAGAGTTGCAGGCAGAAATCCTTGCCCATTGGAGGAATGACTGCTTCCTGCCCTTCTCTCTGCTCTCATTCTCACTGGCACTGCAAGTGGGGGCTGCCCAGAAGTGCATGAAATACCACTGGGGGCTTCCCGTTTAGGTTAGACACACTAAACACGTGAGTGGGGGCTGTATGGACCAAAACCTTACTGCAGCAGGCTATTGTCTTGTTTAACACCCTAAGAAATCTGACTCAACAGGAGAACTGATACTTGGTTGGGGATCGGGGAACTGGAGCAAGGTCTTGGTACTCCTACCAAGACCTTGCTCCAGTTCCCCGATCCCCGACCAAGACTGGGAGCAGGATGCAGAAAGGAAGGTTGGAAGCAAAGTCAAGATAGCTGCCATGTAGGACGGGACAGAGTACTCAAAAAATTATTCTCAAGTGTTTCCAAGTTTCCGGCCTGAGTTTTTGAGCCACTCCTCAGTAACTCAGAGAATACTCAGTACTCAGGTGCGCCGCGGGAAGGGGGGCAGAGGGCAGCAGGGGGCAGTAAACTAAGCAAACCCATGGGAAAGCGGAGGAAGCCAGCGTGCTGCTGTGGAGTGCAGCCACTATTCTAATGCTCTCTGTCTGGGAGCATGCTGGACTACATTTCCCAGCATGGTCCCAGAGAGCATTAGAATAATGGCTGCATTCCCCAGCAGAATACTGGCTCCCTATGTTTATGGTGAGTTTGTTGCCCCAGTGCCCCCTGGGAAGGGGCAAGGAAGGGGGTGGAGGGCAGGAGGCAGTGGAAGGAGCCAGCGCATCGCTGTGGAGTGAAGCCACTGTTCTATGCTCCCAGGGCACACCACAGCAGCATGCCAGCTCCCTCTGCTTTACAGTGAGTTTGTTGCCCTTGTTCCCCCTTTCTGCACCTTCCCCCTTCCCTGCCTCCTGGGAAGTGTCTTTTGCCCCTCATTCCTCAATCGAGGAGTTGTCAAGTAGCAGTACTGGGACCAATTCCTTGGTTACTCATTACTCAGCAAAATGAATCAAGTACCAGGATACTCGGTGAAAACTGAGGAATCCCCAGTACCAGTATGGCTTTAGCCCTATTACCATGTTGCTTGGACAAACCTCCTCCTTTTTGTCATAGACCTTGACAATCAATGGCAGGACAGAGCTATCAGCCATCCAGAATCCATAGGTCAGGTACTAAGGCACTGTGAGTGGCAGATTAGCTAAAGCATTTAGCTGGAGCCCCACAGACACAGGTATGAGAATGGTGAATGCTGACACCAATATTAGAGAAACAACAAAACCTACAGTTTTACAAACTTAGTTAAGGCAGATTCATACCAAGCAAACTTTAACAAACCTAGAAATTGTGTGTTAAGGCTCCCGTCTTAACTTCCACACAAAATACATAAAAACTTCATAACAAAATACAAGACTTTGAAAAAACCTGGGCACCAGTAATACAAGCCGTGGATGAGAAGAAAACGGACAAGAACAAGCATCAAAGACATTCAGTATCAATCAAATAAGTGGAACTATATTGAAATCTGTATGTGTGGAACACCTTTAGTATGTAAAACAGGGAACCTTTGCTTTCTGTCTCAAGATATGTTTAGGTTATAGAGGAAGAGTGTTTCTGGATGTAACCATACGACCAGTGAAGTTTAAAACTGGCAGTTATTTCTGTAATGGACCATCCCTGGTCGGTTCTTGTTGTATTCTTATTTGCAAAAAATAAAAGTTATATAAAAAGAAAAAAAAGAAAAAAAACCTTCCACACCATGTAAGCAGTAAACATGTTGTATGGCTTCGCATACTGTGCTCGCTTACAACTTAGGCTCCATGCACCCACACTTTACCTTGGTCTTTTAGCTCCAATCCCCCAGCCTCCCTCCCACTCTCTCAGCCACCTCCTCCCCCCCCCGAGTGTAGTATCCCTGGGGGATCTGTGGGTCCTGAGATGGGGCTACTCACAATTCTGGGAAGCCCCTCTATTCTGTTCTCCAGTCAGCACCCACAAGACTTGGTGGAGGGAGCAGGAAACACATTTATTGCTATTGCCTAGTACAGGATTCTAGTAAGAGGGAACTCCTGAATAACACAAAATGGAGACTGCACCCTGCAGCTCCCAAACACCAACTGAACAGGAAACTCCACCCACCTGGTTCTGGAGGGAAGAAGGAGCTGGCTATTGCCACACATATGCCACACTGAGCCCCCTTCCTGCTCCTCCAGCCCCTCCCCCCAGAACCCCCTCCTGTTCCCCCTTCTGCTCCCTCCTCCTGCTCCCTCAGCCCCTTCCCCTCACAGATCCCCCAGCCCCACCATCTCATCCAGCTACTCTTTCCTCCTGCTTCCTCAGCAAGCGCAAGCACTTTTTAAATGCCAGGGACATCTTGACACCTCATCTAACATGAAATATTGGACCAAAGCACATACTTAGCATACTCAATATTTGTCCTATGCAGCCATCTGTGACTATAAGTGTATGCTCACAGAGAAAACCCCCATCAACTTCAGGGTTGCAAGCCAGAGGAATTTGCCCCAGGGAACTCCATTGAAGTCAATGGAACTCTCAATACAGAACGTTAGCTCCGCCTTAAGTAATGGAGCCACTAGTGTGGCTCCATAATTTCAACTACTACATCACCCTTGTTATTGTAGTAATTGTGGGTTTTTCCTGCAGCTCTTATCAGTATTTTATAAAATCCACTTCACTTTCCTTTTTATTAACCTTTCTATTGTGTTTGTGCAACTCCCCCCCCCTTCCTTCTCACAGATCCCGTAGGAAGGACTAAGCGTTAGGTTCAGAACAGCCATTTACGATGGCTCCTTTATTCAGGTCTTCTCACAACAGGGGCAGAGAGGGAGACCTCACCTGACAAGATGGCCACCAAGCTCCCTGGGTTTTTTAAAGGGACAGTACATACATAAAACTTTCCACCTTTTCGTATAATCCCTGTCTGATCCTTCAAACGTGTCAAAGAGAAGGCAGCTGTTTAGTGATTAGTTGGGTTTAATCTCCAGTGATAGTGGCATATGGGGCTATACCTACGGGCCAGCTTCCAGGAAAGCTGTGTTCTCCTCTTGAAACTTTAATGACTTGACTTTTCCAGTATTTCTGATTATCACAGATGACATGGTGGGTCTCAGCTATAGAAAGAGACTTGCACCTTGAATTATCTTGAGTCCTGTTCATTGGGAACTTTAACACTAAGGACTAGGACCTTGAATTCTCTTTGGAGCAAATGTATTCAGAGCACTAGGATGTTATGTTCATGACAACCCAAGACAAGCTATATTGCCTCATTCTGCCCTACCTGGGGCTTCTTTCAGGCCTTCATGTTTAATTTATGTATTACAGATTCTGATCCTGAAGGTCACAAATGGCTTCTCTTCCTCTTCTCATCAACAGCGCCTCTATCTTGCCTGGATTCAGTTTCACACAGCTGTCTTCATTCAGAGGCACTATATAAAAATCTGAAACTCTAGCTATGTCATCTACGCATATAGTAGTTGCATCATTTGCAGTCTCAGCAATGAAAATAAGGGCATGGTTTATAAAACGTTGTGAATAATATTTATTATGGATAGTTTCAAATTGTCCTCTGTCCATCTGTTTTTGTATATACATTTAAATGTTATTTATTTTTGTGTATGGTTTTCTTTTATTGTGTTTGATAAGGCCTTTTGCTATATCAATAAATGTATTACTTACTTACTATGCATATAATATATCTGTAGCATGGTGTGTGGCATCCCTGTGATGACAGGGATTCTAGCATGAGTATGCTGTTACCAATGAGTTCTCATGAGTGGTAAAGACATGACTGAGTAATGGGGGCCATTTAGAAAATCACAATGGGACCACAGCTCTGTCACAAATGCAATTGCATCTTCCCTGTTTTACATTAGCCCCTAGAAACAAGGCCCAAGATTCAGAGCCTAGGGGTGAAAATAAACAAGATGGTAGCCTACATTAGCTTAGCACCCAGCATGTGCGTGTTCGCCTGTCTATTAGGTGTTTGCTAGATGTTTGCCTCCACTCCACACGTCGTCCCCGCTCACTCCCCACTCATGGCATTGTCCAAAAACATTGTGCCCCCCCCCCCAGTGTGGGCCAGTGCATGCTAATGAGATCCATGCATCCGCCTCCTGTCTATTAGGTTCGCCTGCATCTAGGGCCACCAGCACCATAGAGTTGTGCCTAGCAAGGCTGCTACAGGAGGAGAGACAGTTCTGATGAAAAGGGGGGATGGCATGGCCAGTGAGGAAGCCTTCTCTGGCTGTTAACCCCCAGTTCCATCAGAAGCAGTGCTTGCTGCAAGAGGAGAAGATCTTTCCTGCACCCCCCACTCTCTCCTCTTCATGGCTAATTGCTGTTCACGTGCTTGAAAGGCTGCAAGAGAGCAATAAGTTGTGAGAGGGGGTGAATGCAGGAAGGACCTTCTCCTTTTGCAACCTCCCGAGCACACAAGCACTGTTTCTGATGGAAAGGGGGGTGGAGTGTCACAGCCAGGGAAGAAACCTTCTCTGGCTCTGATGACCCCTTTCTATCAGACCCTGGATTGGGAAGAAGGAAAGTGCTGCAACCTTGCACATGAAATGCAGACAGGGGGCTGCCCATGTATTTGCTCTACATGCTAAAAAATGTGGGTGGGGGCTTTATTGATGAATTCAGACTCCAATAGGCTGTTGTCTCATTTATAAATACCCAACTCTCTTTTATAAGAGTAGGACTTGACTTTCAATGACTTTCAGTGGGATTCTAAGTGCATATCACTAAGGTCCTTTAGCCAGAAGGCATGCAAGTGATGAGGTGGGACTATAGATTATTGGTCATATTGTGTTCTGCTTCTCCACCATGCAATGGAATCACTCTCTTTTGAGCTCTGTGAATTGTTATCTGGGCACTGGCAAGCGGAACCTGGCTGCAATGCGATCTCAGCAGTAACTCGTTAATATATTTTTTTCTTCTTCTTCTTAAGTAAATTCAGTGCCAGCCCCAATCTAGCAGAGCACTCTGTAGTATTTGTCTAGGAGTATAACACAAACTGTGTCTGAGATGTTATCCTTTTCAATGAAGGAATAAAATTCTCTGGAGCCTAAGAAGAGATTAAAAAAAACAACAGTGAATGTTGTGTATTGGATCACAGGATCCGCCACAGCCTTCCTCGGAAGTAGTACCTCTGGACTGAGCAGCATTTGGATCTTTGGCAGGGCCACTGGAAAGAGAACAAGGTTCCAGTTAATTTAGGAAATAGTTTCATGTATCATGAAACTACTGAGTTTTTTTCTTTCCTTTCCTCCTCCCCCCACCTCCTTCTATATCTCTTCTGCTGCAAAGTACTTTTTTCTCCCAGTGGAAACCAATCATTTGCTAAATATTTAGTGTAACTCATATCTCGCTCTCTCAAGTGAACCTGTGTTTATTCTTCAACAGCAAGAATCTTTTTTTCTCATTCCATAGTCACTCCATAGAAATAAATACAATCTGCAGAACCCACACAAATCTTTGCTATGGCACAAGATTTTAAACACCTCACAGATTAATGTTTATGGAGCTTGTCAGACATTTAAACTCACAAAGAAAGAGAAGGGTTTTCTTTAGCTGTGTGAAACCAACCTTTTGTCTAGTGTCAGACCAGTCAGAGAGGAACTCTTGGCAGTTTATTTATCTTAGCAGACAGATCCTCCTTCAGTTGTTCGTGACTAAGTTCCCCACTTACTGTTAACCGTAAATTCCTCTCTTTGCCTTCTTCTTTTACACTGCGCCCCAGAGAGAGACACTGCCAGAAGCTTGCTGCTAACTCAACCAAGGTGAGAAAGCCAAGAGCAAGGGTCTCTGTGCCAAAAACCATTAAAATAAAATAAAATCTACTTTTGCCTTACTTTAAAACAAAAAGAAAAATATTGTTCTTGCTCTCATGTGGTGAAATGTCTCATGGCTGAATGATGTCTTGACATTATGTTATGGACCCTGTTAAGGGGCTTTTAAAAATCTCAGAAACGTTGTATATCAGCATAATCTTTCAAATGTTATTTAATGATTAATGGAATGGTAGCAAAAGGGGTGAAAATAATGACCATAGGAAATGAATGAAGAGCCTGGTTGCCATGTTGGTCCTAAAAGTCACAGATTATTATTAAATGGTGTAGCAAGGCTGTGGTGGGCTCAATTCCCAGTTATGGGCTCCCTTAAGGGCAAGGGGGCAGGATATCTAGGGTGAGGGGCAGGATTTAGCCATGAAAACGGTGCTGGCCCTTCTCTGAGCTGCCCATGGAGTGGCAGCAACCCTGCCAGAAAGGAAATTTTAAGAGTGAGTGGGGATGAGGCGAGTACTCCACCCCCACCCACTCTGTTGCCCAGGCCAATTGGCTCAGGCCTGTAGGCCTAAGCAGCCACTCATCGGCCCTTTTCATACAGACACTCTAACATTGATAAAATGGGTGTTGTGTTTTATTATACATGTTGCAGGGCACCCATAGAGCACACCTGCAGCCCTGCAACATGTATAATAAAATGTAACACCCATTTTATCAGTGTTAGTGGCTCTGTGAAAAGGGCTATATATTACACATATATTTACATTAACATTTATAGAGTGATTGGTTTGAAGTTTTGATTTTATATTGATTTACTAATATTTTAAGATTTATTACATTTTATTAGTTGTTTGTTAAGAGAATAATTTGCTTTTTAGCCAGACAATTTTAGTTAGTTTAGAGTTATAGGAGAGGAAAGTTGAAGCAAGTTTAGAAATGGAGTCGAGATGGACATTTATGAGTCAGATTGAGAAGTAAGATAGAAATGGTATTTATAAGTAATGGGTTGAGAAATGTAGTAAAGGTTAGAAGGAATTGTGTAAGAAGATGGTACCAGATGGTATGACAATAATAGGATGAGCCAGGGAGGGGTGCCATGGACCACCACCTTAAAATTGTTATATTTACTCTAAACAAGTTAACCACAAAGTAGCAGTAATAATAGTCAACATTATTGATGTAGGAATCAGCGTCAATCAAATTTGAGATTATTATTGGTTGAGATTAGGCCTAAATTTATTGGAATAAGTCATATCCTGGGTGGACATGGGAGGAGAGATCTGGACCCTTAAAACTGAATGTCAAGAAGGAGAGCCATCTTCTTCTTCTAACGTCTATCTTTTTCCTCTGTTACTTCCTATTTTCCTTTCTGGTCTGGACCTGAACATCTATGTAACATCCAACATTTAACATCCATATAGAAACTGGTCTCACTGAATGGAGGGTAAATATAACTTGGCTCATTCGTGATGAGAAGAAGGGATAGTGTCGTTTTTAGACCAATAACAGATAAGATTTATGAATATTGGGAAGATTTATTTGCTTGCTCTTTGATTTTGAGATTATATGTTTTGTTTGCTTGGATATCTATAATTGGAGTAATCATATATGCAATTACTGATGTAACTTGGGGAATTTATCTTTTAATCACAACAAAAAACCATCTGAATACTATACAGCCTGGTCTTTCAATTTCTCTCTTCTGAATTAGTTGCTGACCAACAGGGGAACTCAGGGAATAATAATAAAAAGCCAAAGGTACTAATCTGCAATTCCATAGTAATTGAAATTGGCACTTAGAGCAATTGGTGTATAAACCTGTTGGCAACAACTCTGAAAATTTCCTTCTTGCTGGAGCCCTTGGCAAGCGGCTTGAGCACTGCTAGGATATTTTCAGAGTGGATGAGAGTGGAGGGCTGACACTGTTCTGTCCCACTCTGAAAATTTCCTAGTGGCACTCAGCTAACTTGCAAAAGACCCTGTTAGAATCCAGGGCTCTGGGCTCAAATGAGCCCCCTCACTCTATGGTGGTTATACCCCTGTTATTATTAATCATTTTTATAACACTTTAAGGGTTCAAACTGGTTTCCAATCCTTACCTTGTTCACCCTCACAACAATGCTTCAAGGTATGTCATTATTAAAGAGACAAAGAGTTCAGATGATATCTTTTATCGGACCAATTTCTGTTGGTGAGAATATGCAAACTTCCAGTCCATATTCAGGGTACTTACTTGGGCATCTGATAGTCAGAACAACAGAACAAGGAAGAACATCCTGTAAATCTGAAGGCTTCATTATCAACCAGCTGTGACTGGGATGAATGAACACATCTGGGAGAGGATTGATTTGAGTCCAGTTGAAGGATAGACTTGGGTTTGGCCTGGGCTGGTGCCTGGGAAAGGTTACAAAAGTACAAGGTTTGTCCAAGGCCCCTCTTGTATACGTGCAAGTGTGGAAACAACTGCCTGCCAACAGTGCGAAGGGGGTCCAGTGAATTTCTATCCAGCGTGTCCCAGTTTTCTGAGTGGGGACTTGAGCCAGCATTAGCTAATTTTCATAAAAACCTAAAGAAATGAACCTGGCCCTTGTTGGCACATATATTATTGACAGAAGTTATGCTTGTATAAATCTATCGATCAATATTGATATTGATATTGATATTGATATTGATATCGATATCGGAGTCAAATCAAGTGGTGACCCTGATCTGTTGCTGCTGCTTAATGCATGATCAGTGATGAATAAAACAGTGGTCATCTTTGACCTTATTCAGGATGAAGCTACTGACCTTGCTTGTATCATGGAGACCTGGCTGGATGATGCAACTGGGCCTATATTGCCCCAGCTGGTGCCAGCTGTGCAACATCAGCCTTGGGTCAGAGATCGGGGGGGCAGACTGGCAGTGATTTGGAAGGAACATCTGGCTTATCGAAGGTATCCAGTGCCTAATGTGTCCAATATGGAGTCTGCCCAGATCCCATTTGAGGCTTTGAATAGACTGGGAATTCTGCTACTGTACCAACCATCCCGCTGCACAGCAGACTCCCTGACTGAGCTGGCTGAGCTGGTCTCAGAGGTGGTGTTGAGGACACCAAGACTTATTGTTCTGTGTGACTTCAGTATCCACACCGAAGGTGACCTTTTAGGGCCAGAGCAACATGTCATGGCCTCCATGACAACCCTGGGCCTATCCCAGATAATATCTGGCCCGAGGTATGAGACGGGGCACATGTTGGACTTATTGTTTTGCACTGGCTTGGATAATTGAGCTTTGATTTTTGGAGGGTGTTGTAAAGACACCGTTATCATTACCTTCTGTGGAGCCAGGTCCCTACACTCTTTTGCCTTCGTTGGGATGGTGGACCAGTTAGGTTGGTCCTCCCCTGGAGTTTTATGGAGTGAATTGGATACCAGAATTCTGGGGGTTATACCCACTGATTTTGACATCCGGTCTGTAGATTTCTGGTCAAGTTGTGGAATACCACGCTGACCAAGACCATTGACATGGTAGCACTCAGGTGTCCGCTTCCTCCACAGCACCAGCACAGGACTTCCTGGTTTACAGGGGACCTGCAGCAGATGAAGTGGGAGGTGTGGCAGTTGTAGTGCAAGTGGTGTTCAATTCATGCTGAAGCCGACTGATTGCACTGAAGATCAATTTTGAAGGACTATGGCATCACATCATTCTCTTCTGTCTGCTACCATAGCGTCTGCAAAGTCCCATCCAGTGGCGTTATTCCGGGCAGTGAACAGCCTGGTGAATCTGAGCTGTCTCCGTCCTGATGTTGAGTCATTTTCTGCCCACTGTGCGGAATTTAATACCTACTTTTCAGACAAAATCGCTCATATTCACCTTGACTGAGGGGCTACTACTTCTTTGGCAGAATCAGAGTTTGGATCTATGGAAACTCAGTCTTTTCCTGTTTATTTGGATCAGTTTCAGTTGGTGTCACTCACTGAGGCAGAGGATGTCCTTGGGTCAATGCGGGCAACCAGGTGTAAATTAGATCCTTGCCCATCCTTGTTGGTGAAAGCCAGCCATGGGAGATTGGGGCCTTTGTTGTCTGGGATTGTCAGTGCCTCCCTTCAGGAGGGCATGGTACTGGATTCCCTCAAGATGGCAGTTATTCAGCCCCTGCTCAAAAACACATCACTTTATGCTAACTCCTTGGGCAGTTATTGCCCCATCTCTAACCTTCCCTTTTTAGGGAAGGTTATTGAGCAGGTGGTTGCCAGGCAGCTACAGGGACATCTAGATGCAATCAGATTCCTGGATCCATGTCAGTCTGGCTTTCATCCTGGGTATAGCACTGAGACTGAGCTTGTGGCATTGGTTGAGATATTGACAGGGGATATTGTACCCTGTTGATCTTTTTAGATCTTTCAGCGGCCTTTGATACAGTTAACCCAGGAGGTATTGTTGACATGGCTGTGGGACCTGTCAGAAGTTCACGGAATGTCTCTAGAGTGCTTCCGTTCATTCCTGTTGGTTGGGGAGGTTTCAGCAGGTGGTGATGGGTGATTGTTCTACCTTCATCCACCTGCCCGCCCCCCCCCCCCCTTGTCGGATCCTGCAGAGTTCCATCCTCTTCCCTCTCCTGTTCAACATGTATCTACTTCTTTTGGATTCTTTTGGACAACACCCAAATCTACTTATCTTTTTCATCTGACCCTGGACATACAGTCTTGGTGCTTACTTGGTGCCTAGCTGCTATTGGGGAATGGACGTAAGTGAGCCATCTGAGGCTGAATCCAGACAAGACTGAGGTGATGATGGTTGGCTGGCCCTGTGGCCGTTGGGGGGATTGGGACTCCCATCATTGCTGGGGTCCGACCTCTGCTTACTACTCAGGTGCATAGCCTTGAAGTGCTCCTGGATCCTCGGCTGTGCTTGGGTCAGGTTGCAGCTGTGGCCAGGAGTGCCTTTCACCAACACCGTCCCTTTCTTTCCGGTGTGGATTTGACCACCATCATCCATGTCTTCATTACCTTGAGGCTGGACTACTGCAACGCGCTCTATGTCGAGCTGTCCTTGAAGACTGTTTAGGGACTGCAGCTTGTGCAGAATGCGGCAGCCCGCCTCTTGATAGGGGTGGGTCACCAGGAGCACATTACAACACTGCTTAAGAGTCTGCACTGGCTACCTAGTGTTCTGGGCACAATTCAAGGTGCTGGTACTGACCTTTAAAGCCCTAAACAGCTTGGGTTCTACATATCTGAAGGACCGCCTCTCTCCTTATGTCCCTTCACAGCCCCCAAGATCTGCTGAGAGTGCCCTCTTGCAGGCTCCATCATTGGCCCAGTTTTATATGACTCAGGGCTGCAGAGATGCATTCTTGGAGGTTGCCCCACAGCTTTGGAACTCCCTTCTTTTGCAGGTTCACCTAAGCCCTAGTTTGAATGTCTTCCAGAAGCAGTGTAATGCCTTTTTATTTGACCAGGCATTTAATGGGCAGGGATAGGTTGAGGTGGGTGAGGGGGGTGTTTTTAGTTTTTATGACTTTTAATTATGTATTTTATATTTGTATTTGTTTTATGTATTTACTGTGAGCTGCCCTGAGCTTCAGGGGATAGAGAGGGATTCAAGTCTAAATAAATCAATAAATACGATATGGTAGCTTAGTCTTTTGGGCAGTTAATTACTTCTGATGTTAAAGACTCTTTAACATTTACTGCTGATGTTAAAGAGTGGGGTTTTCAAAAGTGCTCACTTATTTTCACTGAAGTCAAGAGTAAAACTTGCATTGATTTCAGTAGGAACAGAGTTAGGTGCTTTTGAAAGATTCCCACTTGAGTCCTCTAGATGCATGCTTTAGGTTTTCAAGCCACCACACTGGAGGCTTATTTATCCAACCCTTTCCTCTCTTTTCAGATCCCCGTTTCTTTTTTCCTCACATTACTTCAGTTAGTAAGATCTATCTTTATGCACACTGTAAAACACTCTGGGCCTCTCAAACCTTATGGTAACTAGTACACAGCCACACAATTTTTACATATTATATAAGCCAGATGCATCACAAAGGAAACTGCAAGCAATTTAAAAAAAAAAAAAAGATGGTCTACTTAAATTTGAAAATGGACAAAATCATATACATTGACCTCTTGTAATTTACTTTGATATATTAATTTCATGTTGCCGTCACATGCTGAGTTTTCAAAGTGTCTTACATTGGGTTGGTGTTATTTCAAGCTGACAACACAATTGCAGGGGAGAAGCTGAGGGTTTGGGGCAAATAGGAATTTGGACAATCAAACCGGTAGGGAAGACAAGTTAAGATGGTAGGGCATGCTAACTCTTGTTAAGATGAATGTCAATTCAGTAATTAGCTTTGCATTATTTTAACTCAGGTTTTAACTTTCGTGGTAAGTTTAAGATGGATCCAGTTCTCCCCTCATGTGCTGAAAGAAAGAGCTCAGGGAAAGGGAGCAGATTGCAGAAATGAAAACAAGCACTCAAGGACAGGAGAAGGATCAGTGGCATAGAGCCATGACCTGGACTCTCCTCTTCGTTCCCTCATCCTGAGCACACCCCTGAAACATCTCTGCCCCAACCAGTGATAGACTAGCCTTTTGGCAAACTGCTGTTGGGTTCTATTGCCCCCCCGCCCCCACATTTAAAAGTAAATGTTTATATTTTTTGCCAATATTGAATTTTTCTAATGAAGGGGGCCAGGTTACTGAAAATGCCAGAACTGATTTTAGATTCCAGTTTGAAATGCTGGAACTTATTTTGGGTCCCAGTCCGCAATTGCCCCTAACTCTTAGCCAGTCCACAGAGCTGGTATTAATTTCTAAAGTGGCCTGCAGGAGGGAAAAAGAGATCAATCCCAAACCCCATGCCCCACACAAACAGTGTGCTCGCATCTCATGTGCAACCCATGCTCGGATCGCGTGCACACCCATGCTGGCAGGACTATGCCCATTTTTACACGGACGGCACAGCAGTGCCGATGGGTGGAGATGGGTGTGGATGGGTGGGTGAGCACACCCAGTGAACACCTGGCGGTGCCAAGCAAGGAGACAGCTACACGGACAGCACCACGGGGGGTCGTGGGATGGAAAGGGGAGGGGCTGACAAACACCCAGTGGCCAAACACCCAGCCCGGGAAGCACCCAGAAAACACCTGTGAAAGCACAAGGACAGCCAGGACCGGGAATGCTGGGGAAGCCCCGCCCGATACAGTGATGGCATAACATGGCCGACTGAGGACAAACGAAGCCGCGCAACATGGCCTGCCCCTGAGCCGCCAGGACCCGTGCGGACATGGCAGGAGGGAGCAGGGATGACAGCAGCTACAAAGGAGCCGTTGCTGTCCAGCCCCGGCACAGAGCCCAGACAGCCTGGTGCCACACACCCCCACCCAGCAGAGGAAGCAGGGAAGGAGCTGATCGGCAGTGGCAGCTGCATCCCGCACAGCTGGTAGGTCCCTCACACACACACACAGCAGGAAGCAGAAGCACACAGGGAAGGGCCCATGGCCCACGGGGGCAAGGGGGGGAAGCACCCACACCACACTGGCAACCGCGCAACACCCCCCAGAGGCACCCGGACAAGGGGAGAGGTCAAAGCAAAGCACCACACACACTCGGGGAAGGAACACAACATAAGTATACTTTAATAAAATCAGGAATCCGCAACAGGGGACAACAACAATGCGGTGCAGGGGGATGGGGCAATAGAAGGGAGGGCGAGGGCTGGCAGTGGCAGGCCCAGGGCAATTCCCGGTCAATAGGGACAGCGACCCTGCACCCGGCACCAGCGCTCAGCCTGTGCGCGGTCAAGCCACTGAAGCTGCTCCAGGACATGCAGGAGGAGCTCCAACACCTCCCCCTGCTCCTGGGTGTGTTCCACGATCATGGCTTGCACTGCATGGGAGAGAGGAAGAGGAGACAGCCATCAGAGCCATCCCCAGGCCCCAGGGAACAGCACCCCCCACGGAGCTACACAGGGACAAGCCCCAGCAAACAGGCAGCACACTCACGGATGGAATCGAACAGTCAGCCTCCCGCCCGCAGGTTCCATGCCGCCCACTTTAGCTGCAGGACCATCCCTCCCAAGCGCAAGATTGCCAGCAGCATGACAACTGTAGCTGCATGAGAGAAGGGACAGGACAATGGGAAATGGCTGCACCAATGGGCCATGGGAGGACTGGGGCCAGCAACAGCACCAGGGGCACACCCCACACACTGACAGCTAGCACCTGGAAGAGTACCCCTCACCCCTGCACTAAGGGGGAGGGGGTGCCCAGGTGGCAATGCCAGAAGAGATGCAAAGCAGGAAAGAGCATCCAAGAACAGCATTTTATTAGTGAGGGGGGAACGGGGTAGCCCAAGCAAAGGGAGGCAGTGCACAGGGGTGCAGGGGGACCCACAGCCGGGCAAGAGCAGCTGGTAGGTCCCTCACCAATCGAAGGGCGGTGAGCTCCACAGCTGCAGGTTGCTAGGGCAGCTCACTGTCCTGAAAGCTATCACTTGCTGGCCCACCTGTGCAGGGTCAGTGTGCACTTGGTCCAGGCACCCCAACTGGCTGCGGCCTCACTGGGATGGTCCCCAGCCCCATCGGCTGGGCAGGCACTGTACAGCACCCTCACCCGGCAATTACCCCCTGCTGCCCCGCCCCCCCAATCCATACTGGGACAGAGGATGTGAAACACAGGTAACTGTACAACATGTTTATTTAAGGGATTACTGTACATTGGGATGGGGGGGTTTAGCGTCTGGGGCGACCTCGTCCCTGCTTGGCCACTCCACTGGGGCTTGCAGGTCGGTGAGCCCTCACTGCCACCAATTGCAGCGATCGCCGAGCAGATGGCCCGGACTCCCTGTCTTCCACGGGCTGCTCCACACCGGCCTCCACTGCAGGTCCCTGCGAGGAGAAACAAGCATGAGGTGAGATTCCTCATGTGCACTCAACTCCTACCCATGCCAGGTCCCGGCCCACAGGGTGTCCTGGGTGTGCCCTGGGGGCCCCCAATCCCTGCATGAGCTATACACTAGCCGTGGAGCAACCTCAACTGAATCGAGCACTTGTAGGGACCCAACAATGGTATTATGGACTGTGTACGTTCTACTACTCATTGTTGTGCTGTTACACGTGCTTTGGACAGTGGCGGTTGCTACACATCTCATGTATTGCATGTGTTTGGTGTGGGTTGTACCATAGGGTGCCTTCCGGGATCACGACTGTCACTGTTCCCCATCTTCCCAGTCCACCCCCCAGGGATGCGCTCCCACCCCCAGGGGCCAGGGGTGCTGCAGCCTTACCGGAGGGGTGGGGCAGTGGTCAGGTGTGGTTGGTTGTCCTGGGGTGCCAGGTCCTGGGATGGGGGTGTCACTTCCCAGTGGAGGGGTTGGGGTTGCAGCTGGGGGGGGACCGGGAGGGTTTCAGGCTGGAAGGGCAGCCCCACCATTGGTTGGTGGTGCCCTATGTGGTGGAGGGGGACCCCATGGACCAGGCCTGGGAAGGGATGCTGCTGGGGGAACCACGGTTGGCCGAAGTGCAGGGGGGGACACCTGCACCGGCGGGTGGCCTCCGTGGTGTTGGTCATCTGCCAACCCTCCATCTATGGCATGGCGGTCCCTGTTGTGCTGGGGATCCTGCCACAAGGCCTCCATCACCTCCCCCATGAGGTCCATTAGCCTTGTGGCCTGACCCTCCAGCCTGTCACAGGTGTGCCTCTGCTCACATTGGAGGGAGACAGTCTGGCGCCTGTCTCAGAGGTGCTCGGTGTGGGACTGGGTCATCATGGCTGCTAGGATCTCCCGGTCGCTTTCCCCCTCCCCTCTGATGAGCTCCCTGGTGAGAGTGAGCTCCTGGGAGTGCTCCTCAGCTAACCATCTTGATTCATCCAGCAGCTCCCTGCCAAGGTCCTCCCTCCACCGCCGATTCCTGGCCCGCATCTCTCGGTTCCTGTCCACACTGCCGGCAGCTGTGCCCCTTGCACAAGCAGGTCGCTGTTCTGTGAACGAGAGGTTGCAACCCATGTTAGTACAGCTGGCCGGTGCGCAACAGTGCCCCATACCACTGGTCCCAGGGTGTCATGGCTGCTCTGCCTTTTCCCTCCCCTGTGGGACCCCCCCTGCCCTGCCCTCTTGTGGGATCACCCCCCGGCCACGGCTCCCTGCTGGTGGGGCCCGTGTCTGTCCTGTGTTCCATGTGAACCACTGTGGGGCCAACTGAACCTCCCACCTGCTCCCTCTGCCCTGACCCCTGTAGGGCATGGGTGGTTGGGGGTGTGTGGCCCCGGTGGCCCTCCTGCCCCACCTTTTCCCTCCCCTGTGGGACCCCCCCTGCCCTGCCCTCTTGTGGGATCACCCCCCGGCCACGGCTCCCTGCTGGTGGGGCCCGTGTCTGTCCTGTGTTCCATGTGAACCACTGTGGGGCCAACTGAACCTCCCACCTGCTCCCTCTGCCCTGACCCCTGTAGGGCATGGGTGGTTGGGGGTGTGTGGCCCCGGTGGGCCTCCTTCCCCACCATGTACCTCTGCCCACCTCTGTGCCATGGCCCCCTGTGGCCCCTTGGATGGTGTGCCCTGCTCTGGAAGTGTGCCTCACCTGATAGTGGGGGTGCTGCCGGCCCCAGTTTGTCCACCTCCTCCTCCGCGACCTCCACCTCGTGTACCTCCAGGCTACCTTCGGCTGCAATGGGAAAGGGGAGCCGTTAGTGTTTACCAGCACCCAGGCCTGGCCTCGGTCTCTGCTACTCTGTCTGGGCTTCCTCCCCCCAGCCCGATCCTGTTCCTCCGCCTCCTGGGGGGCCATCCCAGGTCTCTGCTTGCTCCGCGTGCACCTCCTTTCCCATGGCCGGGTGGCTTGTGAGTTTTGTGGGCACATGCGAAGGGTGGTAGTACTGTGGTTGGATCCCCGGGGCGCCTCCTCCCCCTGTGAGATAGGGCTTTGCCATCCAACTTCCTGGCTGGCCTCACTGGGGGCAGCATCCCCCCTGCTCAGTGGGGTCCTTAGGGGGGGCTGTATGTTGGCCCTCCGTCTGCCCCTGGAGAAGGTGCTGCCGTGTGTGCGGGAGGCCACGATGTCCCGATCTATACAGAGGAACTTGTCCAGCTCCTCCTGGAACTTGGCTGTGTGTATGGTATGGCTGGACTTGAAATTGTTGTCCTTGATATGTTTATATCCAGACCTCAAGTCCTTTGCCTGCTGCATGCACTGGGTGACATCCCTATTGTACCCCTGCTGCTGCATCTCCTGGGCGATGGCTTCATAGACCTGTCTGGTCTTGTAGCTGCGCACCAGGTTGTGCTAGACCCTTTCGGACCCCCACACGCTTATCATTTCATTTCATTTCATTTATTAGATTTTTACCCCACCCCTCCTAGAAACAGCTCAGGGTGACTTACAACAATAAAACAATACATATAAAATATATCTAAAAACAATTAAAACACATCAATACAATTCAAATATTAAAACAGGGTCCAGGAACTCCCTAAAACAATAAATAGGGTAGGGGAGATAAAACCCTCTAACACCCCCCTCCCTCCCCGAAGGTCTGGGCGAACAGCCAGGTTTTACAACTTTGATGGAATGTCAGAAGGCTTGGGGCCAGGTGAGCTTCCTCCAGGAGGGAGTTCCAAAGGCGCGGCCTGGACACCAAGAATGCCTTCTCCATTGTGGCCCCCCGCTTGATGCGGGGGACCTCCAGGAAGGCACCCCTGGTAGACCAAAGGAGCCACTCTGGGGCATGGAGGGCGAGGCGGTCTCTGAGGTACGAGGGGCCCAGACCGTGAAGGGCCTTATAGATCAACACCAAAACCTTGAACCTGGCTCAGCACACTATCGGTAACCAGTGCAGAGTCTGGAGCATAGGTGTTCTGTGCTCCCGACAACCCGTCCCTGAAAAGAGGCGGGCCACCGCATTCTGCACTAGTTGCAGCCTCCAAACTAGGAACAAGGAAAGCCTCATGTAGAGCGCGTTTCAGTAGTCCAGCCTCGAGGTGACGAAGGCATGGATGAGGGAGGCCAGGTCCGGGCCGGAGACGATCAGATGCAGCCTCCGCACCAGATGCAACTGGCAGAAGGCAGCCTCCACGACTGCCTCCACCTGCCGCTCCAGGTGGAGGTCTGCATCCAATATCACCTCCAGGTGGAGATCTGCATCCAATGGACAGTTCCCCATTGAAATCAATGTAAACGATCCGGTACCGGTAAACCAGTATTAATCCGGTAAGCCGTTTTTTAAAAATCCGGGAACCGGTAAAACCGGTACCCGGTATTTGCCCTGATGTCCCACCCCTACGGATTGATGGATGATGCATTTGTTATTGTTTTGGGAGAGGGTAGCATTATATTGTATAATTATATAAGGGTTGTTACTTTGGGGGCTCTTATTGCTGTAATTATAATGATGTTTATGATGATGTCTTATGCTTATTATGTGCTCCTATGTATTATACTGTTTGTGAGTCACCTTGAGCCATTTTTAAAATGGGAGAGTGCGGGATATAAATTAAAAGTGAAAATGAAATGAAATTAAATGAATTTTGTGGGGGGAGTTCGGGAAGTGACGCCAGCCGATGCGATGGATGTCCTGGGGTCTGTGAGAGCCACCAGTTGTGAACTTGATTCCTGCCTGTCCTGTTTGGTGAAAGCCTCCAGGGAGACATTGGCGACGGTGCTGGTGAGAGTGGTTAGTGCGTCCTTGTGGCAGAGGAGGTTGTCACCCAGTCTCAAGGAGGCTGTGGTGCACCCCCTGCTGAAGAAACCATCATTAGATGTGGACGCAATCGCCAGATACTGATCTGTCTCTAACCTTCCCTTTTTAGGGAAGGTTATTGAGCAGGTGGTGGCGATCCATCTCCAGGTGCATCTAGACGCCATCTGTTTCCTCGACCCTTTTCAATCTGGGTTCCGTCCTGGCTATGGCACGGAGACAGTGTTGGTGGCCTTGGTGGCCGATCTCCGCCAGGAGATGGATGCCGGATGTTCTACATTTCTCATCTTGCTAGATCTCACGGCCACTTTTGATACTGTAGACCATGGGCTGCTGTTAAGATGGCTGCGTGACCTGGGGAGTCTGGACGGGACTGTTCTTGAATGGTTCCGCTCATTCCTCTCGGGGAGAAGCCAGCGGATGGTGTTGGGAGCTGAAACATCTTGCCCCCGTGCCTTGTCCAGCGGCGTTCCACAGGGTTCCATCCTGTCTCCATTATTGTTCAATGTATATATGCAACCCTTGGGGGAGATCGTGAGAGGGTTCGGGGTGCGATGTCACCAATATGCTGATGACACTCAGTTGTACCTCTCTTTTTCAGCTGACCCAGACACTGCTGTCTCGTTGCTATCCCAGTGTTTGGAGGCCGTGGCGGAGTGGATGTGGCAGAGCAGACTGAAGCTCAACCCTGATAAGACAGAGGTGATGGTGGTGAGGAGAATGAGGGAGGTGTTGGCCCCCCTGATAGGGGGGGGTGCCCTCTGATAGCTCAGCAGGTTCAGAGTCTGGGGGTGGTCTTGGACTCAGATGTCCACCTGGTGCGGCAGGTGGAGGTGGTGGCAAAGGCCGCCTTCCGCCAATTGCATCTAGTGTGGAGGCTGCGTCTATACGTCTCCAGGCTGGACCTGGCCTCCCTCATCCATGCCTTCATCACCTCGAGGCTGGATTACTGTAACACACTCTACGTGGGGATGCCCTTGTTCCTTGTCTGGAGGCTGCAGCAAGTGCAGAATGCGGCGGCCCAGCTCCTGACGGGGATGGGTCGTTGGGAGCATATAACACCTGTGCACAGGACTCTGCATTGGCTGCCAATAGCGTGCCAAGCCAGGTTCATGGTATTGGTATTGATCTATAAAGCCCTTCACGGTCTGGGCCCCTCATACCTCTGGGACCGCCTCACCCTCCTCGTCCCAGAGTGGCTTCTTCGGTCTGCTGGGGGTGCCTTCTTGGAGGTCCCCCGTGTTAAGCAGGGGGGGCACAATGGATAGGGGATTCTCGGTGGCCGGGCCACGTCTTTGGAACTCCCTCATGGAAGAAGTTCACCTGGCCCCAATCCTTTTGACATTCCGGCGGGCTTGTAAAACCTGGCTGTTCGCCCAGGCCTTTGGGGAGGAGAGGGGGAGGGTGGGTTAGGGTTTTTATCTCTCCTCTTACCTTTTTATTTTTATTTGTTTACCCCGACCCTGTTTTGGTTTTTATATTGCTTGATTTTTTTAAAAATGTTTTTTATTCTAATGTTGTTTTATTGAATTGTATGTCGCCGCAGGATGCCATTGGCATGGGGGGCGACTAACAAATGTAAAAAATAATTAATTAATTAATTAATTAATTAATTAATTAAATAAATAAACTGATAAAAATTACCATTTTCCCCCCAGGTATCCAGGTACCTGAACGGTACTTGGGTAACCTGTCAGGTACCCAATGTGGTGCATGAAAATGTGGGTATTACCCATGGGTACTAAATTAAGTACCTCTTTCAGCCCTAGTTGGGGCCAATATTTGCAATGTTAGATGCAAATCCTACAGCACTGAGGCCAATATTTGCAGTGTTAGGTACAAACATTAATTATACACAATTCTGGCACAGCATTCTTGTTTCCATTTTCCTCGGACAGTGTTTGTGGTCACGGTAAAGAAAATACAGACTTGCCGAGCTGCATGACCATCATGGTTTACTATGGCTTGGAGAGGGCATTTGTTTGTTTGTTTTCTACTTTTAAAAAAAAGTTAATATTACTAAAAGTTACCCTGGAGACTTAAGTCCTCTGTTTATCATCAGAACAGGCACACCACTGACAGTGGCAGTGCAAGCTTCTCCACACTCAATCAATGTACCTCAAACCTGACCTGGACTGATCTCTTCTTGTGGTGAAAGTATAGTTCAGTCCCTATGTCTTTTTAGTCCTTGGTCCCTGAGTTGAGGTTTCCAGCACAGGTATCAACTGTGATGGGTCACAATTCAAAGGGTTGAACTAGGGCTGAACAAGCAACTTTTTCCCCCCCTCATGAGAATTCTCACAAGTTTGGGCAGCGGGATCAATTTCCAAGTAATTGCCCAAGCCCATGATGAATTCTTGGGGAATTTTTTTAAAAAAAATTAATTCTGCATGTGTAAAATGGCTGCTGGGTGCCTTGCCAAAAGTGTTGTCTATTCTGGGTTGTGCAGTGGCCTCCAAGCACCCTGCCTCATTGTGCCCAGCTCCACACTATGAATGTGCGCTAGATGATAGTGCAGGCAAGGGTGGAGGTGTCATGTTCAGCCCCACTATGCACCACTGAGCACAGCAGGTGCACCATGCCTCTTCTGGGACTGTTTCTGGGGCTGAATGAAGTAATTCCAGACTTGGGATGAGCACCCCCTCTGTCCTCCCTGCCTACCATGGCCACACACCCCAAGATCTGCCATCCTCCCCACACCCAATACCCAGCACCCCAGTTCCTGTAGCTGTCACCACCCTAACGCAAAATGAATGGAGTCATATTTGGTCATTTTATGGTACATAAAAATACACATTCAGGTTGGTAGCTATCCCCACCCCCCTCTCCACCCTGATCAATCTGCTTTTAAACTTCACTTGTTGGGGGAGGACCTGAAGCTGCCTCAGGCCTCCTAGAGCGGCAAATATCTTTGTGGTACTGCTCAATAGAGGGACCAGTCCACCCACTGAACTTGTGCCAGTGTTCTGCGCATAACTTTGCAAGCTCACTCTCCCCATTGGATAATATGGAAACTGCAAAACATTCTGACTTAAACACTACATAATAGATTTTAAAACTCCAAACTCAGGAAATGATTAGAATGCATACTTGAATTTTCTGAAACATTTGCATCTCCAGACATATAACTTTAATCACACTTTTCTCTGTCAACAGGAGATGGTCACAAAACCTAACAACAACAAAAAAACAACCCACCCCACTTCTGTCTCAAATTTTCAAACTCATATAACCCAGCCATTTCTCAATGGATCTGTCTGAAATTTGGACAGGTCCTACCCCACATCCAATATATACTCTATAGAAAATTTCACAGTGGTTGGATAAATAATCCTGACTGCATGATTAGAATTTTCATGATTTTAATGGAGAGTGCAAACCACCTTAACTATAAAGTCACTCCTGCAACTCTATAATGAAATACTGTATGCACTTTTGACATTATTTTACCAGTTTCCACAATATACAGGTTCCAGAAACTGGGTATATTAATTTGCATTTGAATTTTCCTTCCTCTTTTCACTGACAGCATTCCCTGGTGTTCTAACCATTCCCTTAATTTGGGTAAATTAACTACAACTGAAGCAAATATTCACTGTGAGTAACAAATTAAATTAATTTGACCTATTAATATTAATTAGTGTGAACACTGTGAAGGGAATTTGGAGTTCAAATTTACGTGTATTTAATTGTGAAATTAGTTTTGGATTTTGCTTCATCGACTCATAGAATTGGAAGCACCTCAGAGGTCATCTAGTCCAACCCACTGCTCAGTGCAGGAAATCCACAGCTACAGCAACCCTGAAAGAAGGCTGTCCAGCCTTTGTTTGAAAACCTCCAGCAAAGGAAATCCCACCACCTCCTGAGGTAATTTGTTCCACTGTTGAACAGCTTTTACTATTAGGAAGTTCTTCCTAATGTTTAACCGAAATCGGCTTTCTTGTAATTTGAGCCCATTATTTCTAGTTTTGACTATGAGGGCAAGAGAGAACAAGTCTTTGCCATCCTCTCTGTGACAGCCCTTCAGGCGGTGGAAAACAGCTATCAAGTCTCCCCTTAGTCTTCTCTTCTCATGGCTAAACATACCCAGCTCCTTCAACCTTTCCTCATAGGACTTGGTTTCCAGACCCCTGACCGTCTTTATTGCTCTCCTCTGAACTCGTTCCAGTTTGTCAATGTCCTTCTTAAAGTGCAGTGCCCAGACCTGGACATAGTACTCCAGATGAGGTCTGACCAGTGCAGAATAGAGTGGAACTATTACTTCTCATGACTTGGAAATGATGCTTCTATTAATGTAACCCTAAAACTGCATTAGCCTTTTTTGCAGCTGCATCACACTGCTGACTCATGTTCAGTTTGTGATCAACTACAATTCCCAAATCCTTTTCACATGTATTGCTGCCAAGCCAGGTATCTCCTACCCTGTATTTGTACATTTGATTTTTCTTACCTAAATGCAGAACTTTACATTTATCTCTGTTGAACTTCATTTTTTAGTCTCATCCCAGTTTTCCAATGTATCAAGATCATTTTGAATTTTATTTCTGTCTTCTAAGGTGTTAGCTATTTCTCCCAGTTTTGTGTTATCTGCAAATTTAATAGGCATTCCCTCTACTTCCTCAACCAAGGGCTTTTTTACATGGATGGCACAGCAGCACTGATGGGTGGAGATGGGTATGGACAGGTGCGTGAGCACACCCAGCGAATACCCGGCGCCGCTGAGCAGGGAGACATTTATATGGACAGTGCCATGGGGGTGGGTGGGAAGGGAAGGGGAGGGGCCCACAAACATACAGCGGCCATACACCCATCCTGGAAAACACCCGGCAAACACCCGTGCAAGTACACAGATGGTTGGGACCGGCAGGGAAGCCCTGCCCGGCACAGCAATGGCACAACATGGCCGACTGAGGGCAAATGAGGCTGCACAATGCGGCCCCACCCCCCCAGCTTCCAGGACCCACATGGGCGGGGCGGAAGGGAGATGGGATGACAGCCGCTACAAAGGAGTTGACTCCACACAGCCCCGGCACGGAGCCCAGACCACCCGGTGCCAGGCCCCCCCTCCCCAATACACAAACAGCAGAGCCGTACACACACTGCAGGCAACAGAAGCACACAGGGACGGGAACATGGCCCATGGGGGGCAAAGAAAGTGGGGGAAGGCACCCACACAACACAGGCAACACCACCACACACCCCGCAGAGGCACCCACACAAGGGGAAAGGTCACAGCAAAGCACAACACAGACACACCAGGAAAGGAACACAAAAGCCTTTAATCGAATGGGGAACCAACAACAGGGGGAAACAACCACAGGGCAGGGAGGGGGATGGGGCAACAGAAGGGGGGGAAACAGCACCAGCAGAGGGAGGCCCGGGACAGAACCCCAGTCAATATGGCCAACGCCCCTGCGCCCGGTGCCAGCGCTCGGCCTGTGCGTGGTCCAGCCAGTGCAGCTGCTCCAGGATGTGCAGGAGGAGGTCCAGCAACTCCCCCCATTCATGGGTCCACTCAGCAATCAAGGCCTGCACTGTATGGGACAGAGGGAGAGGAGACAGCCATCAGAGGCTGCCCTGGGCACCCAGGAACAGACTCCCCCATGGAGGGACACAGGCACAGGGCACAGAAAACAGGCAGCACGCTCACGGATGCCATTGAACAGCCGGCCCGCTGCCCGCATGTCCCACACTGCCCGTTCCAGCTGCAGCACCATCGCGCCCAGGCACAAGATTGCCAGCAGCACAACAACAGTAGCTGCAGGAGAGAAGGGACAGGGCAATGGGGAACAACTGCACCAATGGGCCCTGGGAGGGCTGTGGGCAGCGACACCACCAGAGACCCAACCCACACGCTGGCAGTCACCCCCCCAAGGAGCACCCCGGCCCCTGGATGAAGGGGGATCGGTCGGGCCACAGGCCGGGTCCACATCAACCCCTAGTCACACTCAGCCACCATGGTGCCGCCGCCCATCCATTGCCACCACCACAGATGGCCTGCACCAACAGGGGGTGACAGCAGAGGGGAGTGGCGGGGGGGCAGGGCCACACCAACACACAGGCAAGGCCAGGGGGTGCCTGGCCGACCACCCACCGCCAATAGCACCCCTTGAGCAACCCCAGGCAGCAGCACCCAGTAGAGAAGCAGATAGGGGAACACATACCTCGCAGCCGATGCCCAGCCCACAGGCCCGGAGCCAACCAATATACCCCAGGCACACACCCTGCACACAACCATATGGATGGGGGCAGGAGGGCCGCCAAAGGGGATGGGGTACCCAGCCACCACAGCAGCAACAGAGGCAAGGCAGGACAGAACATCACATAACAGAATTTTATTGGAGCTGGAGGAAAGCGGGCCCCCAAGCACAGAGAGGCAGAGCAGGGGAGTGCAGGGGCACTCATGGCCGGGCCCAAGAGGCACAACAGGAGAGCACAGGAGCGCCCACGCAGGGCAGGCTAGGGCACCTGGGCTGCCCCAGCGGGTAGGGGCAGCGGTCACACAGAGGGGGCAATGGGGTCAAGAGACTCCAGGCAGCAGCCAGCAGCAATGCAGGTGTCGGCGCACAGCCCGATTGGAGGCACGGGGGGGGAGGGGGATGGCTATGCACCGTCCCGGGCACCAGAGTGGCAGTGAGTGGGTGGCAGTGAGGGACTGTTCACGGACGGTCCGGTGAACGCTCCCGGGGCAGCAACCCCGATGCTAGGCCCTCCCAGGTGAACAGGCTCCTTTGGAAGCCTCAGGAGCGCATATGGGAATCCACTAGGTAGCACGGAAGGAGCAGATCCACACCTGCGGTCACAGCCCTTACAGCTGGAAGGTCCCTCACTGATTGAAGGGTGGTGAGCTCTGCAGCAGTGGGCCCCCCGGTCCGGAGTGGCCCACCAACATCAGGGGCCAGCAAGCCCAGGTCCCACAGAACATCGCCCATGTTTGAGGGTGCACGCGGGATGCCGTGTGCATGCAGGAGGCTGCCGGTGTACAGGGCAGCAACAGGGGGGCCCCCTGACAGCAAGACGAGGCCGTACCCAGGTAGCTCCATCAGCATGCGAACTGCCGTTACCTCTGCAGTGGTCCATGGCAACACAACGGTGGGCGGGTGCCCCCAAGGAGGCTGGCACAGGGGGGTGAAGGCAAGCTCGAGGGAATGGGCCTGGCATGCCAGGGCCCTGACCTGGTGACCATTGTCCACATGTACCGTGACAGGAGCTGGAAGCCATCCCCCACCGACAGGGGGTCACCCACCAATAGCTGCACATCGGGGCTCATCCATGGGCCACCAACAGCATGTCTGCACAGGGAGACCAACCCTCCCCGACAGCCCCGGCTGAGGGCCCCACAGACGAACTGGCCATGGCAGCAGTGGGGCCCACTCTGCTGAAGCAACAGGCAGGAGACAGAGGGCTGCCGCAACTGGGATGAGCACAGACTGAGCGGATACCCTCGCCCACAGACGATCTTGCATGCCAGAGATAGGCAGGCCAAATGTGGACAGGGTGCCACAACCCACGCACAAGACAGCAAGGATGCTGCACAGCTGCCAAGATGTGAAAGGGGGCCATGGTCGGGCACTGCGCCAGGGCATGGAGCCGATCCAGGCAGTGTATCCACATTGTGCACTGCTGCCGCTTGCAAAGGCAGACCCAGGCTGGGGGGAACAGCAGTGTGGTTGCAGACGTGGGGGTACCCAGGGGTGCGCGCGGTCCCATCCCCCCCAGCAGGCATGTGGCTGGCCTGCTCACGGGGATGCTCAGCCGGACCCAGCACCTGCTTGCCACCCTAGCACCCCCCCTGTGCAGCACCAACTGCTGCCTCACCCCCACCAGCCTACACTGTACATAAGGGACATGCTGCAGCCGGTCAGGCAAGGGGCAGAGGGGCTATAGCACGGGATTGTGCAGCACACAGACAATGGCGATCCCGGGCTGGGTGCACACAGAGGAGCTCCTGTGATACCAGGGGAGAGTGGGCCGTGGGCACAGGCTGAACAGTGGAGCACACCGCGCTCACTGCTCGTGCCTGCGGAGTATGGCAGGGAGTAGGAAGCAGCAGAACCATGCTGCCGGGGGATGAGGACCCACAGCCCAGGGCTGAGCTGCTGCACCTCCTGGGTGCAGGCCTCCTGCTGCTGCTCATGCTGATCCAGCAGATTACCCTGCTCCGCCTGCAGAGTTGCCAGTCCGTCCTCCTGGGGGCATGGCAGCGGAAGGCAGCAAACCTCCGGAAGGCAGTGCTCATGCGATGGGTGAGGCAGGCATCAGTCTGCTGCCGCACCCTACTGGGCTCCACTGTGTCCCTGCAGCGGTGCTCAGGGCCAGGCCAGTGCCCCATACCAATGTGCCCAGGGAGGGACAGCCCCACGCAGCTTTGAGGGGAACAGGGACGCCATCTGCCACCACATTGCTTCCCGGGTAGATGAACGCTGGCCAGCGCCGGACCCACACCCATGTCTGTAGGCCTGGGATCCCCTTCAAAACAGCTGGACCCTATCTGTTACCTGCATCCAGCCCTCATTCCCATGTGTGGCCTACTGGGTCCAGGGAATGGGTCCCATGGGTTGCCCGGTGGACAGTGCCCTCCCCTCGCTGTCGGCCACGGGTTGTGCTGGCCCCACACAGGCCCGCCGCCCAACACAAGCTGGCTCACATGAGCAGGTCCAGTGCACATCTGTTTCTGCCATCTCAACTGCATGAGGCATCGCTGGTCTAGCATCCGGCCCCATTGGCTGGGCAGGAAGTGCACAGAGCCCGCAAATTGCCGGTGACCCCCTCACACACTGCACAACCCTCCTCCCATGTGCCTGGACAGAGGAAGCAACAGCAAGGTAAAGGTACAACACATTTATTGGAGGGAGCATGTTCAATGTATGGGGTTGGTGGTCATCATCTGAGGCGCCCTCTCCCCCTCTTGACCGCACCACTGGGGCTCGCTGGTCAGTGTGCCCTGGCTGCAGCTGACCTCAGTACTCTCCAGGCAGACAGTCCAGCCTCCCTGTCCTCCACTGGCTGCTCCACACCCGCCTCCTCTGTTGCTCCCTGCTTGGAGGAGCAAGAATGAGTTAAGGGATCTCAGTGTGCACTCACCTCTGTCCCTTGTCGGTGCACGGGCACTTGGGTGCCCCATAGGTATACAGGGAGCCCCCTACTCCCCACATGAGCATGGCATGTGCCGTAAGGCACTCGCTGATGGTGACCCCCCGGGACGGCCCACCCATGGTACCACAGCACCTACTCAGTCACGTACTGTGGCAAGGAGCAGGTACACATGCCTCTGGCAATGGCCATTGCTCCCCATCCCGTGTACTGCGTGTGCTCGGCATGTGTTCAACAATGTGGTCCCTACTGGGGTCCAGCTTCACGCGGTTCCCCGGATTCCCATTGGCACCGCCCCGGTGTTGCGCCCCACAACCCCCAGAGGCCCGGGGTGCTGCGGCCTTACCTGTGAGGGTGGGGCAACCACCATAGGTGGTTGCTTGTCCTGGGGTGCATGGTCTTGGGGTGGGGGCATCGCTGCCCAATGGAGGAGTCGGGGTGGCAGCGGGGTTGGGACCATGTGGGGTGCGGGCTAGAAGGGCGACCCCGCAAGCTGGTCCAGTTCTCCCAGGGGGGTGGGGGACCCCGTGGACCAGGCCTGGGTAGGGTTTCTTCTGGGGGAACCATGGGTGGCCAAGGTGCGGGGGGGGGGAGCACCTGCACCAGTGGGAAGCCACCAGGGTGCTGGTCAGCTGCCGGCCCTCCTTCCACTGCATGGCATGGCCTGTCATGCTGGGGGTCACGCTGCAGGGCCTCTATGGCCTCTCCCATGAGGTCCATGAGCCATGCAGACTGACGTTCCAGCCCGTCACAGGTGCACCGCTGCTCGCGTTGGAGGGCGGCAGTCTGGCACCTGTCCCAGAGGCACTCGGTGCGGGACCAGACCATCATGGCAGCCAGGATCTCCCGGTCCTTTTCCCCCTCCCCTCTGATGAGCTCCCTGATGAGTGTGAGCTCCCAGGAGTGCACCTCAGCTAACCGTTGTGATTCCACCAGCAGCTCCCTGCCGAGATCCTCCCTCCAGCACCAGTTCCTGGCCCGCATCTCCTGGTTCCGCTCCATGCTGCCATCAGCTGCTCCCCTCATGCATGCATGAGCCTCATCTGTGAACGGGAGTTTGGATGAATCGTTAGGGTGTCCGGCCTGTGTGCCTCGCTTCCCGCCAGCGCCGGACCCTGGGGTGCCTTTTGGGCCAGTCCCCATAGTGTGGCGGCTCCCTCTGCCCCCCCCATGGGGTCCCCCTGCCTCTCCCTGTTGTGGCATGCCCCTCCAGCTGCCGATCGCCATGGGAGGGGTCCTTGACAGTCGGGTGTGCCGTGGTAGTGACTGTGGGCCCTCCAGCCCTTCCCATCTGCCCCCTCCACCTAAGCCCCTGGTGGCCCCTGCCAGTTGTGGTTGCAGACCCCAGGTGCCCACCCCCACGTACCACCACCTCCGACCACCCCTGGCCCTCCCGTGGCCCCTTGGCCCATGTGCCCCACCATGGAGGTTCAGCCACCTGGTGGTGGGGTAGTTGCCTGGCCCCCCTCGTCCTCCTCCTCCATCACAACCTCCACCTCGTGCACCTACAGGCTGCCTTGTGCTGCAATGGGATGGATGACCGTGAGTGTTTGCTGGCCTCCGGTCCAGGCTGCAACACCTCCATCTGGGCTGTTCCCCAACCGACCCCCCCAGCCCCGTTGGGGCACACATACCTGGATCCAGTTCCTCTGCTTCCTGGGGGCCGTCCTGGGTCTCTGCTGTCTCTGCGTGCACCCCCTGTCCCTGTGGCCAGTTGGCCTGTGGGTCTTTGGGGCACGCACAGTGTGCGGTGGGTCGGTGCTTGGATCCCTGGGGCGCCTCCTCCCCCTGTGGGTTGGGGCTGTCCCCTCCTGCTTCCTGGCTGGCCTCGTTAGGGGCACCTGCCCTCCCTGCTCTGTGGGGTCTGTTGGGGGGCTGCATGGTGGCCCTGCCCCTGGCGAAGGTGCTGCCGTGCGTGCGGGAGGCCACGATATCCCCGTCCATGCAGAGGAACTTGTCCAGCTCCTCCTGGAACTCGACTGTGTACATGGCCTGGCCAGATTTGAGATTATTACCCCATATATGTTTATATACGTAACTCAAGTCCTTTGCCTGCTGTATGCATTGGGTTACATCCCTATTGTACCCATGCCGCTGCATCTCCTGGGTGATGGCTTCATAGACCTGTTTGGTCTTGTCGCTTCACACCAGGTCATGCTGGACCCTTTTGGACCCCCACACGCATATGAAGTCCCTGACCTCCTGCCTGGACCAGGGCTCCCCATTTTGGGACCCGCATGGGGGGGGGCGACAGGCTTGGCAGCATGGGGCCCATCCTGTGGATGTGGTAGCCGTGGTAGTGGTCGTGTCCTGTTGGGGGTAGTGCAATAGGGGTTACTACAGCTCCTGCTGGCCCCCTTCGCCCACTCATGGGGCCTTCCCCCCTCTCCCCCCTGGGGTTCCTTTTTGCTCACCTGGCTGTTTGGGAGGCCCTCCTCAGCCATCGTTGGTGCTACAGTGCTCCGTTGTCTGCGTGCTGTCCTGCGGGGAAGGGGGACCGAGTTATGCTGCTTCTCCCTGCCCTGTGTTCCCTGGCCCGGTGGTCAGGGTCCGGGGCATGGCCCTCCCCTCCCAGGGGGTTGGATTCCCTCATGCTCACCTTACTCTTGCTGCTGCTCCTTGGGTTGGGCCCTTGGGAGGTGCTGGGCTGGGGTTATCCACAGGGGGGGCCATCGGTGCGGCCCCTCTGCCCTGTGCCGGGACACGTGTGCCTTCCACCTGGGGCGCATTCCCCCCTACACTGCCTTGCTGGGACTTCTTCCCCCCCTCCCCCGGGTGCCCCAGGGTCCCTGTGCTCACCCGGCACCTTCCCCCATGTGGGGTGTCATCAGCTCCCTTTGCCTTCTCATGGGCCTTCCTGGTCGCCATCGTGGGAGCCCGCACGCATGTGCCCTGGTTCCTCCCTCCTTTACAGGCTCTCAGGCCAGACGTCCGGCATCCCCCCACCCTGTGGGCATGTCTGTGTGGCGGCGTGTGTGTGCCCCATTGCGCCGGCACACTAGGGCTCCGCCGGTCCGTTCTGCATGGGTGTGGGTGTTTTGACTTTTACGCGGATGCTCGAGTGTTGAACACCCATCTCCACCCACGAAGGGTGCCGGTTGCCTTGTGGCTGCTCCGTGGGTGTTGGCGGGTGGGTCGTGCATTTACTCCCACCCACTTGTGGACATTTACACAGACACTCTCCCACCCATCCGATAGGTGTTTCCGGGTGCTGGTGGGTGGGTGGCGTCTGTGTAAAAGTGGCCCAAGTCATTAATAAACATGTTGAACAGTACTGGGACCAGGACAGAGCCCTGTAGCACCCCACTTGACACCTCCCTCCAGGTTGATGAGGAGCCACTGATGAGCACTCTTTGAGTACGGTTCGTTAAACAGCTGTAAATCCACCTAATGGTATTATGGAATTTTACCATTTTACCATCAGCCGCTTTGTGGCTGGAAATAATGCCATTTCCAGATGTAAGGCTTCTGGATAGGGTTCAGAACCTGTTTCTGCGTAGACTCCTGAAGGTGGGACTAAGTACACCTGGGCCTGAGACAGGTGTCTACTCTATCAATGTGTATGCTAAGCAGTCTATGGCACGGTATTGGCTTAGGCTGCTGATGCAGCAGGAACAGCATCTTTCTCTGCAATGTCTCAGGGAGGAGTTATCGTATGAGGGTCCAAGGATCTATCCATGGATTAAATATTTGGGAAGTTTGCTCAGAAATATGGATTTTTTGTTTGAATACTTTACAAGGGAAAAGGTTTAATGGGATCAAAAGTGAGATAATCCAGAGAGTGCAAGATCAGGCCAAACAAGAAGACTTGGCCTTTTTGGCCCAATGGAGAGTTGCTCCAGGTTTGGCCCAGATAAAGAGTGTTTGGATGTTTGAATCTTATCTGGATAAGATAATTAATCCCAAATCGAGAAGAAGTTATACTTTGCTAAGGTTCGAAATGGTTCAGACAGCTGTGGTAGAGGGCAGGTACCGGCACATTGCATATGACCAGCGCTGTGTCCCATGTAGTATGGATGAAATAGAAACAGTAGAGCACCTAGTATTAAGGTGCTCATACTACAAGTTGCTGAGGGAGACTTGGCTTGCTCCCCTTTTGGGAGTTGGGCCCAGTTGTGAGTCGGGGGATTGCTATCAAAATCTACTTAGGCTATCCTCGGTCCAGGAGATGCAGGCCCTTTCCATCTTTGTTATTTTGGTATCTAAAAGACGAGGGTACCTCAGGGGTAAAATGAGAATGGTAAATGAAAATGTTGGGTAAGGAAGATCCTGGTAGGGTACTCATTTGTGTTGATGGTTGGATGACGCTAATGCGTTAGGCATAAGCTATCTGCTGCACTTGGGTATGGAATGGTAGTTGTTTCTGTATTTTGTATTTTAGTATTTTGTATTCTGTTAGTTGTTATTTTAATTAGGCTACAGCGATAGCTATATGCCTTAATAAACTAAACTAAACTAAACTACCATTTTACCAGCTTCTCAACAAGGATATCATGAAGGACTCTGTCAAATGCCTTACTGAAATCAAGATATATTATGTCTGCGACATTCCCATGATCCACTAAACTAGTAACTAAAAAAAAAAAAGGTAAAGGTAAGATTAGTCTGGCATGACTTATTCTTGACAAATCCATGTTATCTTTAGTGATCACTGCTTGTTTAATTGAAATCATTGTTTTCTAGATGCTTACAGACTGACTGCTTTATGATCTATTCTAGTATCTTTCTTTCCAGGTATAGTTTCCCGTTCTTTCCCATTTTGAAGATAGAGAAAACATTTGCCTGTCTCCAGTCTTCCCGCACTTCACCTGTTCTCTAAGACTTCTCAAAGATGATAGACAGAGGCTCTGAGAGTACATAAAAAAGTTCCTTCAGTACCCTAGGATGTAATTAATCTAGTCCTGAAGAACTGAACTCATTTAGAGGAGTTAGGTATTCTCTGACAAACTCTTTATCCTGAGTTGCAATCCTTCCCCCTCATCATTCACACTACTTTTTCCAGGTTAGACACAGTTTCCCTTTTAGGAGAAGATGGAGGCAAAATTGCCACCACTTTGGTACTTTGATGTTTTACCCTTTTACTTTGATGTTCGCTACTCGGTTCATTTAGTTTACATATTTGGGGGGTGAATTATTACTCTGTCTTTGGCATTTAAGCACATGTGCAGATTTAAGCATTTTGTAGTAATACCCCTGTACAACAATGAACATACTATCACAAACACACTGTGATCTAGATGTAATTCTCAAAATTACTTTCATCAGCAAAATTAGATAAAATAAATTGATTTTACAGCAACATTTTATTATATTCTAAACAGTTGTAGAGGCCAGAGTGCTTTATGTACACCTAGACAGCTAGGTCTATGAGGTGTTGGAACAGTATTCTATACAAAATAATAGATGTACCAGTACTTGGGGATTTTAAAACTGGCATGCACATAGTTAGTTTAGAGAGCAATCCGAGACTGACTGGGAAATGAACGACTTCCAATAGCCCTTTCTTCTTCTTCTTCTTCTTCTTCTTCCACTATTACTACTACTACTACTCTATAGCACTATTAGGAGTACACAGCACTTTACAGTCACAGATTTTTAGAGACAGGTTCCTGCCCAGTGGGCTTACAATCCAAGATGGACAAGGATGAGAAGAACACACAGAGAGACAGACACACTCACATTCTCATTATACAGATGGGGAACTGAGGGAAGATGTGATTTATCCAAGGCCACCCAGTGTGTTCATTGGCAAAGTTGAGATTTGAACCCTGGTCTCCAAGGTCCAAATTCATCACCTTATTCATCACACTGACTCTCTGTTTCTAAATGATATGATGCTATGACTTGGTCAAAAAACAGCAGCAAGTTTCATAATCTGATCGAATTTGTTGTCATGGGGTGCTGAGAAGGTCAATAGTATAACTGTTTCTCCAGGAGAACTTTTGGCCTAGCTGGCTTTGGTATCCTTAGCAATGCTCCTGCCGGTATAGCTCTCCAGGTTACTGTGACATACAAGCACCTCCACAAAGTCAAGGTACAGGTCTTGAACGTGAATAATATAACTGGGTTAAAAAAAGAAAAAACTGAATAAGTGTATGGAGGATAGGTCCATCAGTGGTTATTAGCTAAGTTTGTCAGGGAATGAAACCTCTGAACTTCAGAAGCTGGAAGTGAACAAAGGAAGGAAATGGTTTGCTTGATATTGTCACGGTCCGGCGAGCGAAGCAGGGACGCCCGCGGCGTGCGAGCCGAGGGGCGAACCCGGCCCCAGTGCCGGCGGTGCCGAGGGGGCTGGAGGCACCGCCCCCAGCTCTCCCCGGGCCGGGGGGCGGGGCGCCCCCGCCTGCACAAAACACCCAAGCAGAGCCGCAGACGGGGGAACAAGGAAGAGTAGGGAGGAGCAAAGCCCGAGAAGAGGCCACGCCCCCACTGCGGTGCTCCTCACGCCTACGAGAGCACGCAGGGGGGCGGGGCTAGGAGTATAAGAGCCAGCGCCGAGAAGCACAAGGCGCTGGTGATTGAGTGGAGACCGGCCCCTGATTGAAGCTAAGTACTGAGAGTGTGGATAATCCCTGGACCTAGGCAACTGATTTCGAGTGTGCGTGTGTGACTTTCCTTCCTAGCCTTCCCCCCCCCTGCAAGCGTGTGAGAGTGTGAGTACCTGGAGCGTGAACCCTTTCCCCTCAACTCTCTTCCCTTCTTGGAGGTACTTTAGAGCATTCCCCTTTGCTGTGTGTGACTGGTGCCCCGCCTGCCACCTTGTCTCCCTGGGGCCCCGTTCCTTCCTCGCCGGGCACGCCTTCCTCACTTCCAACCCTGCCCCTCTTCAAGTGTGTGAGTCGTGTGCGTGGAGAGAGCGGTGTGCCCGTGGCTCAGACTCCTGCTACTCACCGAGCGCCCTATGATGATAGGGGCCTAAGTTCCAGGTGCGCAAGCCCAAGGAACGGCCCACACACTATCCTGACGGGCACGTATTCCCCGAGAGAACCTTTTCCGGGTAGGAGTCTGAGCTCGTGCGTGGGGTTGCTAGGCAGGTGGGCGGGTTGGCACTTTGCCCCTCCAGGGCCCGGCTGGGCCTGCGAACCTTCCCCCCCCCTGACAGATATATGGTCTGTTTTTGTAAACTTCCTAATAAGCAACTGGTGTTGGCCACTTTCATAGACAGGCTACTATGCCACACTGGTCATCAACCTGACCCAATAGGGCAGTTCTTATGTTCTTAAGTTATATTATTTTTTTACTTTTGACAGCACAGCTTTTGCACATATACAGTATTTATTTTACATATCTTTATGCACCTCATGGTTATTATTAATCTCAGAGGTAGAGGAGGAAAGTGGAATAGAATTTTGTGTGTGGTGAAATGTATGCCTGCATTTGTATGTGCAAATGCCAGTGTGTAGGGAAAGCTCAATGTAATTGAAAGACTTCTTTATTACAGTGTCACCTTTCATTGCTTTTCTGTCTGTAGGAGCTGCATTTGTGTGGTCCATGCTGCCAACTGCTCCTGGCAAACCGTGTATCTCTCGCCATTTTTAAAAGGTTAGCAGGAAAGATACGAGTTGCCAAGATCATTCAGCAGAACCGACCAAACAAAGAGGAGATTTATTCAGACACAGAAGAGTTAAAGGCTACAGAGAATGAAGAATTTCTTCAGAGTTTGTCAGGCAACAATTGGCATTCAGAATGTTTCAAAAGGCTCTTTCTCCCCCTCCCCCTTCCATCACAGGTGCTTTCAAAATCATTGATTGAGCCTGAAAAGTCAGCCAACTATTGATACTAATCACTGGATGCTTAATTCCCTCTTAGGAGCTGAACTAGTGCCTACTGAACTCAAGGGGAGTCTTTCAGAACAAGTAGCATTGTGTTCTGAGTAGTTGGTGCATAATGCGGCGGCCCATCTCTTAATGCGGCCGGGTCGCCGCGAGCACATTACACCAGTACTCCGTTCTCTGCACTGGCTGCCTGTTATCTTCCGGGCCCAATTCAAGGTGTTGGTAATGACCTACAAAAAATCCTAAATGGCCTGGGTCCAGCTTACCTATGGGACTGCCTCAGGCCCCAGATCTTATTGCGGCCCCTGCAGTTGGCCGGGGATGCCCGACTTGAAGTCCACCGGGTTTCCTGGGTGGCAACGATGGGGAGGGGGTTCTTGGTGGCCGCTCCCAGACTGTGGAATTTCCTCCTGATGGAGGCCTGCTTGGCCCCGGACCTCCCCTCTTTCCAAAGACAGTGTAAGACCTGGCTGTTCCGCCAAACCTTTGGAGAGGGAGAGGGGTAGGGTAGGTTGTGTGTGTGTGTGTGGGGGGGGCATGTTCTGCCCTTTTAGTATATTTTTAGCATTTTAATTAATTTAAAATTGTATATTATGTGTTTGTTTTATTATTGTTGATATATGTCTTGTAAGCCGCCCTGAGCTGCTCTGTGAGCAGGAGGGTGCGGGGTAGAAAAATAGCGAAGTAAGTAAGTAAATAAATAAATAATAGCACTTTTGTTGGTTTCCTATTTTCCCATATACACATTTTCTAATGGCCATGAGAACTAATGGAGTGGTCCTCAGAGTGGATGAGTTCCTGTAGGAACAGTTCCATTACACTGCCCGTTGTCATACATACATTCCCAGGCCAAGTTTCTTCACCACTTATATTGTTTTATTTACAGCGTTCCTTGTGTAGGCACAGTGTGTTATCAGACGCTACCCTAAGGCAAACCTGACATGTCAGATCAGATGACATTAGCATGTTCGTGTATCTGGTGTCAAAGACATTTATTCTGCTGTGTTCTAGAAGCTAAAATGCAATCTTCTCCCACCAGCTGCTCCCTGTCCTTGCTCGCTCCTCTATAGATCAAGATCAACCAGAGATCCACAGGTGCCACATGAACTGAGTAAGGAGCTGGCTCTGTCTATGGCTTGGTGACTTCCTGTCTAATTCCTCATAAGCTTTTCTGAACCAGTGCTTCAGGGAGAAGGCGGCAACAGGCAAGGGTGATGACAGAATTACATGGGGGGGGAGGGCAGGAGGTGGGAAAGCCCCTGAGACCACTGATTGGGACTATTAATAATTAGAGATGGGCGAACAGAACCGAGTTCAGAAATTCGGTTCGGTTCAGTTCGGAAATTCGGTTCGGAAGTTCGGTTCAGTCGACTGAACTATTCGAGTTTGGTCCGAACTCCGAACTTCCAAACAAAGTTCTGAAATTCAAACCCCATTGAACTAAATGGAATATTATCTTTTAGGGATGGGCGAACAGAGCCGAGTTTGGAAATTCGGTTCGGTTCGGTTCGAAAATCGAGTTTGGTTCGGAAGTTCGGTTCAGTCGACCGAACTGGTCAAGTTCAGTCCGAACTCCGAACTTCCGAACCGCGTTCACCCATCCCTATTAATAATCAACAATCAGCACCACAGCCAGCTAACCCTCACCCATCTCTATGTGTCCCTACCTGGTGTGGAATTCAGCTTTCCGTCGGATATTTGCAAAAATATGGCTGGCAGATTCTCAGCAGTGCTCTGCAATCATCATTGTCAGTAGAGGCAGTGTGCTGCTGCGTCTTGAAAATCTGCTCATATTAATAAGGTGTCTCAGGAGAAGATGACTGTCAGGGGCGGGCTATTGGGACTATAGTTATACAGGCTATCAAGACTATCAGGAATTCTGAGCAAGGGGAAACATACACAAGACCCAAACCCAGTAAGAACACGGAAGCTCAGAAAATAAGAGCCCAAGGTGCCAGGTAAACATCTCCTCAGGATTGTGAGGTGGCTAAGCTCCAAGGCTAAGGTCAGTGATCATCATATGGAAGCTACCATATCCAGAAGGCGAGGAAGGTGAAGGACCATCTCTCAGATTGTAAGCCCTAGGGCAGGGACTGTGTTTATTTAGTTACTTTGTAAAGTGCCAGCTACACTGCTCATGCTATATAAATGTTTGTTAATAATAATAATAATAATAATAATAATAATAATAATTAATATAATGTCTCCCAGGAAAATGGGGACATAGCTCAGAGCAAGGTCAGGAAATGAGTCACAAGAGAAGGGGTACAGGGCAGAGAGAACTAGAATAAGCATATGACCTTGAGGAACACCAGACAGGGAAACATACTCTATAGGAAAGATTGAGCATGCAAACCATGTCTTGAAACTAGGACGAGACAAAGAATACAGTGCTGCAAGGGTAACGGGAAATGGCTCAGAAGGAACAAGGAAACCATGAGACTAGGCTAGACACAGAATACAGGGAGGAGAGGGAGGGACACAAGGCACAGAACTAACAAGGGAACTACAAGGCTAGGCTATACACTAGGGGTGGGAATTCTGGTTCTCCCGAGAACCAATATTGCCGGTATTTGGGTGTATCGGATTAATTCGATAAATCTGATATTTACCTGTACCAGCATACCGGATCTTTAATATTGGGTGCTTTACCGGTTTTTTTACATTGTGGCCATTGAGATAAACGACCGCAATGTAAAAAAACTGGTAAAACACCCATTGTTAAAGATCTGGTATGTCAATACAAGTAAATCTGGTACTGGGGAGATCTGATACCTGTATATCTGGTATTCTCCCCAGTGTCCCACCCCTACTATACACAGGATGGAGGGAGGATATAAAGAACCTCAAGTCTAGGCAAGGCAATACTGCAAGGAAGATTCAAGGAAACCACAAGGCTAGGCTATAGAAGGACTATAGGGACAATTAGGGCAAGGCAGAGAGGTAACAAGGGAAGCAAAAGGCTAGGCTATACATAGATTGCAGGGAGGATGGGGGCACAACAGAGAAGTATCAAGTGGGAGGAGCAAGGGAGGGCAAGGATTAGCAAGGTTTAAGAAGAACACAAACCTAGAAAAATATAACCTAGGATACAGGACTTAAGGAGTCACCAGATTCAGAATGTGCATACTTATTTAATTAATTAATTAATTTTACAATTTTATACCTCGCACCTTCTGCAAAGCATCTCGGGGCAGCTTACACTTTAAAACAAAAATATAAAACATATAAAATAATAATATAAAACCGCATTTAAGGTGAAACCTTAAAAATATAAACATAAAACCAAAGCCCACCCACCCTAGCCCTCAACTCCCCTCATCCCATCCCTCCCTCCCTCATCCGTCCCCTCCACCAAATGCCTGGTGGAACAGCCAGGTTTTACAAGCCAGACAAAAAGACATCAGGTCTGGGGTCAGGCAAGCCTCCTCTGGGAGGGAGTTCCACAGTCGAGGTGCGGCCACCGAGAACACCTTCTCCATAGTGCCCCCCAATTTACTCAGGGGACCTCCAAGAAGGCGCCCCCAGTGGACCGCCGGGGCTGATCGAGGACCTGGGGAGTAAGGCGGTCCCGCAGATAAGTCGGGCCGAGGCCGTGTAGGGCTTTAAAGGTGAGAACAACACCTTGACTTGGACCCGAAAGAAAATAGGCAGCTAGTGAAGAGAACGAAGCACTAGTGTAATGTGTTCCTGGTGACCTGACTCCATCACCAGGGGTAGCTCCACAAAGAGCCCCACATAGAACTTAGGACCTTTTTACATGGGCAGCACCCACGCATGAACACCCAGAAATATGGGTGTGCATACATGTGTGCAGGAGCATGCATGCATGCATGCATGTGTCCACCCATCTCCCATGCACAGAGTAACTGGCAAAAACAGTGGTTGCTCCATATGTATTGATGGGTGGCAGTGGGTGTAGATAGGTGTTTGCCCATCTACACACTCCTCCCACCCACTGCACATGAACCACAGTGCACACCAACCCCCAAACCCCCATGCCATGGCTCATGTGAAAAGGGCCTTAAACACCAAGGAGGCAGATGCTCTGTCCGTTTTCTGCTGTTCCTAGCATGCCTTATACTCAGGGACCCGAGTTCACTGCACCAAAAAATCTTAAATTCTGCAACTAGTGAAGTCAAATTCTGAAAATCCACCACGAGCATTAATATTTGCATAATTAACTTGATTTGCATAACTGTGCATGCTGGGAAGCAAATTTGCAACAGGTTTGACATAGAATCACAACTTTGCTAATCAAACACAACTCAAATCCTCTGGAATTTCAGCACCCCAGAATTCCCACCTCATATTAAAACCCCAGACCTCCCTCACCCAAACAGGGCCTTCAGACCCCACCCACCCAAAGTACATCTCCAGGGGCCTTTTTACCCTCGGGTCATGGTCACACCTGCCGGACAGATGGCAGCTGCAGCAGCAGTTTTAGTTTGGGGTCAGGCAACAAGTTTATGCCTGAGCCAAGATTTAAAAATCCTGCAGACAGCCCCCACTGCAGTGTCACTGCAATTTCAGCATGGCACTGCGAGGATTGGCTGATTCTACGAGGATTGACTGATTCTGCGAAAATCACTACAGCTTGTAGCAACGCAGTCAACTCAGGTCCCTGCTTATACTGGAAGCTGGAGCCAATCAGGAAACTGGATGGGCATGACCTGGAAGACATCAAAAAAACACTAGAAACCCTTCACCAAGAAACAGCCAGGCAGTGTCGCAGGGGCAAGAGCCAGTACACCATCCAAGGCTGAGGTTCAAGAGCTTGCCCTGACAACAGCCTTTGTTGGAAGCTAGGTTCTCAGGCAGGAGTTCCCAAATTTATTTATTTATTAAATTTCTATCCCGCCCCACTCACCCTTAATGGTAACTTGGGGCAGCTTACAAAAAAGTCACATAAAACAATAAACCTGTAAGAATACATCATACCAATATTAAAACAGAAGATATATAAAACCCATAACCAACAACAAGATCTGTGTATAAAACATTCCCACCCAGTCCCCTCAGCCCATCCCATCCTCCCACCCACCTGCCAAAGGCCTGACAGAAGAGCCAGGTTTTATGTTTCGACCGCTCTGTTGCTGTGGAATGTCCTCCCAGTGGTCCTGCAGGCGCCAGGTACTGCAGGAAAATCACCAACATCTCATGATTCAAGGTATCAAAGGCTACTGATAGATCCAGTAGAACCAGGAGGATCATATGACCCTTATCCAGCTTCACTAGCAGGTCATTGACCAGACCAAGGCCACAAGCGCTGAAGGTCATGACTGAGTCTGACCCCATGGTTCCAAGTGATATTTGATGTAGTTTGCATGTTGTTGTTGCTGTTTCAGCCACAAGATTAAAAATCAAAATGGGTTCATACAGGCAAAACGTTGGGAACCACTGTTCCACTGCCCTAAGATCACGTTACCACAGATGCTGCATGCTCGAGGATGCTGCTCTATTTTTAATTTCCCAAGCATAATAAATAACTTCACTCAGGAGGTGTTGCCAAGCTCAGTCCCTTCCTGAAGTAACTACTCTGGCCTGGCTTCCAGTGTGAGATCATTCACACAGCATGATGGGAGCATATCTCAGGGTGGATTTTCTCTTATCTCCACACAGTACATTGTAAGAATGTTCAAGGAATGATGGGGGAAATGTGTGTTCTCCCCTTTTTTCCAGAACTACATACTCCAACTTCTGCCTCAATCCAAACATACTTCCTAGGTGAACAAAGGTGGGACTCAAGTGAGTTTGTTCACAATTGGTGTTGTGAACAAGTCCTCCATACTTCATTTTCACATCTTTATATTGTGGATAGGGAATTCCTTTCTCCACACTCTGCCTGGTTTGTCTATTTAGATTGCAGACTCTCAGACTGGGTGTGTGTATTACAATGTCTAGCATGTTTGAGCCTCCAGGCATTAACCTAATAAAACAATAATAAATAGCTTTATTTCCATTAAGGTCAGGACCGTTAAGCCACAGGGATATTTTCATGGGGCACAGGAGCTCAGAAGAGATGGACGGCTGCTTGCTGTGTGATCACTCCATTTTAAAATTTATGTTTTTAAATGTTGCTGTGGAACTATTTCTCTTACTAAGGACTTGTTCACAGGAACACTTACTCTGAAGTAATTACCCCTTAACACACTTTACCTCTGCTTTGGTTCACACCAAAACAACATTTAAGGTGAAGTAAAATCTCCCTCCTGGACTACGAACTCCTGATTAAAGACTACATATTTCTGGAGTAGCTTATGCCCAGGGGTAAATAATCACGTAAAGAAGGGGAAGGGCCTAACTAAAGTCTGTTAAAACAGTTAATACCCTAACACTAACTGTTCACACAATCATTAATTCCCGGGATAGCCTTCTCCTGTATATGTACTCAGCAAATGTAAATGGTTTGTACCATTTGGTTTGGCTCGCAGGTCAAAGCATGAAAACACAGGCACAGTGGGCAACTGTCTCATCTGTTTTACTGTTTGCCTCCCACTCCCTGTCTTTTTTGAGTTGGATCCAGAGCTGCTACAGCAAAGCCACCACATGAGGCATGATGGAGGAAGGTGCCATATTGGATAAAAAATGAACATGCAGCCACTTTAATGGCTTCACATCCCATGGAGAGGGGCCACCCCAGGTCAGGCCAGGTCACGGGATGGAATACACATTCTGCCCCAGCGGAACGGGGGTGGGGAGCGATGCATGGCTGGCTGGCTCCTCCCCTGTCGTGATTGGCAGTCATGGCTCGGTGCCATGGCAACCCCACAAGCCAGGCCAGGGTGGTGCAAAAACAGATGTGCCCACCCAGTTCGGCTTGCTCTGGCCCACTTGGGCAGCTCTTGGGCCTGGACTGTGGGCTTGATTCCCTCTGTGCCCACATTTCTGGTTTGCCTGCCTTCCCTGCCAGGGTCTGAACTGGACCCACATCTGTCAGGCTTGTAACATAGGGATGTGTGAAGAGAATGTGGTTCAGATGTTCGGACATCCATTCGGTCTGAAAACCTAGTTCGGGTTCGTGGGTTCGGTTCCGCGGAGTTCGGACCCCCCTGAACGTTCGGAAAGTTCGGCTGCAGCAGAGGCTTGGGGCACTCCAGGGGTGCCTGTAGGGGCATGGCAGGCCATCAGAGACACAGCAGCAGCAGCAGCAGCAGCAGCAGAGACCGGGAAGACCTGGAACCCCTACTTGGCCGGGCATTTCAGGCTGCCAGACATCAGTGGAGCAGCGACAGACATTGGATTGCCCAGTAGCAGAACCAATGGCACAGCAGAGGCAGCAGAAGCGGACAATGGATTGCCAGGGCACAGAACATATGGCACAGCAGAGGCAGCAGTAGCGGACATTGGATTGCCTGGCACAGAACCCATGGCACAGTAGAGGCAGCAGAAATGGACATTGGATTGCCGGGGCACAGAACCCATGGCACAGCAGAGGCAGCAGAAATGGACACTGGATTGCCGGGGCACAGAACCCATGGCATGCTGTGGAATGATGCCGCCCCTTGACTGTAATGTAGGCCCCAGAACCCTGATGGTGGGTCCTGGGGCTGGAGTGGCTGTTTCTTGATACAGTGGAATGACAGCTCCCCATGAGCGGAATGACGGCCCCAGAACCCTGACGGTGGGTCCTGGGGCTGAAGTAGCTGGCTGTTTCTTGATGCAGTGGACTGATGGCTCCCCGTGAGTAGAATGAAGGCCCCAGAACCCTGAAGGTGGGTCCTGGGACTAGAGTGGCAGCTTCTGGATGACGTGTATGGACAGCCTGTAATGTAGGCCCCAGAACCCTGATGGTTGGACTTGGGGCTGGAGGGGCTGGCTGTTTCTTGATGCCGTGGAATGACAGCTTCCTGTGAGTGGAATGACGGCCCCAGAACCCTGATGGTTGGTTCTG
>QEPC01006381.1:508946-557246 GCA_003113815.1 Sphenodon punctatus
CCCACCCACCCTGCCCAGCCTGGATTTAAAATTTTTTTTTTTTAAAGTCCCACTCCCTAGTAGTGCGGGCTCTGGGCCGCCGCCCGCAACCCGGAGCCTGCACCAGCAGGTACTAGGGTGATCCCTGGGGTGGGGGGTGGTTTAACACCCCCCCACCCCAGGGATCACCCTACCTCCCCACCCAGGGATCGCCTACCTTGTGCTCCGGGTGGCGGCGGCGGCAGTCCAGTGGCTTCAGTGCTGGCTGTGGCTGCTGGATTCAGCGCTACTAGGCCTTCTGGTGAACTTCAGGGTTTCCCCAGAAGGCCTAGTAGCACTGAAGCTGGCAGCCACAGCCAGCGCTGAAGCCGTCAGACCGCCACCGCCGCCGCCCAGAGCGCAAGGTAGGTGATCCCTGGGTGGGGAGGTAGGGTTATCCCTGGGGTGGGGTGTGTGTTAAACCACCCCCACCCCAGGGATCACCTTAGTACAGTACTAGTACCTACCTATACCTAGTCCTAGTACCTACCTGCTGGTGCAGGCTCTGGGTTGCCCACACTAACAGGGACTTAGGGGGATTTTTTTTTAAAAAAAATCCAGGCTGGGCAGGGTGGGTGTGTGTGTGTGTCCCCCCCTTCCACCCATGCAGCCTGTACTGGGGAGGGAAAGTGGGGGGTTTTTGTGTGGTTTTTTTTTACATTGCGGCCATTCATTTGAATGGTAATTGGGCAGGCTGGCTGCTAGTCCAAGCCCCTCCTCAGATGACACCCCACCCAAACGCTGCCAAAATCATCCAAACGTGGCCGAACTGTTCAGGGCTTCGGGCGTTCGGTTCGGGCATTCGGTTTGGCTGCCATTCATTTGAATGGCCGCAATGTAAAAAATCCAGTATGGGGAATCCGGTAAATTACCCCGGATTACCGGGTTTAATCCGATACTGCCGGTACACCAAATACCGGGCAGTATCAGATACTGAAGATCCAGAATTCCCACCCCTAGTTCGCACATCCCTATTGGAACAGACACGTGAGTTCAGCACTGGCTCAGGCAGGCCAGAGTGGGGTGAACCAGGCAGCATCATGTTTTGTAACACAGTGACACCCTTTGGTCCCTTCATCTCAATTTGTCTGGTAGGTAGGAAAATGATGGCGGCTCTGCTCACTCCTTTAGCTAGCAGCAAATTCAATGCCAGTATGGAGAAGAGTGGCATAGGGTGTGGTTTCTTCCCTAATTTTGGTCCCCAGTGGTGACTGCCCAGCTGCTACTATGGAGATGCGTGGGACTGAATTTACAGAAGAACTTTCATCATCTGTGCCTAAAATATGGATGGCCACCTCAATCGTCTCTGTTTTCACACTCCTGCCTCTTATTCAAGCTTCAGTAAGTAATCCTCCATTGCTTTTTTTAAAAAACAAACTCTTAATTAAATGGCCCATACTAACAATGCATCAACAAAAAAACAACCCCACATTGCATATTACTTTGGATAAATAGCTTAATATTTTCCTTTATTCCTCATGTGAACCATCATATAGGCTGCCAGATTATAATCTTTCTTGCTTCTTGTTTTCAGTATTCCGAAAACCTAGCCAGAGTTTTTGGTTTCCTAGAATCATAGACCTCTAGGATTGGACAACCTCTCAAGAGTCATCTAGTCCAACTCCCTGCTTCAGGCAGGATAAATATCTTCAGATTACAGCATCACAGACAGATGCTTGTCCAGCTGGGGTTTGAAAACATCTGACGAGAGAGATTTATTGACTGGGGAGTCCTTCCTTTCTGAACATGATCAAAATGGGGCCCCAATTGCTAGGTGGTAGTTTTCCTGTTGGCAATTCTCTTGAGGGTATGTTTGGTGCTACAGCTTCTCCATGGTCAAAACAATCCATGTTTTGTTATACCACAACTTTGGGGAGGGGGGGGGGGGTCCCTTTCCAGCAACTTGTGTCTGACTGCAATAATAAAAAGAAAATTGATGTGGGTGGTGGTGGTTCTTCCCCCAATTGTGAGCCCATTACTTGAGGATTAAGTAGACATGTTTGGGAGGTGTGGGCTCTCTCAGAATCCTGAAATCTGTGATACAGTGGATTTCTTTGATACTTTTCTCCCAAGTTTGACTAATTTTTGGACACATGTGTCATATGTGTAAATATGTTCCTCACCTAGAGGAACATATTTACACATTAGAGGATAGTAAGCAACATCCCTTTGTTCAGTGTTTGAAAGAATGCAAAGCTAGCACTCTTGTTGCTTGAGCGCACATTGATAACCAGACAGCTCTACTGTATTTCCCCCAGAAATGGCCATTCATTTATTCAGTGAACAAACAAGTCAGTGCAAGAAAGAAAGAAAGAAAAAAAACCCTGTACAAATGCCTTTATTTGCTCTCCTAGGGTGAGATCCCTTTTGCGTAAAACAGCAGCCCAGTGCCTTATTGTCCTTGAAAATATTCATACTTTGGGTTGGTATCAGCCAGCCAGAAATATGCTCCTCCCTCCCACCCCCTTCTCTCATGCAAAAGTCACAAGCCCAGGCTGAAATATTTCAGCAATGCTGTATTGAAAAAGATACTCTCTGGTGCCAAGGGACAAAACTTTCTCCTTCTCCTTCCTAGAGTTACTGGGGATGGAACAGCAATAAAATAACATCACTGGATCTGAAACATAAGCAATGGCTAGAAAACTGCCCAGTGCTCACCTTTTGCTAAGCCATCTGTAAACCCAACAGCGCCCAAAAAATAAACATGCACATGCTTGACTGTTTGCACTCCAGAAAACTGTTGCAATCCAACCCCAGAATTGAATGGACACCAGAAACAATAACCTGCTGCTTCTGACATTTCATCGTTATGCCTGAAGGGTCTAAAAGAGACGTTGGTGCTGCTGGTGGTGTGTGCATGAGTGTGAGTGTATGATAGAGATCGAGAAGACACTAGGGTGTGTGTGCTTGTAATGAGATAGAGGGGTCGTGTGTGTGTGTGTGAGAGAGAGAGAGAGAGAGAGCGCCAAGACAGGCGGTGTCTGTGTGTGTGAGAGAGAGTTCCTTAGAGATAAACTGGTGTCAGGGGAGTTAATCAATCAATCAGCACAGGATCAGCAGGTCTGGGAGGAGAGACAGGAGGCTGGGCTAGAGAGAGAGAGAAGTGAGAGGGGAAAAGAAAAGGGGGACTTCATACAGCATCATCCTCATCTGCCTGCTGCAGTGTCCCTCGGCTCCAGCAGAGCTCGGTTAGCGGGGAGTTGCACGGGGGTGGCTGCCTGCCTGCAGGCAGGGAGGTGGTACACAAGGAAAGGGGGTGGGAGGGTTTTGAAAAGTTTCCTTCTCCTTTGTGATTCCTCTCCCTGGGCAAACGGCGAGCATCAGATGACAGATCCCCACGGCAGGAGGGAAAAGCAAGCCTACTGCTTAGCGAGGAGCGAGGCAGCATCTGAGCTGATCTCCAGAGCGGAGGAGGGGCAGAAGCAGCTTCCAGAAGAGACGAGAAGTTGGATCAGGCCAGGGAACGTCCCAACTGATCTGTCCCATACACAAGTTGGGGACATCTGTGCGCCCGGGTGTGTGTGACATTCACACAGCAAGAGAGGGGAAGGCAAAGAACAGAAAGAAACACCCCTCATCTCCAGACTTTAAGGGGTGGGAGAAGGAAGGAAGGGAGGGATCCCCCAGCAGAGATCGCCAGAGCAAGGGGAGTGAGATCCCCAGAAAGGTTCCCTTCTGCCCTCTCCCTCGTCAGGAGCTGCAGAGATTCTCCCAGCTCCGCCGCCGCAGGATGCTGCTCCCGCTGCTACTCTTGCTCCTGGAGCTGCTTGCCCTGGTGCCGGCTCAGAAGTTCTCAGCGCTCACGGTAAGGCAGGCTCCTTTCCTCCACTACCTATCGCCGCACAGCGGCAACCGCGGGACCTGCTGCCTCTAAGAGCCCCTGAGAGGCCCCCAACACACACTTGTTGCCAATGTTCATCTCTAGCCCCCTCCTAAGAGCAGCTTTGTGTACAGAGTTACAGACCGACTCAGTGAGATGTGCATTTGTTCAGCTCCCCCAGGAACCCAAGTCCCATTTGCCAAGGGGCTTGTGCACTGAGCAGTCCCGCAGAAAGCCGAGAGACATTGGAATGCTCATGGGGCTCTTTTGAAAGTGAGGCTTGCGCGCTTCTGAAAATGTGTGCGGACCTTTGCCATGGGGTCCAAATTTCGAGCACACCGTAAGCAAGGAATCCTTTGCCTGTACTCTTCTCTCTCTCCTCTACCCGCTAAGTGTACAGGTCGGGCAGTGAGCTGCATTCTACAACTTCACTTTCTATTCTAAGGTTATTTTTTCTAGTTAATGAGCTCAAACCTTCTTGTCAAAGACTGGTTTTACTTTCCGCAGAGTCCCCCTTAGACAGTGATAGACCCACACTCGTTGCTAATGCCCCTTGCAGTTTCTAGTTGCTAGCCCCTCCTATCAAAGGTAAGGCAAGCTGGCTTTAAAGAGCACACACCCTGCATTTGTGCCCCCCTAGTAGTAAAATGAGTGTCAAGCCTAGGGAAACGAAGTAATGTGATAGGGGATGATTGCCTCGTGATTGCCAGGCACAGAATGTGCGAGTGAATAATATTTAGTCTAGAATGGAAGCTATCAAGAGAATTCAGAACTTAGCTCAGCCACACATGAGCGCTAGAGACAGGTTGGGTTTGGAGTTTTCTGCAAATCAAGGTTTTTCCCCCTGCCTTTTATTTGCTAGGTCATTAAAATAATATAGGGAATGACAACCTCAATGTCTTTGGGGTATTATTATTATTAGCCATTTGTATAGTACTTTCACTGTACTTTCAAAGTACTTTCACTGTACTTTCACTGAAAAAAGGCACTATGACTGCTGAGTCATAGTGCCTTTTTCATTCAAAATCCCTTTTTAGTTCATGTTCACAACAACCCCATGAGTGAAGTCATTATTATTTCTCTTTTATAGAAGGGAAACTGAGGTGGAGAGATAAGAACTCCTCCAAGGCCATCCAGTGAGTTTGTGGTTAAACAGAATTTGAACCCTGGTTTCTTGGGTCATAATTTAACACTAAGCTACACCTGTGTTTGTGCTTGGGATTACATCGAAGAGTCTTCAGCTCCAAAGTGGACTTGTTTTGGGTGTGTTGTACTACAGGTAGCTTGATACTAAGCTATGAATGTGTAGTTTGCATTTTTCAAACAAATGGTGCAATCCTAACTCCACTGAAATCAATGGGAAGTTAGCCATTTGCTTTTCTGGAGTGGGGACTGCACCCCAAATTAGCATTGGCAGTTAAACACAAGTTCAATGTGGGTCTCCAGAACTTTGGTTTTATAGTTATGCTTCCTTCACTTTCAATAAAATAAAGCTCCATTGAGAACTGCTTTGACAAATGTGGAGATCACATTTGGTTGATTAGTGTTTAATAACTACAAAGTGGTACCAGGCTGTCTCCTTTGCCCATTCCATATCCCATGATGTTAAACAGGTGTGAGAATAGGGAACAGTTAAACCAATTAGTAGGTCTTATTAAAGCTGAGCATTTCCCTTAAATATGTTTTAAAACAAATGATTGAGTACACGTTACAGGTCAAGAGCATTCCTCCAAGCTGTTTTAAGAGTGTTGGGCAAGGGACTATGCCCTTATGAGGTTTATTGCACTAATGTTTAAGGCAGTTATAGAATTGGATCTATATGTTTTATAATCTTTCAACAGATGGGTGCTTCTATAAAACAATAAATGTTATGCAGAGGTATTTGGAGATAGGTTGGGGATGGAATTCTTCCAAAGGGATCCTGTGTCCCGGTCTGATTTCTTGGCACTGATTTGTAGATTAGAAGCTACTCGTTAAAAGCCTTAAAAGAATCCATTCACTCCAGGAATTTTATAATGTGTAATTTTTGCAAGTCAGAGCATATTAAGTTAAGTGGTTTTCTATCGTTTTTAGTCATGCAAGGGACATAATGCCACCTTCATTTATACCTCCCTGTGGTAGTGAGCTTTATTTTTTTTGAAGTAGTAGAATTGTAGCATAAAGAAACTTTTGTCACTGCATTCTAAGTTGGCACCTGCAGTCCCTGTCATTGCAAAATTGAGTTACATTCACAGATTTTACAACCAGCACACGCTTTTTATTGAGGTGAATTGGCAAGTCAGCCAATCCTTAGGTGTTCTATGTAATACTATTATCCTAGGTTTTATATACCCTCTTTCATCCCAAATGATTCCAAGGCATTTTACAACCTGATATATATATACACGCTGCTATTGAAATGCAGCCATCTCTGACATGGTGAATGACAGCCAGTCAGTACGCTACGCGGTTGTGCAGCAAGAAGGGATGTTTGGGCGAGGACACGGGGGAAAATCTCAGTCTTACAAAAAGTGTCACCGGGGGAGAAAAGAACTTGATTTTTAAAATCTCAAAACTTGAGTGAACAGTATAACATTCAGTTTACATCTCAGGAAGGGGGGATTGGCATGTATGATTTCAGAGTCTTGATTCCATGAATTAGGCTTATTGCTACCAACTACATGGACACATTCCTTGAGTATTGGAAAGTGAAGTATGACCACAATTTGGAACTCAATGCCGGAACAGTCTCCTCTCTTCTTTGTAATTATAATACAAGGGTTATAGTTATAACACCAGTTACCAGGGCCCCGACGCCCCATGGAACCCCCATGGATCCCATGTGCATGATTTCCGTGAGGCACAATGTGCCTGCAATTAAGGTCCATATGGCTTACGAATGGCTGTGCTGGTCCCACCGAGCCTACCAGCAACGTATTTTCCCTTCTGTTTGTTCTTTCCCCCCCCCCCCTTTCCCTATCGCTTATTTCCACCTGCTCTTGGGACACCCCCTTGGCTGAGACACTGACACGACCTACCATAGCTTCCCCTCACTATAGCACCTCTTCAAAATACTAATAGGTGTTGCAGGTGTGAATTATGGCAGAAATTGTGTTTGGAACTTGGAACCAACCATGTGCATGGAAGGGAGGGGAGATACGATTGATTGTCCACCTGCTGCATTATTCTGTGATGCTGGATTACTTCTTCCATATTCAGAATATCTTTTGTTTTGGTGTGGCAAATTAAGCTCTCAACAACATTGTGACTTTGGGAGGAAACAGAAGTGATCGCCACACGGCGGTGGCCGGGAAGTCATGGTGGACACAGCAAGCATGCCTGTGGCTGGCCTACTGGGGATGGTGGAGAGGCACATGAACATGCAGCTAGCCACCCCCATGCTGTGCCCAGCACCCCGCCCCTGCTATGAGTAGCAGCCAGTGATAGCCAGCTATGGTGGCAGCTGGCCGGCCATGGTGGACCCAATTTAAGTCATGTCTGCCGAGCACAGCAGACATGATAGCCTGCTTTTGGCCTGATTGGGCAGAGCTCAGCACAGGCTTTGACCTAGACATAGTCCGGGGGTGAGAGCCCAGGTTAACTACTGACCGGCCTGGGGCAATCCCAGGCCAACTTCTGGCGGTGTCTGCATAAACGTGCAAATGAGGTCCAGTGCAGAGTGGGTCAGAGTGGTCCACAGTGGCCCTAATGTCAGATGAGTTTTTACCCTTCATTCCCAGAAAGGGTATAAACAGATAGACAGCAGCTCTGCTTTTGCCTGCGCCAGCCCACTTCACCCCCAAGTTGACCTGTCTGTCTGAAGAGTGACTGCCAGATGAGTAAACCTGCTCTGGTTTATGCAGGTGATGGCTGCTCCAGGACATCCCCGCAGACAGTGCTCCAGAAGATGCCATAGCACACCTTGCCAATGGAGCTGACTAAACACAGGGCAACAGGCAAACACAGAACTCTGTCAGTTCAGTTCAATTTATTTGAGCACTGACTCTTGCCATGGCCCTCATACAAAAACAAATAAATAAACAAAACAAACATAACCTAAATAGACAGTGCTTAATACTGCCATGGGTTTAATAGGACCACAGTATCCCACTGGAGCCCACAAAATATATCAAAAACACTCAGTCATTGGAGAAATCCAGTAAATCTTGATCACCATACATTTTAAATAAAATATATACAATTCTTTAAAACAAGCATCAACAGCAATTATTATGGAAGAGAAATAGCTACTGGTACACACGATCGCCAAATGGATTCTGCTTTATAGGCAAATGCAGTGAGCCTGGATATAATACTCGAATAGCTTTGATTAAGTAGCCAGAACACTTTCTTTCTTTGTAAAAAAACTGATGTTTAGACAGGACAAGTAAAAGGAGGGACTCGCGCACGTCCTTATAAAAAGGGCATTCCGTAATATAGTTGATATCCTCAATTACTCCCATGCTACAAGGGCAGAATCTAGATGTTCTTGGGACTCCCAGCCTATGACTCGCAAGGATGGCCACTGGCATTTGTTCTAGTGGAAGCCTACACAAAGCTAGAACAAACTGACTTTTCAACCCAATATGCAAATATTTCTCCATACCCCGCATTTCCAAAAGGTATACAGTGGAGCTATTTGAGTAGTTCGAACTGATGCCAGCTCATTTTGCCTATCACTATCTATAAGTCTCTGAAATATTAACCTATTCTTAAATGAAAAAAATTGTTCATTAACTACAAAAAGAACAAAACCCAGCGAACCTAAGACGTGGGAGACGTGGGAAGTCCTCCAAAGCTTAGGCACTGAACTTGCCTCTGTTTTGGAAAATAAGTTTCTACATAGCAAGGTTCTCCTGCTTTATGGACCTCTGGTCATCCCGGAGTACATCTTTGTAGGATGAAAATGAGCATTCACAGTCCACACTGTTTATTGGCATGGACAGACATCGCAAGGCTATCTCAGAAAAGTTTGTGAACTGATCTTTTATGCTGAGCGAGAACTTGGTTGGCCCTGTTCCACGTACTTCTTTAAGTGTAGAAATGTAGCACCCCAGCTCAGCAGCATCAACCTTGTTGTCCTCCAACAGAGGAATATATGGTACAATATCCATAGGACTGATATCCAGGTGTTTGGTTTGAGTGGGGTTGAAAACTCTACAAGCCTTGACAAATTTTGCTTCTGGCTGACAGAACTTCTGTTCGCATTTCAGATAGGCTGTAATTTTTTCAAAGTTTTTGTTGAGAATTTTTCTCACAGTAGGGTTTGAAATGGATGCACTCATTGACCTAGCCCACTCTGCAAGATTGGTCAGATTGTTGTAAATGACATGCCATGCACCCTCATTTCCGGCTTCTCAAATGAGGTAAGGGTGACTACTATTCTTTGTGAAAATTCCTCAATTGCAGCAGTAACTTCTTTCAGGTCGGGTGAATGACACAGGGTTACCACGTCAGAAACAGAAGAGCTTGTGCTTCACTCACATTCTTCCTCAAGAAATTCGATATAATCTTCCAGGTGCTTGATGTGAAATTTCACTGCTTTGAACCAGCTGTTCCACCTTGATATCACAGGAACTGGAAGGATAACTGGACGTCTTCCCTTTCCCAATAAAAAAATGTTTGAACCATGCCTTGTGTATAGGTTAGGCGGTAAACGTGCACTTCTCAAAGATAACAAGTTCATTCCCTTTAATGAAGTTTTTTTGCCATGTATCACCCAGTAGATTGATCAGATGTGAACTTCAGGTCACATGCCCTGCATTCAGCAATAGTCCTTTCAGGCTGTGGCCCCAACATTTGACCACATACACTGCGTTATCTGTTACAAAGACATGTTGGTGGTGCAGAAGGCTTCTGTTAGGTGGTACATCTCTGTTTTATGGTGCGCCTGCTCATTGCTGGAATTGAAGAGCCGCTTTACCATCTGCTGAAGTCTCGCTCTTTTAGCTACCGACTGTGCCATTTCTTCGGCCTTGCGCTTATGCCCTGCACTTTCCAGGTGCTTGTCACATGTTCCTTTCCGCAAGGGGTCAACTGGTGTATTGCAAGCACTACAGAACAGGAGTCCGCCGCTCTCATGGAAAGTGCCCTTTGGGTAATTTGCACTTCTTTCTTTTGCTGTTGTTTTTGCAACCTTGCTTTTGGATGTTTTCCTAGAAGACATTGTTCATTGTGATGTTCTGTCAGGTGGCTGCAAGACTTAGTTTGTACATTATCTTAATGCACAGTTAGATTGTAAGCCCTGGGCATTAAAAATAATAATAATCCCTTTTGGTAGAATAGGGAGTTTTTAAACCCCCTAATTTAGATTGTAAGCCCTGGGAATTAAAAACAAACAACCCCCTGTTTGGAGAGTCTTTAAACCCTCTAAATTAGATTGTAAGCTCTGGGCATTCAAAAATATCTCCCTTTAAGGAGACCAGGGAGTACAATACAAACCCTGAGAAGCAGGAGAACCTCTGCAAAAAAATCCCCAGAAGCAGGAGAAGGAACAGCTACTGCCCAGGATGCCAGGACACCTTTTAAGCATTGACAGCTTGAAGCTGTCAATGTGTTGCTCTTCCAAGGCATGCAGTAGATACAGTCTTTCTGTCCTTGAGGTGGGGAGGGGACTAAGATCCCAGCAGCTCTGTGTCATCATGTAAGAGTGCTGCCTTCCCATTGGTATGCAGTGCTCTTGGGGAGGAGGACTGGGCAGCCTCTCAGTCACTTAGTCTCTAACATCAGTCAGAGACTAACTCATAGTGTCCGCACATGAGCAGAGAAGTGCACGTCATGCCTTCTTAGGAGAAATCCCCACTGCTATAAAGTAAGAAGACAGCTGGCCTCTTGTAAAGGAGATGACCAGAAGTGCTCGGAGGTACGGCCCCAGCTGATTTCACGCCTATCACGGGGAAACAGGTAAAGTCACAGAGGGAGGCCAATTTCACAAAATTCATGCCCCCTGTGACAAATTCATAGTCCTACTCCTCACCACTAAGCAAGTTCAAGATGTCTTAAGTTGGGCATCCAAAAACTGCTGTAGACAGAATTAGTGACCATGTTTGAAATCTGGCTGCATAGGTTTGAAAACTCACTTCCTCTAATTCATAGGTGGTGATGGGCCCTGCCACTTGAGCTCTTTGGGGTGTCCTATAAATTACAAGAGAGTAGAGTAGGCACTTCATTGACAGCTGGGGGTGGTGGGACTGGAGGCAACCTTATGTGAGAACAAGGTTGACTTGAATCCATGCCCATCTAGGATGGAGGTGACATCAACCACTGCATCCCCTTTCTCTTCCTTTAACAACAACAACAAAAAGGCATGGGTTACAGCTGTAGAACAAAATTTGAAAATACCAAGACTCAACTTTTTTTATTTGTCATGCCAAAACCCAAAGTGGTCAGTTATGACATTTTAATTTTTTTTATTCCTGTGGCAGTTGTAGAAGGAAGATGAGATGTACTTGCAAGGCTCTTTATTGTTTGCATAGCACAGGCTTCAATTTAATTAGAAATACAGTTTTAGATTAAATTTTCCTTGAAAGGAAAAAAAAAACCTGGCTTAAATTAAGGGCGGGGGGGAGAGGAAGAAATTATTTTGGAAAACTTGAAATGTTGCACAACTCAAAAGTGAAAACGTAGACGTTCCGCAAACCCCACAGCTCTAATGGGCTGTCCAGTCCCTAATCTCTAATTCTCTATCCTTGTTTATGTTAAGCTATGATTGGCCTGCAGGAGTTGTGTAAGTACACTAGTATGCCAAAGTCCAGCACCATGCAATATGGATCTCCTGAGAGTTCAAATGCACCATCAATACACCCAGAGTTTTCTATCTGTCTTTGAAAGTTATTTCAATCCAGCATTGCTCTTAATTTCCAGGAGTGTCTTTCCAAAGTTGCTCCTGAACCGAAAGTTTCTCACCTCCCACATAGAGTATTTTCAGATGTTACGAGATCACGGTCAACCACGGACAATCCCCTGTGGTGGCGGATGGTCCCATAACATCTGGTTGTTCGCCGCCAGATGTTCACCACAGTGAACCACTGCCGGTGAGCAAAATAACCACACTTTTGAGGATGGTCTGGGCACCATCCCTGAAAGCGTGGTTAATTGAACCACGGCCCGGAATCGGCGGATGGTAACGTCTGTTACCGCCACCGATTCCGGGCCGTGGCCCAGACCCCAAGACAGAATCGGGTGCCCACCTGTCTCTAGGAGGGCGGGCTGCTGGGGGAGTGTGGGAGGGGCGGGGCTGTGCGACCTCACGTTGCGCCGCACAGCCCCGCCCCCTCCCCAGATTCCCCGCCGGAATCAGCCAGCTCGTCTGTTGATGGGCCGTTCTGATTCCAATCGGGAATCAGAAAGGTGATTCCGTGATAGGGCCAATAGGCGCCTCGTCACGTCTGAAATCACCCATAGTAGCGCACTGCAATTCCAGTTGAGAACGAATAAAGAAGAGGGGAAAGTAGCGATTAGACTGAAAAACCCAGCCAAGGGGAAGCTTAATTTTTTTAAAAAATTAAAAACAAGCCCTGGCAGCAGGGTGTTTCAACTTGATGGGAATGAGATGGGAGTATGTGCAGAAGAACGCTATTTTCAGGGGATGGTGAGATTAAAAAAAAAACTTTTAGATTTGAAAATAAATTGAAGCCAGTTTAGCTCCATATCACTTTCCACCTCTCTGTGCAAACAGATACAGCATCAGTGGATACAAAAGAAATAAAATAAATTTTAAAAAGCAACATAAAGCTTACATGAGTTGCTTGGTTGTTCTGGAAACACATATTCTACAACTCTCTGCAACTTTCACAGTACTTCGGTGGAGTATTTTCATGGTATGCTGCTTTGTTATGGTATACATAGCATCATAAGTCTTCTGATGTATCTTTACTATAGTAGCAAATGTCAGAACTGTATTATGTTGGCTACTTCCCATCAAGGCATTCTTCTATTATGAATCTAGGTACTTATTTTCATTTTTTAAAATAAAAAGCTTTAGGCATCTTTATTCTGCCTCTGAGAGTGGTGGTGCTATTTGAATTGCTGGAAATGTGGAAGAGCGTTTACCTGTAAGCTCTAGACCTGTTGAATGTAGTTCACAGGTCCATTTCAGGATTTCTTTGTGTATAAAACACAGTAGGATGCAAAGGTTTGTTGTTTTTCAACACAAACATTTATTACTTGGCAGTGGAGAAACAATGTTCCATAGTGGGAAGGGACTAGATAAGCTTCACCCACTTGCCTCCCCAAAGTCCCACCCATGATTCTTGAGGCACCAACCTTTGTGCCTGTTCCTGTTTTTTGTTTTTAAAAACATTCAAAGTCAAACTTTAAAAATGCAAAATCAATCTCTCACACATACAACAATATTCTCTCATATAAGCTGGACTTGAAGACCTGTCCATCATATTTCCTTTTAAAGGTCTACCACTTGAGGAACAGAAGCAACAATTATGTCCCCCCACCCTTCTTCCATTCATCTATTAGAAAAGGACTCTGCATATTATCCAGTAAATTAAATACCTGTTTATTAGGGTGCTGCAACAGCATTAGCAGTGTGACTGGATAGCTAATTGTAGGAGAACTATGTCATAAGTTCTTGGTTCTATTTTAGGGCTGAACTGACTAGTACTTCTGGGTATTCTGACAGATGTTCAAAGTTACGAATAGTTGATCAGAGTACTTTGAAAGCTTCGGACTTTAGAGACCGAAGCACAGAACATTGGAAAATTTAGGCGCCACGGTGGCCCCTCAGCAGATGTTGCCATGTGCAGCAGCTGCAGCCAGGGGGTGGGAGCAATGGTTCACAACTTCTTGGATAGGTGTGGCACTGGTAACTTGGGGACACCAGGGATCCAGCCCAGGGGAACTCCTGCAGCAGGCAGAGAGAGCCCTGTGGGCGGCTCATGGTGCTGCTGTCTGACTGCCAAGCTGAGAAAATCAAGCACCCCAGGTGGCCTAAGAGCACCCAATTATTCTTTAAAAAAACCAGTCTAACATTCTGCCCCTGCCTGGAGGCAGCCAGAGGACCCTTGGTAAAAGAAGACAACTTGATCAACCACACAGACTGCAAGCAACTGTGATCCTGCACACCAAAAGCCAGACAGCCCAGCAGATACCACATTGGTTCTTCACCCCACCCTACCCCCGGGGAACCCTGGCATGGAGGCAATGTAACTCCTGGAGCCAGGCAGAGAGAGCCCTCTGGGAGGCTCATGGTGCTGCTGTCTGACTGCCAAGCCAACCAAGCAGCAGTAGCCAGCAAGCAATGTGCCCCCAGTGGAACCCAATTTTTTAAAAAAAAATTTTTTTAAAGCATGGCATGCAAACCCTCCATGCCTCAGCATTGGCCCTATGCACAGGCAGGCTAGGCCAAACCATGCCATGCTATGACAGACCCCCCCCTCTGCCAATTACTCACAGTTAGTGTAGCAGCACACAGCTAAATTCACCAGAAATGGGATGGCTCTGGGAGGTGTGTGCCAATTTTGTTTTTTTGGCACTTCTCTTTCTATTAGCTGCAGCCTTGTACCAATCACACTAGCCATCTGGCTTGTTCAGCCAATTGATTAAAAATCTGCCTTAAACAATGACTCAACTGTCCCCTTTCATCCCCCCCTCCTACAAAATATGGCACTGTTTCCAGAAGCTTCTGGGAGCTTCTCCAGCCAGGCCTAGGCGTGCATGCACTTCCAACATTTTCCGAAGTTTCCAAAGTTTTCAGAAGAATGGCCGCACTGTCCCAAACTTCGGAAACCACAGTTTTCAGGTTGAAGACCTCCAAATTTGCCAATTTCTGAATAATTCTGAAGACTTCATTTCAGCCCTATTGTATTTCTTCCTTTGCCCTAGTGTTACCTTTCTGCTAGCTTATTTATAAAATGAAGGAACCGCTCCTAATTCCTTACCTTGCAGAGCAGGGTATTGGTGGAAAGAAAAAAGAATAGGGTGCTGATATAAGGAAGAGACAAACTCACAACCTCCTGTGTCACAATCTGGGAAATGCTGCTCAAGGCTACTGAAGATCTGTGGCTGGCTTTAGAGCTGAAATGTATTTTGTATAGCAAATTTTGTATTCATGGATATTATTCACATTTTTCAGATAGTTGTCTGAATTTCCAATAAGGTCTGCAATTGAAAAGGTTATTCGTGTATCTGTTTCTTCAGTTATTTGGGGTGTCTTCTTTATTTAGTTTGTTACTTTGGTTCAATTATTTGGTCATTTTGGTTACTTCATTTTGGCTGCTGTGTATGTGCAATAGCACAAATAGCAGTGAAATGAAGTAACTGAAATACCAACCTATCTGAAACGGGTATCTGACAAAATGGAAACAAATAGTGTTTATTATCAGTTTTGCTGGTTTCTGGTCAGATTGTGCAAACTTGATGGATTTATTCATTTTCACAAATATTCCTTTCAGCTGCAGCACCCCTTCTGTTTTGATGCCCATGTTGTTCATTCTGTGGATAGAACATAAGAACACAGGTATTTTTGTCCAAAACCTGGGTTTGACTGTCATTTTATTTTGTTCCAATATTGCTTTCTAAATCCCAGCCAAGACAAGTTTTCTCTTTTGCAGCTGGAGAAACCTCTCACTGAAAGGAACACCTCTGCCTGCTAAAATTTCCTTTCATCAGATGTTGAATATTTCAAGGGAACCATTGTTTTGTTTTGTTTTTGTCTCCCTGGCACATGTTTTCTGTGTATTCAATAGCATTTAATGCCCTGGATAGGTTCCACAGCACTTACCAGTTTAAGATGGACCACTAAGGTAGTTGAAGAGGGAGAAGTTAAACACAATCAAAGCTTTCCAACTTAGGGACACATTTGGATGGCGCCTACAAACCCAAACATTTGGAAAAGTTACTTTAATTGTGATTCAAAACCAAGACCATAAATAAAACTGTAAGTGGCTCCAGATCCTAACAGCATTGTTATAGCAAATGGGCATTGGTGGAGCAAAGGGCACGTTGGCTCTGAAAATAAAACCCTCTCAACAATGCTTTGCTGCAGTAAACTATCAAGACACTTCTCATTTAAAAAATATTAGTGGGGTGGTTATTAAGCGAGTCAGTGGAACTTATGACTGGGAACTAAACTAGCTATTTATACATGCAGCCAACAAGCCATAGTATGTATAATGTGTATGATTATTATGTAGAAAGTTTAAGATGTCAAGTTGACCATACAGCAGTGTTATAAAGCTGAAAGTACAGAGGTTTGTAGAAGAATGAAACTCCATATTGTTTCCTCATTCATGGGTAGTCCAACCAGGCACAGCCTCAATGTATTCTCATTAGTAAAGGGGCAACCTCAAAAGGTTTGGAGGCTTGACTCAATTTGATAAGCATCCAAAAGTGTAGATATTTACGGCAAGCTTATCTGAACCTCATTGGTTTGGACACTGCTGGATATCTCTCCAAGATCGAGCTTGGTTATCGGTATGTTTGTATTTCTAGAACTTAGTCCAAGCCAGAATTACCACAAAAGCAACCATTTTCATGATATTTTGGTGCTTCTACTTCCTATCATGTCCACGATCAGGAAGTGCAGAGGCGCCTGAAAGTTAAAAACCTACCAAAAAAGAAAAAAAATGTTAACAGAACTATTTTTGAATTTTAAATATAGGAGAGAGTTTGGTTCAGGTCAGAAGAGTTTTATCTAAACTGCTTCATGCATTCTTAACCAATATCCCTGTCCCACAATGTTTGTTTTTAGGACCCAACAATGGCCCTTTTCATAGAGACACTCTCACACTGATAAAATGGGTGTTACATTTTATTATACATGTTACAGGGCTGCAGGTGTGATCTATGGGTGTCCTGCAACATGTATAATAAAATGTAACACCCATTTTATCAGTGTGAGAGTGTCTCTGTGAAAAGGGCCATAGAAAGCAGAAAGCACCTTCCAAACAGATGCAAACAACTGACTTTTGGAGAAAGCATATGGCCAGTTACTAGACTTGTGTATTTGGGTTTCAATAAAACACATTCCATGTTCAAAATACAAATATTAGGTCTATGCATTCGGGTTTTGAGTGAACTCAACACTTCCTGGAAAATGTAATGCCTGAGGTCTTGAACTGGACCCTCAAACTGCAGCACGTATCCATATTGGAGCTGGACTCTCTGACTCTCAGCTTAGTCGTCTGCTTGGGCAGCCTTTAGTGAGCCCTCTCCACCTGCAGGGGTTACCACTGTCTCAGAACTGCAGTCTCCAGCCAGACCCAGAACCCAATCCAATCCATCCAGGAAGAAGTGGTATATCCTTGGATTCTTCACTCCTCCCTCCCTAAGCCAGCATTCCACCCTGCAAGCGATTGACCTCTCTGAGACATCCCCATGTGCCATTTCCCACCTAAGGATCCCACTTTCTCCCCTCTGAGCCAGAAACGACTCCCTGCAAGACAGATCCATGTCCCATACCCCCCTTTCCCAAACCAGCAACCTCTCCTGAGCTTAGTCCCATGCCCCTTTCCCTCCAAGGCAGTGATACCCCCAAGCCATACCCATGGCCCATTTCCCCCATCTCAAGCCAGCAACCTCCCACTAGGGATGTGCGAATGCGGTTCGGAAGTTTGGGGTTCGGCCTGAACTCGGGGTGTTCAGACAGTTTGTGAACACCCTGAATCCGAACCGCCCCCCGCCTGAACCAGCTGAACAAAGTTTGGGTTCCGAACTGGTTTGGGCGTGGTTGCGGGGGCAAGGATGAACCCGGTTTTTCCTCACCCCTCCAGGCTGCATGGGTGGAAGGGGCGCTGGGGAGCAACCTCCCCCCCCCCCCACGCCCAGCCTTGTAAAATTTTTTGTTCGTTTTTTTAACCCCCCACCCCAGGGATCACCCTACCTGGTGGTGCCGGGGCTCCGGCCCCGGGTCCGGCGGCAGTGGGTCTGGAGGCAGCAGTGCTCCGGAGTGCTTCAGGATGCTAGTAGGCCTTCTGGGTCAAACCGGAAGGCCTAGTAGTGGCCTGAAGCACTCCTGAGCGCCACCACTGCCAGACCTGCTGCCGCCGCCACCACCAGACCTGGGTCGAGAGCCCCAGCACCACCAGGTAGGTCGGGCTCGTGGTATGCCAGCGGCGGCAGCAGCAGCAGGTCCAGCGGCGGTGGCACTCCGGAGCGCTTCAGGCCGTTACTAGGCCTTCCAGTTTGACCCAGAAGGCCTAGTAGCAGCCTGAAGTGCTCCGGAGCGCCACTGCCTCTGGACCCGCCGCTGCTGGACACGGAGCCCCGGCACCACCAGGTAGGGCGATCCCTGGGGTGGGGGAGTTTAAAAAAAATAATTACAAGGCTGGGCGTAGTGGGTGGGGGGGAGGTGCTCCCCGGCACCACTTCCATTCGCGCAGCCTGGAGGGGGGAGGGAAAACGCCCGCCCCCGCCTGAACGGGTTCACCCCCTCCAAACCCTTTCGGGCTTAACAGGCCGAACGGAACAGTTTTGGGTTCAGCTGAACCCCGAACGGACCAAACACCGAACCCCCCCAGTGTTCGCACATCCCTACCTCCCACACAACCCAGTCCCATATTCCATTCTCCCCTCTCCCATGCGCTGTTCTGTTCCACCCTCCCCAAGCTAACAATCTCCCCATCAAGCTAACCGTATTCTCCACCCTCCCCCAAACCAGTGCTCTCCTTCTAAAATGATAGCAGACTTAACAGCACCTTTGGATGCATTTTATTTTCCCTATATGCCTGTCTAGCTGGCAGAACCTCACTGCACATCTGTGCCAAAATAACCCATATGCAGAGACCTGTGTTCCCTGCGTTTCCCATATTGGCAATGTTGGGGAAAAAAATTATTTATATTTATTTATAAAATTTGTATGCTGCCCCCTCCTGCTAAAAGCATCTCAGGGCAGCTAACAACAATAATACAATTAAAAAACCCACAATAAAACAAATTACCCCCTACCCCACCCTAACCCAACCCACTCAGCCCATCTCCCTCAGGAAAGGCATGACAGAACAGCCAGGACTTACATTGTCTACAGAAAGAGGGGAGGTCGGTGGTCAGGTGGACCTCCAGTGGGAGGGAGTTCCGCAGCCGCGGCACGGGCACAGAGAACACCCTCTGCAAGGACGACACCCGAGAAACCCGGGGGACCTTGAGGTGGGTACCCCCGGCTGACCACAGGGGCCAATCCAGGATCCGGTGGTGAACACAGTCAAAGATACAGATACTTAGGTCATTTAAAAACCACAGGCTTCCACTCATGTCCACCTACTGGACATGAGTTGAAGCATCCCATTTTAATTTGGAGGTGCCTGGGTTTGCACCCCCCCACACACACACATGGAGTAGCTAGTGAAAAGGTAGGAGGGATGGTGGGCAGGCTAACCATATGTTCAAAGAGAATGCTTATGGCCGCATAAGGAGAGGAGACTGAGGATATCTCCCATGTCCTTTGGTGCTGTCCTCTTTATAACGAACAGAGATATCTAGCATCATTGCAGGAATCCATTGGCAATCTGGATAGGTTTCATTGTACCATATGGGTCTTGCAAAATAGGTCTCCTGAAACTTTAAATGCCTTAGCTGCTTATATTAATCAGGCACAGAAACCCAGGAAGAAAAGAAACTGTACTGGTGCTAGAAATGTGGTTAATAATGACTAGTTGTCTCTGTTACTACACTAAGAGGATAACTGCTGACTATGTGGGCTATTTTATGTTAAAAAGATCAGTGGCTAAGCTCTGCCACGATCAGCTCTGAGAAGAGTAAGGTTATATTTAATGTATTGTACTTAATTAAGTATATTAAAAATCTGATTAAGTATAATCATGGGTCAAGCTCTTCCAATGTAATCTCAGAAAAGAGGAAGGCAATATTTTAATAAAAGGAGGCTAAGGTTTAAATTCTGTTACGGCTAGCCTTCTGTGAATGAAATGATAGGATATTTACTGACTCTATGGAACGTAGCTATAATGGGTTTTTGTATTAATGAATTATAGAATTATTTTGTATGTAGTATTGACATGGTCATATATGGAGATATGTCTTTTCTATAGTTTGGGGTGGTTTTTTTGGCCATTGGCAGTAAATAACTGGTGAAAAGGCGGGTTGCTCCATGGATGGAGATGGGTGTGCGCCCATCTTCTCCCTCCCCTCAACGCACGGCACCTGCAACGGCACTCCACCCAAGGCACATGGACCACTCCCCCACCGGTGGTCCACTTAAAAACGGCCTTGGTTACAGGGGAGAAGGAGGCCTTGAGTAAATGGGCACAGTGAGGGGATGAGGAGCTAGGGAAAGCCTGGCAGAAGAGGTAGGTTTTCAGGAGGGATTTGAAGATTGGGAGGGATGGAGCAGAAAGAATGTGTTCAGGGAGGGAGTTCCAGGCAAGGCGGCAGCATGGGAGAAGGGGTGAATATACTTTGAAGACGCTCAGGGGCAGGTGAGGGTGGTGGTAGAGGAGAAGCAAAGCTCCTTGGCAGACGTGTAGCAGGAAACAAATAAAGCAAGATGGAGGGTGGAGCAGGGCCAGGCCATGAAGTGTCTTGAAGGTAAAGACAAGGAGATTGTGCTGAATTTGTTGGGGTAGAAGGAGTCGGCTGAGGGAGGAGAGGAGGAGGTGGTCATGGTCCAAGCAGTGGGTGCGATGGATGACCTTGGCAGCAGAGTTCTGAACAGAAGTGAGAGAAGTAAGATGAGATTTTGGAAGGCCTGTAAGAAGGAGGTTGCAATAATCAAGGCAAGAGATTACTAAAGCATGGACTAGGTATTTACTGTTTGGCTTAGTTTCTGAGGCTGTCCATAATCATACCACTGTTATAACTTGAGTGTCTGTGTCTGTGTGCGAGAGACAGGGGGGGACAGTGGAGGCATGTGCTCTTTGGTGGCCCCATGTAAAGTTTAATTATGGAGTCCCTTCAAGCCCCTACACCTCTCACATGCACTTGGAGTATCACTACATCATGACACTCCACAGGGAGTGTGACCACACTGGAAAGGGAAGGGAGACCGCCTTTGTCTGGCATTTTCTTATGTGGCCACACCCCTTTTAGGATTGTCTTGACATGGGGCTCCAAAGAAGTCTTGGTCACACACAGTCCAGGGGCGTGCAAGGGCAATGAGTCGGTCACAGGTGGCAAGTCAAGTCTGGTCTGGCTTTGGGGTCAGATATATGCAGTGGGGCTATGGCTGGCTACAACTGAACTACTGGCAGATGTGGTGCTGGTAGCAGTTGGACATGCAATGCCTGACTTTGAAGTCCACTTCTATGAAAACATACACGGGCAAGAGTATCTCCAGAAAGAGCAATAGGGACAAAGTAGTACAGTGATATCTTTTACTGGACCAACTACAGTTGATGGATTTATGCAAGCTTTCAGACCTCACTGAGTCCTAAGTCAGGAGTTAGAACTGTAGTCTGAGCAAAGCAGTGAGGTATATTGTCACAGGGTGTGGTGCACTGGGGTAAGTGCCCACAGGATCAGGTTCCAAAACACAGTCACTTCACAAGAATGAGCTTTCCAGTCACTCACTTTACACTTGAAACCAAAGTTTCCATACAGCAATACACATCTACACAAATATCTCACTAGGCAACAAACCCCAAAGACTCTCCTAGCCAGTCAAGGATTCTCTGGCTGGTGCTTATGGTTCCTGGCTCTTTGTCCCAGGCTGGCACGCCATCACTCCTGTCTGTCCTTGCTTATCTCCTCAGTCTTCAGCACCATAGACAAGGTTGATGCAGGGAGCTCTCAAGCAGAGGTGTTTCTTCAGCGTCAGGCACAGACTAACCTCTTCCTCTGACTGTGCCTCCTTATATTCCCAGAGTGGGCAAGGACTGGGCTTCACTTTACTTAGCCTTTAAAGGGCCAATCTCTGCTCCCTCTCCAATTGCTCTTATAGACTTAAAGGGGTAGCAGTTATTCCAAGTTGCTCCCTGCCACATATATACAGAGATAAGGGGATATTCAGGGATAATCTCTATATACCTCACTGCTTTGCTCAGTCTACAGTTCTAACTCCTGTCTTGCCTGATGAAGAACCCTATGAGGTCCAAAAGCTTGCATGCATCCACCAACTGTAGCTGGTCCAATAAAAAATATCCCTGTGCTAGTCTACTTCATCTCTATTGTCGTCTCTGGAACCAACATGGAAACCTTACTTTTGCCAAAAAGAGCAGCACACTTATGCTGGGGCACCCATACTTAGGGGCATATTTTGCACTTTCCAGCTACAAAAGGAGTTCCTGGCCTCAACAGAAAGAGTTGTCAGCAGCAGCATCATGACCCACTGTGAACAGAACCAGCTGGGGGTCTGCAATGGCAGCAATGGCCACGACAAGGTTGGCATCATCATCCCACACAATAACATAACATAGTACGGGGCTTTTATCCCAATAGGGCCTCCATGCCAGGGAAATATCAGCAACACAAGTCATCTCCAATTTCATTCTTTAACATTCAATTGCTCCGATAAGCTCCCCAGGGCCATGGATGCAATGAAAGCTCTGAACTTTTAGCCTACATATATAGCACAGATTCATTACTGTATAGACACTGAACTCTGGTAAATGAATAAATTGCAAGGCAAAGGGTTTCTTTATATTTATAATGTTAGTTTTCAAGCAAAAACAGTGGACATTTCATCAGCCAGTGAACACCAAAGATAAAAGACAATATATCATAAGAACATAAGTGCCATACTGGGTCAGACCAACGGTCCAGTCAGCCCAGCATCCTGTCTCCGACAGCGGCCAATCACAGAGGCCTGGGAGAAGCACCCAACAGGTCACAATGGGGGATCCATTCCCTGTTGTTTTCCCCCAGCTCGTCATGTTCCCTGATCCTCTCTGGCTAATAGCTGCTAATGGACCTATCTTCCAGAAACTTGTCCAAACCTTTTAAACTCAGCTGTAGCACTGGCCTTTACCACAGCCTCTGGCAGTAGATTCCACAACCCAATTATACACTGAGTGAAAAAATATTTTCTTTTATTTGTTTTAAACTTCCCACCCCTGAGGTTCATGGAGTGTCCCCTAGATTAGTACTAGCTGGGAGGGTAAATAACTGTTCCTTGTTTATTAGTTCCACACCACTCATGATTTTATAGACCTCTATCATATCTCCTCTCAGTCGTCTCTTCTCGAAGCTGAAGAGCCCAACCTACCAAGCCTCTCCTCGTACAGGAGCCCTTCCGTGCCCTTGATAATTTTTGTTGCCCTTCTCTGTACCTTTTCTAGTTCAGCGATGTCTTTTTGAGATGGGGCGACCAGAACTGCACACAATATTTGAGGTGCAGTCATGCCATTGATTTGTATAGAGGCATTATGACAACCTCCGTTTTATTTTCTATCCCCTTCCGAATAATTCTTAACATTCTGTTTGCTTTTTTGACTGCTGCTGCGCACTGCGCTGTGGATTTCATTGTTGTCCACAACCACCCCCAGATCCTTTTCCTGAGTGGTAACTCCTAGCTCTGGCTGCTTTTAGACGAGTGTGTCGCCGTTGCGTGACTGGCTCATGCGATATTTCAAAATCCCGTAAAGCTAGATTACATGAGACTGAAGTAGGGGATCACACGCATGGAAGGCAGTGGCCCATTTTTTGTCGACTGCGAATTAAATACCTCACACTTCGAGGTATTTAATTCGCGGTTGGCAAACAATGCGCTATCACCTTCCATGCGTGTGATTCCCTACTTCTGGTTGGGGAATCCCGTCTTGCAGAATTTTAAAATATCACGTGAGCAGATCACGTGACAGTGACCTGCTTGTCTAAAAGAGTCCTTAGTACCCAGCATTACGTACATATATTTTGGATTCTTTTTCCCTATGTGCATCACTTTGCACTTGTCCACATTAAATTTCATTTGCCATTTAGATGCCCAGGCACCCAGGGTCATAAGATCCTGTTGCAGTTCCTCACAGAGCAGACTGTGAGGAACTGCAGACTATCAGCAGAACCACCGACTAAAGAGAAAAGCACTAAGTCTAGATTATCTCTTCTGACCATTTCCTAGCATGCTGCACTGACAAAACCCATTCACCCAATATCTAGTTTCATCTCAATTCTCCTTTCCTTTCCTTCAGGACGTTGCTCCTTGTTCTTCTGTCTTCTCAGTAAATGTGTTACCTGGAAGGTATTTTGAGATAGTGATCATATCCTCTCCTGTCCCTGTAGTATTTGTTTCCAAGCTGTGTATAGTTCACTTTTTCATTCTCTCCTTACATATCTTGTCAATTCAAAAGTTATTAAATATAAGTTATAAGAAACAGGGGAAATCAACGAGTGGAAAAAGCTCTCTTTTGTACTGATTTATGTGGTGCCATAGACGTACATTGCATTTTGCAGACTATTCGAAAGATGTGGACCTTGTCATACAAACTTATAATGTTTGCTACTCTGTGGTTTCTGACAGTTGTACATTTGCCTATGCCCAGTAACAGTGTGGATTTTATACTTTGTTAAATAGTATAAACTAACTCCATTGGAACAATTGACAGCAAGGATAACATGATCTTGCTGAGGTTTTCCTCTAGGAGCAATAGAACTGAAAGAGAATGTTTGAATAGAAAAAGGGAAGGACGAAGGCAGGGTACTTATAATCTAGGACTCTTGCACAAAGGTGGTCCAAATGGATCACTGAATTGGAAATAAAATTATCACTATGTGGCACAGGACAAAGTTGCATGCTGGTATCAGGCTGGTGGCTAGGGTTGCGCGTAAGTCCTTTTGGGGAACCAAAAATAGGACTCAGTTCTTCTTTTTCTCGGTGTTATCTGGGAGGGAGAAAAAGAATGATTTTCCTGGAAGTGTAGGAGAAGAGGCAGGCAGGAGAGTCTGGGTGTCTGTACATATTGGGGAGGGGGGTAAAGAGTTGACGTAGGATAGGAAGGGCAACACTTGAAGGGATTCACAGTCCATTTGACCTGTTCTGTTTACACAGGTGGATCAAGAAGTGACCTTCACAAAGCATATTTATTGAATGATCACAGGGATCATAAGTTGTGGGCATTCAGCACATGGATTTAGTGGATTTTTTTCCCCACCAGAACGAGTTTGAAACTGGAATCAGAATTCTACAAATAGGGGGGGAAAAATCTTAGCAAAGTTCTTTTAATATCCATTATGCAAGCTGAACTTTGTTTTTTTGTGCTTTTTTGTTTCATACTTAGAGAGGAAGCTACAATTTCGAGTTTTGTCATGCAGTTCCAACAGTGTATTTAAATCCTGTCCGTCCAACCAACCATAGTCCTAGTATCCCAGTGTCCCATATCTCTCATGCAGAGTTTTCCAAACAGACTTAGCAGTGCATTTTATTCTTATGCCCTCAAACACTAATTTAAGTCTTGACATTTTCATGGAGGAGCTAAGCAGGAATCGGACCATTGGGTCTCAGGCTGAAGGACTTAGGAGCAGATTCTGATTTTGTTTACACTAGGTCCTACTGTCAATCCAGAGCAACTCCTACAGATCTCTCCCATGGTCTCTGTGGGTTTGCATATAGCGGGAATGGCCAAACTGTGGTTCAGGAGCTGCATGCAACTCTTGGGTAGTTCCAGTGCGTCCCTCAGCCAGGGGTGGTGATGGACCCCATGTTGCTTTAATGGCCCTGTGTCTTTCTTTTTTGCACCAGGGTCTCATTAGCTGAATCACAGCTGCTTCTCAGAATCCCAGTAGCCAGGATCGCAGAGCACTGCCAGCTAATTACAAATTAGGAGAGGTTTTTGTGCATGCACATGTGTGTCTTGTTGATGTTGGTCAAATGAAGACTTGGGTTTGGGAACTTTCATCATATATAGGCATGCAGTCATAGTAGATTGAGAAAACACCTCATGGCAACCCCATTGAAATCAATGCCACTGCAGAAGCTATCATTTAGGGAGATGCTCCTGTTAAGTGTGCGGTCACAAACCACTTACTTTGGAGTAGTCTTATTAAGCAATCAATGGGATTGCTCCAGATGAAATGACTTGATGACTGGAGCCTATGTGTGCCAAGTGCAAATGTAGGTGCAATGGCATTTCTATCCCTAGGGATAACCATGTACAGATGATCCTGTGTTCTGTGAGATGTATGTGTTGCATTAATCCCCTCTGCTCTACTTGATGGGATTTCTTTTTGGATGTTGTTCTCAAAGACAATAGATCAATACACTGATATATTTTATTGGACCAACTCCAGCTGGTGGAGGTATGCAAGCGTTTGGACTATTTTGTCTCTATTGCTTCTATTTGGGACCAACACAGCAACCTTACATTCTAAAAGACTTCAGGGATCCAAGTGGAGTCAAAACATTTTACACATCCTCACTCTAGGCTGCCATTCACCCTCTTCTAATCCCACACGTTCCCCCTCTGTATAAGCCAGGTGGTATCGCTCATCCACCATTCGAAAGAGCAGCCAGGTCATGCAACTTCCTTTGAAGCTGACATCCATGACACTTCATGAATCGGACACCAGAGGGAGCCCAAGAACAACAGGATCTGCATCCATGGGGTCTGAAAGTATCAGACCCCAGTATTTATCACTCAATCTGTCATCAAACAGGAGCAAAAATTAAGGACACAAAAAAGACAGGTCTGCAAAAATCTTGACCTCCTGTGGGGTTTATCTGATTTTTCTTTCATTTCAGTTCCATGCTTCACACTCTTATTAATCATTCACAGTTAGAATGAAAAAACAGCAGGAATGGAGGTGAATGCTATCCTAAAAGCAGAGTTGCCCCTTTCACCTCTTGTCAAGTTTGAAGACAGGATAAACCAGTTTGTTTTTATTTATTTAAATGTAAATGCCATCCTTCCCAATAGCTCAGTTGATGAGGCTGGCTTGCAAACCATTTTATTTGATAAATCAATGGTCCTGGGAGTAATTATAGCCAGAGATGTTGGGTCAGGACACATCACCTCAAAACTTCTACCCCTTCATTTCCAGGATCATGGGGGTTGGGTTTATGTGGGTGAGCATCCTCTACATATTTTAGCTTAAAGTTAGACCCATGTCAATAGGGGCCGGTTTTTGAAGCATCCGGTTACAATACTTTTAACGAACAAGGTGAAAACAAAGGAGGCAATCTATTTTCTAACAGGTTTTCATTTCAAGTGGTCTCCTCTTGGGAAAGCTGTTTTCAAGCACGTCAATCCTTTTGACGGATTTCAACTGGAGCGGATTTAGTTGCAACTCTGAACTTTGCAAAGGAGGTTTTATCTTTCCATCATGTCTTCCCATAGGAAGGCTTCATATATTACACTTCTCAAAGAAATAGGAAAGGTTTTTAAGGAGAGGTCACTTGTAACTTCATTTGGGGCCTCTTGTATCCCAGGCTATCCAGGTCAGGATATGAGGAGGCAATGAAGGACTGTGAAAGACATGGAGGGTCTGTTGTTGCCCAATGATATAATTTCATTAGTTAGGGGACAAAGCATCGGGGCTCAGACCTCACATGCAGAGGCTTAGTGTTTTCTTCAAAGGAGAAAGTCGGGGACAGCACAGACAGCTCTGAGAGTGCAGGTGGCTACAGAATTTAAGGAGGCCTCCAGTGATTGGCACATCCTTGAGATTTGTAGAAATGCAGGGAAGATGTAATGTGTGGCAATTGTACATATATAATAGTGCTAGTATTGCCAAAATGACATTACTGAAATAGCAAAGTAATCAAACAAAATCCAACCTGAAACAACCTAAACCAAAAGCTCATGGAACTTAAAAGAATACTGAGTTATTATCCAGACTGCCATTTTCAGTTCAGGTACAGTATATTCAGTGGGTTTACCCATTTTATTTGGGAGGGTACTCCTTTCAGCTCTAATGAATTCTGTCACTGTGTGTGCGCGCACAGAGTTTTGAACTGGGGGTGGAGGTACAGAGTTTATCCTGGGAGAGGGGCAAAAGAATATTCAGGATAAGGTAGAGAAATATATATATATATTTTTAATCTGGGCACTTTATCTATTTTCCCCCAGCCAATATATGGGTGATTTCAGACGTTATGGCTGGCAGCATTGACCCCGGGCCATGGGGTGGTTCGGACCATGGGCGGGGTTCAAGGGGTGTGCCAACAGACATTCGCCCCTTTGCCCCTAGCCGTGGGGACTGCTGAACCACAGTCCAGGGTCAATGCTGCCAGACGTAACGTCTGTTGTGTGACCCCCTCGTGATGTAGCGTGAGGCCGCACAGCCCTGCCCCCTGTGCTCCCCAGCCGCCCGCCCTCCCCGAGACAGGCAGCTGCAGCAGCCTATCTGGCCACTGCTGCCGCCCACCACCAGGACTCCAGAACGCGGTGAAGGTAAGGTAACAAACATTACTTTTCCTTCACCATGTTCCGGATTCCTCATAACCACGTTTCATTCGCCGCCGTGGTGCAGGAGAACAAATGGTGGTTAGGTTCACCACGGGGGGTGGTTGACTGAGGTGAACATCTGGATGCACGCAAACAGACGTTCACCTCCATACACACACGCACACGCACGCACACACACACCGCGGTTGACTGAGGTTGACTCTGGTGATTTCAGACAACGTAACGTCTGAAATCACCCTATGTATGTGTGTGTGGCGAGTGGGTGTAAGGTGGGTGTGGTGGGGTAATGTGTAAAGTACCTCAGAAAAGGGGACCATGGTCTAAACCACATTTTAATGTTATGTGTACACACACACACACACACACACACACACACACACACACAGAGTTAAGAACCTCAGCTTCTGGAATAATATTTTCTGTGACCTGCACAGCTCTTATTTTTACATGGTAGAAGAGCAGAGCTTGTAAACCAGAACCAAGTGTAATCTAAACGTTCAAAAACCATGAGGCAAAGAAAAAGAACCTAGCATCTATTCTTTTTTTTTTTTAAAGCCTATCTGAAAGCCAAGCTTCGTGCTCTGCTTGTGATTTCTGGACACTTGGGATTAGCAATATTGCTTGTGCCCCATTACATATGCTGCTTAAATCTCCCCCTGGCCCCAAGCAGGGAGGTGAATTTTGCTCTTTGGGAATTTCCTGATATTGGAGAGCTTGATTTCTCAACAATAACAATATTATTTATCTGATGGCTGAGAGATGTCAGATATTAAAAACATATTTCTTGTTTTATACAAGGAACCACAGGCTTCAAAACAATGTCAGCTAACCTTTGTCTGTTATGCCTTCCAAAACCACACATCCTCACATATGCTGTCTCCTCCCCAAAGTGATGATTTCAAGCTAAGGTTTAAACATGAGCAGCACAATCCTCTGGTTATTTAATGAACTGAAGTGAATGGGACTTGCACCAGTGCTAATTGTTGGTGCCAACACTAACCAGATGAAGAATCGTACCCATCCTTGGCAGGGTAGGGTGGGAAGTGGAATCTTCTACTCTGAATGTTTGCAAAAACCAGCTGGACAAACATCTGTGAAACTGTAAATAGAGGGCATCCTGCCTTGGGGGTCAGACTAGATGGTCCTAGTGATACATTCCAATCTTTTGAGTCTTCTACTTGTACAAATGTTTGCCCCCAAAACAATGGTTGGGACAGAAGTCAGATTTAGATAAGGTTTCAGTATTTCAGATTTTTTGCTGAACTTCATTAAAATTGTATGAACTTTTTTGATCTTGAAGTCTGGAGAACTCATTCATTAATTTTTATTTAAGAAGATATCCAAAATCTATGGTTTCAGGCACATTGGAGTTACTGCAAGACAGCCTTGTGTGGTAGCTGGGAACTGTGCATATTCATGAAAATTATGTAGAACTTTTTTTAAAAAAGAGAACATTTAAAAAATCTTAGATGAGATCCGGTTTAAGTATAATCTGAGCCAAACCTTTTTTTTACCTTAGAAGCCTGTTCATGCTCTATCCTATATGACCAATGAGTAGAATGTACTCTACTATTTTAACATCTGGGATAACGGAACATGTAGCACCCCAAGACACATTATATAAAAACTAAACGTTATATTTCCTTCCTACACAGTGCATTCTATCATGAGAGCTACTCTTTTTTTCTCTTTTCTCAGCACCTGGGGCAAAAACTACAGGGAGAAGCTTTTTTTTTTCTCCTTCCCCAGCTTTGCCAAGGAGCGTGCTAGAGAAGATATTATAAAAAAAAAACCAAACAAAAAACCACCACTAGTAAAGTGTGATTAAAAGCTTTCACTGTAGATTTATTGTCACAGGTAAATATAATCGCCCACAAAAACTCATTCCTTTAATTTGACACCAATTAAATCAGTGTCAAGTAGTTGCTGGATTTAATCCTCTGGGGGACATTTGTATGAAATAGAGAGGCATATGTGCAAAAAGGCAACATTTCTGATGTATGGAAAACTCCGAGAGAAATGCCAAGCCCCTCAGTTGAAAAGGTCATAGTTCATATTCCATAGCAATTCTCTGACATGCAGGATGTGAACTCAGGAAGAACCCTAAAGCAATCAATATTAGGAATGGCAAAGCAGGTGTGTACATACCTTTGAGACAAACCTTGCCATATCCTTTTTTTTCATGCTTGCCCTCTTTTGTTCTAAATATACATTGTTATCCTTAAAGCTATTTTTAATCTATTTTCAGTTTGATACAACAGGGTAAAAACATATTTGGGGATTGTTTTCTTTCGTCCTCTGAAATATCAAAGATTGCCACAAACCGAGGCAGGACATGGGTGAAAACAAACCCGCTCTTTCCTGGCAGGGAGAACCTGGGTCCTGGGTGATTTTTCATCTTCTCCCCGGGGTGTCACGTGTGGAGTCCTGCAGGGTTATATCTTGTCCCCTCTTTTGTTCAATGTGTCTATGCAGCCTTTGGAGGAGGTTGTTAGGGAGTTTGGCGTACGGTGTCATCAATATGCTGATGACACCCAGCTATATCTCTCTTTTTCATCCGACTCAGGCTCAGCAGTCTCGGTGCTTACGTGGTGTTTGGTGGCTGTGGGGGATTGGATGAGGGCGAGCCGCCTGAAATTAAATCCCGACAAGACAGAGGTGATGGTTGTGGGGAAGGCTGGGTGAGTGGTGGCCCCCATCATTGATGGGGTCCGTCCTAGCCTGGTATCTCAGGTTCGGAGTCTGGGGGTGCTTCTCGACCCACAGCTGCGCCTGGATGTCCAGGTGGTGACTGTGGCGAAGGAGGCATTTTGCCAGTTACATCTGGTATGTCGGCCTCATCCGTATGTTTTGGTCACAATCGTCCATGCTTTTATTACCTCGAGACTGGACAGCTGTAATGCACTCTATGTGGGGCTACCCTTGGTGCTGGTTTGGAGACTGCAGCTGGTGCAGAATGTGGCGGCTTGTCTCCTAATGGGGACGGACCGATGCGTGCACATTACACCGGTGCTTTGCTCTCTGCACTGGTTGCCGATGAATGAATGAATGAATTTATTAAAGAAAGAAATTGCCTCAACTTAAAAAGTTATTGGCTATAACACCAATCGCAAAATCAAGCAACGCAAGTGACATATCAAATCACTAATTATCAAATGAAATAAAATCAATAAAATACATTCTCTACTACCAGTTTTATACAAAATCCCTGAGAGATGACCATAACATTGAATAATTCATAATGACCGTCTCTCAGAGAGATTAACCATCAGGGCTTGTTTGTAACAAAACAACACAACATAATCGCCAATCCCACCTCATCCTTCATGAGACTCGGGGATAACGTCCCCGCCGATCATTCATCACAGTATTCCCAAATGCCGCAACAGCCCGGGTCAAATCTGTGTCCCTATTATCAAGGCAAAGCATGTTTGCCATAACTAAAGGACGCTTCAACTGCAGCCACTCCAGAGTCTCTAGCATTTTTAGCCTCAAATTCTTATATTGTGGGCACACAAATAGGATGTGATCAACAGTGTCTGGCACCCTCATAGAACAAGAGGTACAGTTCCTTTCCTTTAATGGGATACTCCTGTACCTACCCTCTAGCACTTCTGAGGGAAAGACACCACAACGGAGTCGCGTAAAGGCCTGCCGTAAGGAAAATTTCTCCCACTTTACCAAATAACCTGGATCCTGCAGAGGTCTACATGGAATGTTATAGGAGGGATTAACCCTCTGTGTTGAGAGCAACTCTGCATCAATTTGGCACTGTTGATCAGTGATTCTCTGTCTAACCAAGATCATTGCTTGTTTAGGATTTAATGACAGTAGACTTGCCCGAGATAACCCCAGCCTCCCTATGACCACCTCCAACCGTCCCAACCAAGGGGACAATAACCCCTTATCCCGAGCCCACCTCAACAGGGAAGTCTCCCCTTTCGGCAGAAGGTTCACCTTCAGCCAATATCGCACCAACGCTTGGATCGCCTTTGTTTTAATCGGGGCACAACCTGCCTCCAACCTCAAGAGTATCTGCGGTGTTCCTAAAGGTACCCCCAGAATTGCCCTTAAAAAGCCATTTTGGATCGGCTCCAGTTGTTCTAAAAAGTCTAAGCCCCAAACCGGGAATGCATACAACAATTGTGTAACTGCTTTGGCGCTAAATAAGCGCAGTGCCGGAAGGACCAACTGTCCTCCTTTGGAAAAGTAAAATCCGCGAATGGCACTCACCGTTTGGAGGGTCCGGGACTTCGTCATCATCCAATGAGCATGCCATCGAGGGGAGTTGGAAAATAGTACCCCTAGATATTGGAACTTGTCCACCTGAGAGATTGAATGGGACCCAATTCGCCAGTTGTGCTTTATACCATGACTCCTGTGGCCCACAACCAAAACCTTTGTTTTTTCAAAATTAATTGACAGGCCCTCTTTGAGGCAGTACTCCCCCATCTGCTGCATCCCCCGTCTGAGGCCCACTACCGAGCGGGCCACCAGAACCGTATCATCGGCATACAATAATGCCGGCACCCTCTTTTCTCCTATTAAGGGGGGATGAGAATCCACACCAAGCAAAAACTGGGGGAGATCATGCAAAAAGATATTAAACAAGAGAGGGGCCAGAAGACAGCCCTGTCTTACACCCCTCTCCACCCCTATGCTATGCGTTAGGGCTCCTTCTCCATTGAACCTGACTTGGAGCGAGTTGTTTTCATGAAGCCGTGCTATCAGGGCCAGAAGTCTCGGCTCCATCCGCAGGAGCCTCAATTTCTCCCACAACCGGTTCCTGCAGATGGAGTCGAACGCCATCCGCAAATCTACGAAACAGAGAAAGGTCTTTAATCCCTGGTCCAGAGTTTTCCTAATCAGATGTGCCAATACCAGCGCATGGTCCACCGTTGAGCGACCCTTTCGGAACCCCACCTGCTCCGCCCCAATTATTTCCTTTTCCTCCAACCAACTCAGTAACCTAGATAGTAATAGTCTAGAATAGAGTTTACTGACCATACTCAAAAGGCTAATTGGGCGATAGTTCCCAGGGTCCTCCAGATCCCCTTTTTTGAATATAGGAACCACTATACTGGTAGCCCAGGCCTTAGGTAATCTTCCAGTGGCGTTTATTTTGGTAAAAATCGGGGCTAGAAGTTCCGCCCACCACTCAGGGGCCTCCTTTAAGATCTCAACCGTTATCAAATCCCCCCCTGGGGCCTTCCCGCCTTTGCAACAGGAGATCAGCTCTCCAACCTCGGCAGCTGTAACTGGGGGCCAATGCGGAAAGGAATCAAACTCAGCCACCCGTGGGCTGAGCTGTGGTGAGGGAGCGGCCGCGAAGATAGCTCCATAAAACCGCTCCCAAACCTCTGGCCCCAGAACCACCGAAGGGCTGGGTCTCTCTCCCAATCTGAGCTGATGAATACAGCCCCAGAAACGGGTAGCATTCCCACTTACGGCAGCTGCCTCCAGATTCCTCCATTGCCAACGCTGGAAGGCCGAGCGCCTGAGAGCAATTATGCGTCTATACTTTGTCCGCTGTTCTAAAAAGGACATTCTACCAATTCGCGAGGGATGGCGTTTCAACTGCAAGGCCAAAGATCTTAGCCTTGTACGTAGTCGTTGACAATCATTATCAAACCATCCCCCCGGACTCTTTACATGTGGGGGGGCATTTTCAAAAACCAAAAAAGGTCTGAGGAGGGAGATAATCTGCTCAAGGCCCACAAGCGTATCAAGAGATCCCGCACTCATTGCACTGCATAACTGCAGCAAGGTGGGGTCTACCAGAAACTCCCGAAAATCCTGCGCGACTTTGGGAGACCAACGTATTCTCTTATATGGTGCCCTTAACCCCACAGTGTCATCTAAGCCCCCCTTGGGAGCAGGGATCAATTGCTCTTTAGGGTCCTTCCATACCAGTTGTAAAGGGAAATGCATAGTTTCAGCACTGGGAACTATAACTAGGCTTATTATTCTAGGAACCAGGGAGGCTGACACTAAGAAATAATCAATGGTGCTCGAGCCCTGGGTGGAGTGGAAGGTGTAACACCCCTCCCGATCCCCCTCCACCCTGCCATTTAGTATAACCAACTCCCATTCTTCTACAAATAGTTTCATAGTTCTAGCATTGATGTTTACTACCTTATCCTGAGCTCTACGCTTTGGAAGCTCTGAATCCATTATATGAGGGTCATAGCTTTCTGGGCCCTGCCAGTCGCCCACTCTTGAATTGAAATCACCCCCCATAATAAACGGGGCCATGGGGAACATTTGGCGAGCATTTTCCAGCCTGCTATTAATTTCGTCCCAAATAGCTGTAGAAAAGAAGGAGGAGGTGAGAGGCGGAATATAAACATTAGCAATCAGACACTCAAACCCTGAAGAAAACTTACAATAAAAAAGAGCAAAATACGATCCATATACAGTAATTACTTTAATGTATGCTTTAAAAGAATTGGCTCTAACAAGAGCCAGCCCGCCACTAGGGCGGCCTGAAACTTTAGACGGAGTCGCGTCTACTGAGATCACGGTGAAACCCCTTAAGTCAATATCCCCCAATGCCCAGGTTTCCTGAAGCAGACAGAGATCCCATCCCTGCAATTTTTGAAGGAAATCATAATCACGGCAGCAAGCCCTCCAACCCGAGATGTTCCAAGATGCCATCTTGATCGGGGAGGGCTGACGCCATCATAAGGCAGTGCCATCTTCCATATTCTCCGCTCCTATTCCCTCTAGAGTTTCCGGGGCCAAATTTCCCTCCAATGGGGGGACCCTCTGCGGGGAAGGCACCATCTGTTTTAAGGGAATCAGTTTTTGCGACGTCTGGCTTCTGGAGGGGACCTTGGTTAACTCAGGGGAGGCGATCTCCAATAGACTTGTTGGAGGGCACATCCCTCCCTCCCCTTGAAGACTAGTTAAAGGATCACCCAACAGCCCCCCACACATCCCTCCTCTCATCGGCGGGTCAGATGTTAATTCCACCACCGTACCATTATTGCTCTGACTCCAGAGCTTACCAATTAAATGTCCACCAGACGATTTCTCTGCAAGAAGTTGGACACTAGAGGCTACTAGGGATGGATTCTCTTTCTGAGACAGGGAGCCTTGGTGCCTCCTCCGTACATGTGAGGTACTCCTCTTTGGTCTCAACTGGTTTAATTGGGTGCATAACCGTTCCAGTCTGGATAATAAGCTGAATTCCGGAGCTGTCCCTACCTCCCTACCGTTTAAACGGGGGCATATATGGGGTAAAGCCTCATGTTCACATTTCCTTGAGGGCTGAGGGGAGCCCACAGGAGCTCCTTGCCCAGTTTCCATACTTTTGGGGCTCTCTCCGATCGCCCCTTGTGGGGAGCCAAACAAGGTGCCCTTTATAGCTTGTTGGCTACGGGGAGGTTCCCCCACCAAGAGGGCTTGAATGCCCCTCCGGCCCCTTCTCTCCCGTTCAGTCAACCCCACCTGTACCTGCTCCACCCCAGGCCACTCAGACCTATCATATACCAATATGTTCCCAGAATGCGATCGAAAAGCTTGTGAAATAAAAACTGCTCTATCCTCCAGAGATTCCCTGGCCACCCAGATGGCCTTAATATACTCCTGTGTGTTAAACTCTACACTAATTACCTGTCTATCTTTAATGCACGATAATTGTTCTACCGTTTTTATATCGTGCCTGGTAATTGGTAAATGCCTCTGGATTGGGTGGTTCAACAAAAGCCTGAGGTGTTCCGCCACGTCCAGGATCGTATTCCAGACAGGCGGACGCCTCCCCTGAAATGGGAGAACTGTAAAAATTAAATTTAAAGGGAGGGGACTATAGAGCGAAAGCTGCTCTGATGGCAGTGAAGGGCCTGAATCTGGAACTGAATGGTTCCGGATAACTTGATTTGGAGCACTCTGGACTAACCCCTCACCCTGAGTCACTTCCTGCTTATTATTACTGTGGCCTCTGGGGTAGTGGACAGGAAATGGCACCTTACCAGTTGCCCCCAAATCCCTCCCCCTATCTAAAGGGGGGAGGGTCTGGGTTTCCCCCACAGCCTCAACTCCTCTCGTAAAGACCATCAGATCTAATTTCTCATGTATCTGCTGAACATGAGAGCACATATATCGAACAGAATCAGCAGTCAACATGACATGATCAGTCAGAAAATCCAACAGGGGGGGATTATCCTTTGACCAGTCCCCCCTCGCATTATACCGACTATGGTGGAGATTTGTTGGGGTTGAATGGCGTGTGGGGGAGATCAGATGATTTTGCTCTACCCACGGAGGTGATTGGTGGAGAGAGGCTTCTAAGTTAGAATTTGATGGCAATATCCCCACATCATTCACCTGTATCTGGTCTGGCTTGGCGGCAAAGAAATATTCCAGCCGACGTTGCTTCAGTCTATTCTGAGTTGATGGTGTTACCGCCCTCTGTTCTTGTCGCGGTCTCTTATTAGTAGACATTCTAAACACAACCCCCTAGTGGCTGATTAGACCTGGGGAGGATTCTCCCAAACACACGGGCAAAGCTATAATCACCCTGCTCCTTCCACGGCTCCGCCCCCAACTTCACTCACACACAGCTGACAAGGCGAGTTTCCAGCGCTCCCAGCCCTCCTTCAACTCAGCCGGTTGCCGATAGTCTTCCAGGCAGAACAAGGTGTTGGCCTACCTAGGGGTTGTTTTTGCAAATAGGAGCTCTTGGAAGATGAATAAAGAGAAATCAATAGCAAAAGCATTACAAATAGCAGGGGGTATCCTAAAGTTCCAGTATGCAACTTCACTGGTTCCTTTTGAGCAATTGATTAATATCTTTGCACTTAAAGCTCTACCTCAATTGTTATATGGAGGGGGGGGGGGAGGAAATAACAGCACCTGGGTACACAAGAAAGATGGAGACTCCCCAGAACTGTTTTTTGAGGAGCATCCTACAAGTCCCGAAATCAACCCCTCTAGCTATGATAAGAACTGAGACAGGAACCATCTCTGTACATGCACAATTCAAAAGCAGAGCAATGCGCTATTGGTGGATGATTGTGCAAGGGAGATCTTGCTTGCTAGCGACCAACTGCTATTTGGAGCAAAGAGACCACAAGGGAACTCTGCAGTACAACTGACTGAGATATATCATGGCACTTGCAGTTGAAGCTGAATTAGCCAGAGAGGTCGATGGTATATCAGTGGCCAGAATTACAAAAGGATAAATTACTGTGAAATTTAGGGATTTGTCTCACAGGTTAGATTTAAAAGCTCTACAAGAAAATAAAATTGCTCCTAAATATTCTGGGTTTAAGAGGACAATTGCCCTTGAGGGATATTTAACTCTTATAGATGACCCCAAAATTAGGAGAATGATGACACTACTTAGATTTGATATACTTGAAATGGCTATAGTGAGGGGAAGATACGAAGGCATTCCACATCTTGATAGAGTGTGTAAAAATTGCCCACTGGAGCTAGAATCTCTAAGCCATGTGATCTTCCAATGTCTGGCTTTTGAGGATTTGATAGTTATGGATAACCCCCATTTTTGAGAGGAAAACTATAACAATGGAAAGAAAACTGGAAACATTGGCTGTAACCTCTGATTTGGAGGAAATTAAAGCTATAGCATTACTCCTTATGCTGGTTGAGAAAAGATTAAGAGAACTTAGGCTGATTTAATGAGGATGCCAATAAGTCGGGTATATGACTATCTGTTCTTGAGAGTGCTGAAATAGAGTACAAAGTGATATTCCCCTTTATGCTTAGAAGGGGTTTTAAGTTCTCTCTTTCGTGTACTTTTATGATATTTATTTGTTATAATAGATTGTTTTAATTGTTTACTGAATTGTTTTAATACTTTGTTATAGCAGAAATTGCTGATACAATAAAAGATACTTACTTACTAGGACAACAAGGTGTTGGTGTTGACCTTTAAAGTCCTAAATGGCCTGGACCCCCCCTACCTGCAGGACCGCCTCACCCTCCAGATTCTGGATCAGCCCCTGCGGTCGGCCAGGGACGCCCTCCTCAAGCTCCCCCGGGGTTCTCGGGAGTCAACCTTGCGGAGGGTGTTCTCTGTGGCCACACCGTGGCTGTGAAACTCCCTCCCACTGGAGGTCCACTTGGCCACTGACCTCCCCTTTTTCCATAGACAATGTAAGACCTGGCTGGTCTGCCATGCCTTTCCCGAGGGAGATGGGGTGGGCGTGTTGGGTTAGGGTGGGGTAAGGGATACCTTTTTTTTATTGTGAAATTTTAATTGTACTATTGTTGTTTATTTTAATCTGTTTAAAATATGTTGTTAGCTGCACCAAGATGCTTTTAGCAGGAGGGGGCAGCATATACATTTTGTAATAAATAAATAAAAATAAAGACACTGGGGTGAGCTGGATCCCATGGCTGCCCCAGGGAGGGCCACTGCAGCCACCACTTCTCGGGTAGGTGGGGAGGGCAGTTCAAATGAGTAGCCCCCCCAGAGGAATTCAGGTGGGGGGTTGCCATGACAAGTCCCTCCACGTCACAGGTCGGCTGGGGAGCCATCCACACAGGACAGGACTCCTGGACCTCTGCTGCCCAGCAGGATCGTGCCTAGTGTGGAGACAAGAGGAAGTGTTCACATTTCGCAGGGAAACACCAACCTTTAGGGTGCACTTGAGATCGACTCTAATAACCAGCTATTTAATCCTATATTAGTCCTTCATACTCGTATTCACCATACTAGATTCTCCTCTCCGGTACCGTACTAGACTTCTTGGTCTTACGAGGTGCAGATCTGAAATTTGAAGTTAGCCCACTGAATGCTGTTTACAAAGTTTCTGCATTTGAAAGAAACACTTGGTGTATGCTAAATTGGAATTGCGATAGTCTAGTTTGTGGTATTATAGAACAATATGTATTGTAGTGAAAGTGAGTCCATAGTACTGCAATAAAGATAGTTTGACTTTCTTTTCTCTAGAATGGATTGAGCAGACTTCCAAATTACATTCTGCATTTCGTCACTCCCCACATTCCCACTGAGCAGATATGTTGTGAATATAGTTCAGTTTTGTGACATAGCAACTAGCAGCTTACCGGAATAAGGAACATGCAAAGGGACCAGCCAGAAGCTGATCTCCTTTAAATAGCAGAATGGGCGGGGGGTTGGGCTAGCTTTCTCCCAACTCAAAATGCTGTGAAGGTGGTAGGGGCTTAAAGTCTATGCGTGCTGATCTTTTGCTCAGGGAGTGAGACAGGTAGGGGGTAAAATAGCTAGGGCCTCTCTTGAAGAGTATTTCATAGTTGTATTGCTGCCTTGGCTTTTGTTGTTTTGCTTTTTCTACATATGTAAAACATGTTACATAGGGGAGAATACTACAGGTGTGTGTGAGCACAAAGGTGGATTGCGATTGTTCTGTGGGAGACTTGAGCTCTCCAGTCCTGTAAGACTTTAGCCAATTCACAAGTTTGTGAAGTGATCTAGGGTGCAGCCACACAACACACTACCTCAAGTTGGCCAGTGTTACCCCACATTGGGCATCCTTACTGGCCAGACATTCATCCCACCCCAGGGCGGGGTGGGCAGCTGGCTATTACTCCCTGTGTCCTCCAAAAGAGGTTGAGGACACAGCAGTCTTACCCAAAGTGGGGAAAGACTGCCGAGCGGTGATGTGCCACCTCGAGTTGATGTGCCCAGTACCCATTTGACCCACCCCGTGGTGATGTCTGCCACGGGGCTTTGAGCGGCAGATGTTGGCATCACTCCTGAATAGCCATGTCATGGCTGGGGTGGGATAGTGGGTGGGCCAGCCATGGAGGGTGGGAGGCCACAAATTTGGCCAGTGCCTGGGGCATGGCGTGACAGCCAACAGCGGCCCTCCCGGTGGGGGTGGGAAGGAGGACCATTTGCCTTGCTCTCCTCACTGGTCCTGAAGCATGGTGGCTGAAATTGACCACTCTGGGGTGCACAGGGATTGCTTTTGGCTAGGCTTGTGTGACTGCACCCTTAGTGTCATCATCATCTCACACCAGATGAATTGCAGAGATGTTAGCTAATGTAATTGAAATTGGCCTTGCAATGAGACTTGTTCTGAAAACTGCACAAGATAGTTAATACAGGTTAATGCTACATGGCAATGCATCTAGTGTGTGGGAGACAGCCTATGGATTGATAATTTTATTGAATATCTTCATGAAAGATCTAATAGGAGGACAAGTGAAAGGCACAATCTTTACAGATGCTAATGAACTATGAAAGATATGAGAAATTAATCTAAGGAGAAGTATCCACATTGATATTTGGTGGGAGGCTGACACATGGGCCACAAATCACTTGCCCTGGGCTATCATGGAGCAACTTTGGAGAGCGTGGTTTGTGAATTTCAGTATTACAATGTGATAATGTTGAAAGAGACAAAGAAATGACAGTGAACAGAAATTTAGATATGAACTTGGAATGACATAAGAAACCATAGCTTAAACAGGGAGAGTCATTGCATCACAGACCAAGGAAGTGATGGACTTTCTATCATATATAAAACATTAATAAGATTTAACATGGAATATTTAATTCATTTCTGGCCAACCCAAGAAATGCTGACAAACAGAATCAAAGTGAAGAAGAACACCATAATGTTGAGACATAGGAGGGATGGACTTGTGATCAATGAGTAAAATAATTGCATGTATACCTTGGTTAATCAATTCACTTCCAAATACCATCGAATTTGAGATCATTAATTAAAAACACTTTGTTCGAGAAGCCTAGCCTTTCTCTGACAAAGGCTCTACTAATCCATGTGTGTGTAAAATATAGGTGATGGGACTTACTTTGTTGAATCAAAATAAAAAGCTCTTGCATGTATCAATGGCCATTTTTACACAGACAGCTCTATCCACCGCTGGGTGTTCAGGTGGGTGTATGGTCGGTGGGTGGGTGGGCATCCGTGTAAATGGGACACACACACACCTCCACCCACGGAGCGTCCTCCGGTTTTCCAGATGGCCCCGTTGGTGGAGATGGGTGGGTGATGGGTATAGGGGTGTGTGCGCCAGGAGCACACAGGCACAAACACCCACCAGCATTGGTGTTTGCATGGACGGAAACCTGGCGCACACCCATTCCCCCCCCCCCCCACTGCACACCTGCCAGAACACCGAGTGGTGGATGGGTCTGTCCGTGTGAAAACTGCCTAAAAGGACACACACCTGTATCCACCCACTGTGCCAGCACACTCCTCCCCGTCCGTGTAAAAACAGCCAATATCTTGCATGTGGGGTGAGGCTGTGGCTCAAGTGGTAGGAGCACATGCTTTGCATGTATAAGGTCCTAGGTTCAATCCCCAGCATCTCCAATTCAGGATCTCTGGTAGCATGCCTGTGCTGGCCTCTGTTGGGCATCTTGAAGGGGTCTCGGGTAGCACGCCTGTGCTGGCCTCTGCCAGAGACTCTGGAAGAGCTGGATTTGGAATCAAATTTGAAACTCCTGGTGCCGTGTCAGGTTGTGACAATACTGGGTTAAAATGGACCATTGGTCTGACTCAGGCAGCTCCTTATATGTATAATGGAAAGGAAATATCAGACAATGGTTCACTGCTACTCTAGCAAGCACTGAATGGGAAGATGAAATCGATTCCTTCTACCCACTCTGCAAACTGATGTTGAACTTTGTTTTATTCAGTCTTATACTATGCTAATATTTTTCAAAATGTATCAAACAAAAGAAGGGGATTGGGATTGATTTCCCACTAAAATAAGCAAACACAAACCTGTTAGATGCCCTTGCTAAATATACTCACAGACTTCATCTCTGCAGTGGAAATCTGCCTGTTGCTCCTTCTGCCTAGGCATTAGGCAAGAACGAAGGGTCTAAATCTAATTCCTATACAAGGAGTGAATCCAGTCCAATAGGAACCAAGCAAATCCAAGTCAGTTACTGCAGGAAATAGTTCCCCACCACCCTTTCAGTATCATCTAGTCATGCGTTGCGTCTATTCAGAAGGATGGTCCAAGTAATCAGGGCATTAGCTTGAGGGATAGGAGACCTCAGTTCAGTTTCCTAGTCTATGATAGGCTTCCTACAAAACACTGAGTGTTTTCCGATAAGCATGTATAGCTCCCAGTGTAGTTGCCACAGAGGCAGCTGCCACCCATTTGGCTTGTCCCACATGGTGCACTCCAGATTTCCTGGTATGGTCCCATGAGTGGTTGAGAGTCGGTGCTCTGTGACACATGGGAGTGCACATTCAGCTGCTTGACCTTCAGATGGGTGGTCAGATCCATGGCTCATGGATCAATGACCATGGTGGCCGCGCGGAGGTAGCATCTCATTTGAAAACACTCATCAAGCTAAGCAAGCCACTAAGACCTTTTGTGACTCAGTTTAACACTTTGTGCTGGCGTAACAGGACCGCTCTACCTCACTGGGATGTTAAGAAAAAAATTAAATTAACAATTATAAGATGCTCCGATGCCACAATAGAAAGAAAAAATGAAACATAGAAGTACCACGGAGATAGGAAAGAGAGAAAGTGAGGACGGCTTCTCTTGTTTCAGAGAAGCATTTGGGATATTTGCTTGACAGAAACTGAGACAAAGCCACAAATGTGTCTGCTATAAGAGAGGCTGAGAAGATGGAGGAGAAGTGTGTCAAAAGAAATGTACATACACACCTGGAGGATCAAAAAGATTCACAATAAAATGATGTTTTAATTAAAATCATATACAAGATATCCATCTACCCTTGGGATTTTAGAGAAAATGTTCACCTCTTGCTCATATCCTGTGCATGTTTGATATGCCTTTATTGTTGTTTTAAACTAACACTCGACTTTTGTGTAAAAGAGGCTTTTGATTGCCCAGGGTTTTAAAACAACTGTATCAGTAATATAACAGATGGAATCTGGAGCAGCCAATATGATTAGCTAGTTGGCTAAATATTTTCTTTTATGATAACGATAAATAAAACAGCAGCTAATCAGCAACCAGATTATTCATAAATGTGTATTGAACATTTTTTTTTTAATTGTGGTGTGGCGTGGGGAGAACTAGATACTCTAGATTCCACCAGTTGGCTGAAACACAAATAAATAGGCACTCTGACTTTCTCAATAACAGCAAAATTCTTACTATAGTTATAGCTATTCTATTAAAGTATTGTACAATAGTTGGGTAAGGTCATGTTCTGATGAGCAGTGTTGACCGGCAGAAGTACTTTAATTAAATCAAACTCCACTTCAGTACCATTCTCATTGCAGCTGCAAACAGATGTGTAGTTATTTTGCCATCTCCCTCAATGGTCATGACACTGGGTGTTTTCAGACAAGAAGCTAACCTGCATGGCCCCACCATGAGTCTCAGATACGACCACCTGTCTGGAGGTGGAGTAGTTGAATGCATGCTCCTGAAAACCATGAAGCACCCGCTCTCTGCCACTCACAGAGCAATGCCAGGAAATCTGGGCTGTTTTTACACAGACACCCCCACCCTCCACCCCACTGGGTGTGCGGGAGGGTGTTCTGCCAGTCGGGGCATCTATGTAAACGGCCGGTGGTGGGTAGGGGGATGGATTTTCACTCAGTATTCACCCGTGTGAACACCATGGGTGATGGGTGGGAGGGGGTGCATGCTCCCACGCAACACCCACCTCCATCCATCACCCATTCATCTCCACCCACAGAGCCCTCCAGAAAACTGGAGGAGGCCCCGTGGGTGGAGGTGCATTTGTGCCCATGTAAAGGGGCACACAAGTACCTCCACCCACTGTGCCATAACATCATTCCCCCTCCCTCCCCCCCCCCCCCCTGTGTAAAAATGGCCCTGAAGTGCACCCTGCGAGGCAGGCCAAATGCATGCTGGCTGCCTCTGTGGCCACGGTAGCCAATAGCCATAATGGGAGGTGCCCATTTGAATTTCTCCTTGCACTTTCACGTCTGAAAACACCCAAACAATGTTAGCCTCTTTTCACTTAGGCCATTTTTACATTGACACTGCCACACCCATTCGGTATTTGGGTAGGTGTGCAGGTGGGGGGGGCATCCATGTAAAAGGCTGGCGGTGGGTGGGAGGATGGGAGTCCACTTGGTGTTTGTCCATGTGAACACTGAGTGTGCATACGTGCTCCCACGCAACATCCACCTCCACCCATGGAGTCCTCAGAAAACCAGAGGAGGGGTCTTTTTACATGAACGGAGGTGGTTGGGGGGATGGGTGTTTTGCCACAGTGGGTGGAGGTGGGTTTGTGGGTGTCTGCTTGGTGTTTGTCCATGTGAACACCGAGCGGGATGGGTGGGGGTGCATACATGCTCAAGCGCAACATCCACCTCCACCCATCACCCACAGAGCCCTCAGACAACCAGATGAGGGGCCTTTTTACATGAACAGAGGTGAGTATGGGGATGGGTGTTTTGCCACAGTGGGTGGAGGTGTGTGGGTGTCCATTTACATGGACACTCACCCAACTCCCCCCATCTCCACCCATGGAGCCTCCTCCAGTTTTCCAGAGGGCTCCGTGGGTGGAGATGGGGGAAGGTGGGTGTTGCGCGGGAGCACGCACCCAGTCCCACCCATCCTGCTCAGTGTTCACATCCATCCCCCCACTCACTGCTGGCTGTATACACAGATGGTCCCCCCCCCCCCATTCGAACACAGAGAGCATGCGGGGTGTGTGTGTGGCATCCATGTAAAAACGGCCGAGGCTCTGTGAGTGGAGGTGGGGTGTGTGTCCGTGTAAAGGACACCCACCCACCCACCTCTGTTAACTTCACCAAAACACCCATCCCCCACACCCACCTCTATCCGTGTAAAAAGGGCCTTAGAAGTAAAGGGTTCACACTATGGCCCTTTTCACACAGACACTTTAACACTGATAAAATGGGTGTTACATTTTATTATACATTACAGGGCACCCACGGGGCAACACTGCAGCCCTGCAACATGGGCCCTTTTCACATGAGATGCCTCCACCCAGTTTCGCTGGGTCGAGGTGTCTGTGTGAACACCGTGGACAGTAGGTGTAGGTGCATGTGTGCTCCCGCGCAACACCCATCTCCACCCACCTATGGAGCAACTGACATTGGAGTTTACTTATTTATTTTAAGTCAACCACCTATGTTTTTCATCACACACAACATAACTCTGGGATGTTGTAAGTTGATATGCAGGACTTGTGGCATAACATTATACAATTAAATGTATCTAGAGAGAATATATAATATAGCTTTAAAAGTTTAATGGCTGAATACTGACTTTTTCAATATTTTCAAGTCAAAGGTAGAATTACAAAACCCTACAAAACTTCTAATTCTTCTGTTTATCCACCGCTAACAGGGATGAAATCTAGCAGAGCTGTACTCATGGCCATCATGCATAGGCTGCCTTTGTCTCTTTGGGTTATTTTAGAGCTGAAATAAGTAGTGAATTTATTACCCGTGAGTAATACCCACGTTTTCGAATAGCCTTGTGAGTACCCAGACTATACTTGCAAAGGGAAATGAGTAGTTTTTATTTTATTTTATTTATTTATTTATTTTACATTTCCTTTCCCAAAGGCTCAGGGCAGATTACAACACAAAACTACAATTAAAAGACCATAAAGTAAAATACAGTAAAAAAAAACCCTACCTAATCCAACTGCAACCTCCCCCCCAAAGCCTCCCACCCACTCCCTATCCCTGCCCACCAAAAACTTTAATAAAATGAAAGGTCTTACACTACTTCTGAAAGATGCTCAGGCCCACCACCCAGATGAACCTCCAGGGGGAGGGAGTTCCACAACTCCCTCCCTCCATTGGGACAGCAACCGAGAATGCGCCTATCCATTTGCAAGGGTGGTAGTGGGGGATGTGTGTGTATAAAAATGCCAACTAATTTTACAAGCCAACTGATAGGGTTTGGGCGGGCAGAGGTTGCATTGAACCTAGCCTAGGACCCCGGGGCACAGCTGCCCCAAAACCGAGCAGCTGAGCCACACCAGAAGGAAGGACCCACTGTTTCAAGGCACTAACTGGAAGCTCTTTATATGACCAGTTTGCAATGCCCAGCCCCATGACCAAAGTAGATAGGGGGTACCAGCAGTTGCTCAGGTAGTTCTGCTAGGGGAGCTTCAGAAAGGAAATTGAAAGGTTGGATTCTAAAGGCTGCTGTAGGCAAAGCAACTGTATTTAAAGAGCAAGGAATGTACCACACTCTCGTGTATGCAAGCAAACTAGAGAACTGCTGCCTTTATGCAGGCAGCAACCCAACTTTGATGAGTAAAGGAGGACCTGCAATAGGGCTGAAACAAATATTCAGAACAAATACAACATTTTCTGAATGTGGTATATTTGTTTCCTTTCCAATGAAGTGAATAGGAAACAATATTGGCTTCCCACGTTGTTTAATGAACTGAATATTTATCTAATTCATTTCACTTCTTTCAGTTACTTTGTTTTACTTTGTTGTTTTGTATTTAGTCATTTGTTTACTTGTTCAGTATTCCATATGTTGCTAATTTTGGTACCTAGGCTAGAACTAAATACTTCTACCGCAGTTAAATGGCATACCAAACAGACAAGTAACAGCATAACCAAATATGAGAGAATGTGGTAAGTCACGTAATCAAATGAACAGAACTGAAATTACTGAACTAAATATGCAACATTTGCATATACAGTAAAGATAGTTCAGAAGATATTCAGTTGTGTGAGTGAATATGTAAATAATATTCAAGAAAATGAAATTTTGTATACTTTTCAGCGTAATCTGCATGTACAAATGTAAGATTTAGAAAAGATAGCAAGGGTACACAGTATTTGTATGGCACTAATTACCATTGCATAGAGCATGTACCTCTTAAGGAGAACTAATCCATGATTCGTGTGGAAATTTCATAAAAGTTTGGGGATGTAAAATTTTGAATATTGAACATATTTCAATCGGAGTCAAAATTTTAACTCAGCTGAACTTATTTCCACTGGAAGGGAGAGGAGGGGGAGTACCTAGTGTAAAATAGGCCATTGATTCTTAGAATCCTAGGACTAGAAAGGATGCCAATGCTCATCTAGTTCAACCACCAGCACCATGGCGGGGTTCGCTTAAACTGCTCCAACAGAAGACTTCATCAATAAAAGAACACAGCCCATAATAAAATTGTATATATTGTGGATATCCCTTCCACTTCATTCATGCAAGTATTTGTCCCAAACTTCAATAGACCAGTGCCTGCTGCTCCTGTGCCCGCCTGCTGCCTGCCAGTCTCTCTGTTACACTTTGATTGTTTAGTTTATTTATGGCTGAAGGCCAAAAAGTTTAAATAAAACACAGTTTAAATCATACAATAGTACAATTTACATAAACCACCATACTTGTACTGAAGGAGTCAATAAGGGTTCATTGCCCCAGTCAGTAAGGACACTTGCATCACTAGTTCCCAAGACCTAGTTCCTTCCTGCGCTTCTCTAGTCTCACTTGAAAACTACCCAGGACAAATTATTGAGTGCCGATAACAAGAAGGGATGGGGGTTGGGGAGGTTGGATGCAGTGAAGTCCAAACAAGCAGTCTTTAAAAGGTCCTCTTTTGAGATTTCAAAAAAGGCTCAGATACATTCTGTTGTTTGTTTTTTCTCATTCTCACCCTCCTCTACGCTACCAAGGCCAAGCCTGGATTGGCAGTAAAAATACTAGAATGGCATTTAGATTCATTTGGGCCAATCCCATGCCCCGCATGCACTATGTGCATCCCACACGTGTGCATGTATGTGCAAATTGCATGCATCTCCATAGATATTATATTGTGCTGCATTGAACGTGTGCAGATCCCACATGGATCCCATTTGGATTGCAGCCATTGTACTGATGCAGTTTTAGAAATCCAAGGAACTTAAAGCAATTTGGATAACATTTGACTAATATGGGTCCCTAGGCTGAGTAGATGGCAATTAGATTAGTTATTCTGATTTACACCCCCATTTAACATAATTAAATCACATCACAATTTCTAACCCCTCAGAAATGAGTTCAACGTTCTCCCCCCCACCTCCCATTCTAAGGTCCACAATCATTTTGAATGACAGTAGTTCCAAAGCATGCGACTAGATTCTCCATTGACCTGCATGCTGGTGCTGTTGAATGCGAGGTCTGTAGTCAACAAGGCCCCAATTATCTATGATTTAATCTTGGATGGGGCCGTGGACCTCGCATGCATCACAGAAACCTGGCTGGATGATCTGTAGAGGTCCTGCACGTGGTGTTTGATTTGGCTGGGGGCAAGCTAGGGGTGCTGCTGGTGTACCGGGCCCCTTCCTACCCGGCGGCATCCCTTGCCGC
>QEPC01006381.1:559473-592304 GCA_003113815.1 Sphenodon punctatus
CCGAGCTCTGCACTGGCTGCCGATAGCGTGCCGAGCCAAGTTCAAGGTGCTGGTGATGGTTTATAAAGCCCTACATAGTCTCGGCCCCTCATACCTTAGGGACCGCCTCACCCTCCGCACCCCAGAGCGGCTCCTGTGGTCTGCCGGGGGTGCCTTCCTGGAGGTGCCCCGTGTTAAGCGGGGGGCCACGATGGAGAGGGCATTCTCGGTAGTGGGGCCGCGGCTGTGGAACTCCCTTCCGGAGGAAGCTCGCCTGGCCCCTAGCCTATTAACATTCCAGTGAAATTGTAAGACCTGGCTGTTCGCCCAGGCCTTTGGGAGGGAGGGTGAGTAGGGTGGGGTTTTAGTTTCCCCACCTATTTTTGGTTTAAGATTGTATTTTAGCCCTGTTTAATATTTTTATAATATTTATGATTGCTTTTAATTGATTTTATTGTATTTTAAAATGTTTGGAAGCCGCCTCGAGCTGCATGGCAGGAGGGGTGTGGTAAAAATTTATAAAATAAATAAATAAATAGAATAAATAAATGCTATGTGGTGGTTTACAGTTCTACAAAGCACATGCAGATGAGGTCTGCAATTGTTTTTCATTATTATGATAATGAAAATGAATTTTTAAAATTGTAATAACAAAAATAAAGAATAATAATAATAATGAAAACAAAAATGAAAATGAATTTTAGTTTTCAAAATAATGGGGGAAACTGAAAAAACGACTTTCCAACTATAACCTTTTTTGTTTCTTGCTCAATTATGATGAAACTTGGGGGTATTTTGCCCCCAACAGAGGGCAGTATGAGTACCAGATTTTGGAAGGATTGGATAAAGGGAACCGATTTTATAAGGAATTGAATGTTGTGATTTTAAGGAACACAGCATACAAATTTCTGTCTATAACTTTTTTCTCTTCTATCAAATTTGCATGAAACCTAGAAAGGTTATGACCTTCCCAAGATCACCAATCCTGCCAAATTCCAGAAAGTTTGGACAAACAATCCTGAAGTTATAAGACATTAACTTGAAAATGAATTTCTGGGAGTAACATTTTTATATTCCATTCTGTTTACAAGATATTTGATAGGAATGTATCACACACCTTTCCTGTCATCTCTGCCAAACAACAGAACAATTTGATAAAGGGTCCCAATTTTATAAGCGATTGAAGTTATCCCCTTGAAGACCATTATTCAGATAAATAGCAGCACATGCAGTGCCAGTCAGAGGCAGGCACCTGGCATGGAAGGGGAAGGGCCGCTGTAGGAGGGAGGATTGAGAGCAACCCAACAGACTGACAGACACATTCACTGGTCAGTTACTGCATGCTTCCAGCTTTACAGGACCAATTGGTAGTGACTTCGAGGTGGGCATAGGGGGTGGCACTGAGGTGGGCATAGAAGGGACACAACTGGGACTTTGGGGATAGCATCCCAGCAATTGTAAGACATGGTTTACACATCCAGACTGGCCAGTTATCATCACAATCACATTCTGCAGCACTGTGACAGAGGATATAAGAGAATCTCTATTGGTTCTTTCCTAAACAGATGCTTCCAACTTCCCACTAACAAGTGGGGGAGAGACATTGGGGTGGTCACAGCACAGAATGAGGATATTTGGCTGTCATTTCTGCTGACCAATTGGCATCACAAACAGATCTTATACCACAGTGACACGTAAGAGAGTCCCTGACATAGACTCATTCTCTGCTTATGCTGTGCAGACTTATAAAATTGTGACCCTTTATCAGATCTTTCCAATATTTAGCAAAGATGATTCTGACTGTGTGGGATACAGTTCTGCCAAATTCCATGTACACTGGTTGAACACAAAGATGTTACAGTCAGACATACATTTATAAGTTAATTGCTTATACTACCAGGACCCTTTATCCAATCCTTATGAAAGTTGGCATAGATAGTACCCTTAAGGCTGGAATCCTTTTGAGGGTAAGAGATGTGGCCCAACAGGAAGATGTATCAATTGTGGCTCATTGGAGAGTAGCCCCTATGCTGGCAGATCTTAAAAAGTCAGTTGCGTTTGAGCCATACCTGGATCTCTTTACTTGTCCTAAACTTCATTGTTGGTATACATTACTTCGTTTCCAGCTTATACCATCAGCGGTAGTGGAAGGCAGATTCAAGCAGTTACCATTCCACTCAAGATATTGCTCTTGTAGCCTCCAGGAGGTTGAAATGATTGATCACATTTTACTGCGATGCCCCTACTATTCTTGGCTGAGGTCAGCATGACTGGGTCCCCTATTGAATAATTGTATTGATCCTTACTCGGAATGCTGCTATAAATACTTGCTAGCTCTAAACAGGAAGGCGGAAATGCTCTAGCAACCTATGCTTGCTTGGTGAGTAAAAGGAGGAAGCTAATTCTTGAAAGACTGAAAGTACCCTGATTTGGGCATATTTAACCAAAACCTTTGCGCTCCAGTGACTCGGCTTATTTAGAGTCTTGCCCCTGCCATTAAGTCAATTTAAATTAGAGATGAGGGAACAATTGAGATTAGGGAATTTTCCCATACCAAACGATCCTGAGTATACCTTTGGGTTTTTAAGCTTTGTTTTTAAACCAGTGTTGTCAAATGGTTATGTTTTACTAAATTTCGTTTTTATGGTTATGCTGTATTGACCTATTTGATTACTTCTTTAATATGTATTATGCAAAGGGGGATATTTAGCCTTGACTCCTTGATATGGCGGGCTTGTCGCTTCCTTGCTTTTTGTATCGTTGTACGTTTTCTGTTTTTGATTTACGGTTGTTTGTCTGGTTGTTGTTGCTTTAGGGTACAGCGATGGCTAAACCCTGAATAAAGTTTACTTACTTATTAGTACCCTTGGGGAGGGGTATAAACTTTCCATGTTTCATCTATATTAGATGGGAGACACAGAAGTTACAGCTAGGAATGTGTATGCAGATTTTTTGCAAAATAATGTAATAAAACCGCTTATAAAATTGAATCCCTATATCCAATCTTTCTGATATTTAGTACACATAATTCTGTCCATTGGAGGTATAATCTTTCCAAGGTTCATACAAATATATTAAAAAACAAAAATGTTGCAGCTGAAAATGTATTTTCCATTGAAACCAATGAAAATTGGAAACAGCAAAAACGAAAATGAAATTTTGATATTTATGTAAACAAAAATAAAATATTTAAATAACAAAAATGAAAAACAAAAAAAGAATAACAAAATGGGTCCTTGGTGCACACCTCTGCATGCAGAGCATATTCCACCTTTCTCACAGAGTAGCATTTTTACATCCCATTGACACTGATGTAAAGGACTATCTAGTGTGAAGGCTACTGGAAAAATGGGCTATACAGTTATGGGAAACTGACTATATATTACAAAGGATTTGAAGCTGTTTGAAACTCATTCACTCCTGCGAACGATAGTAAAGATATTTATTACTACCTGCCAATGACAATCCTAAGCCTATCTCTGTGCTATACAGGCTGAGCCTTTCAATAGCCTCACACTATAAGATATTGGACACCTTCATACACAGGAACACTCCCAATTTATATTAATTTATGTGGGGAGGGAAGCACCAGCTGGCCTTTTAAAGTGACAGGCCCCAGTTCAGACCACTGTGGAACTGGGCTCCACATGACTCTCAGCTGCCGCTTGTCAGTTTCAAAAGCAGCTTCCCAGTCACAGTGCCTGTCAGAGCACGGGGGGTCAGGGGGGCAGAGGCCCAGCCTGCCTTTGAAGCTGACAAGCCCTGCTGGATCATTGTGAAGCCAGTCTCTGCAGTGCTCCTGGCTGGGGCTTGTCAGTTTCTCTGGGTAATGTTTGCATTTTAAGGCATCAGGCAACTGATTGGTCCTTGGGTAACCCGTCGGGTGTTCGATGGAGTGCCTAAAAATGTGGGCATTATCCATGGGTACTTATTTTAGTAATAGAACTAGAGCTGCATCATCGAACAGGAAACTTGCTACTTTTCTCTTCTTTGGAATGCTGGAACATCTATTCCATAGGGATGTGCGAACGGAACCAAGTTTGGAAATTCGGTTCAGTTCGAAAATCCCTCATCATGAACTGAACCTACGAAACAAAAAATCCCATATGTCTGATCATGTCAGCAACCCCACAAAATAGGCCTTTTTTTACCCACACGTCCCCACTCCCCATGTGTGTGTGTATGGTGTGTGTGTGTGGGAGGGGCATCCATGCACACGCTGCAGTGGTGGGTGTAGAGATGGGTGTGCACCCATGGAAATACCACAGGTGGGGGGGGTGAACACCCCGGCACCCCCCCGCCTCCACCCATCTCCACCCATCACCCACCCACAGAGCCATCTGACAAAATGGAGGAGGCTATGTACGTGGAGGTGGGTGGAGATGGGTGTGTGCCCATGGGACAAGGAGCACCACCCACCGACCGCTGGCACCACTCACCCACTCAGCAGCGCTGTGTAAAAACAGCCATAGTTTTTCAAGAAATGACAGGATTAACAGAGACTGTAAACAGGTAATATGTACATAGATAGATAGAGGTAATATAAATTTTATTGTGTAGCCAAAAGGCTTTTACAATACAAATGCTAAAATAAAGAAAAATACAATATAAAGCCCTTGATAGATTGAGGGGTCTTTGAGCTATTAGTACATAATCCAAAATGAAACGTAGCACACAGGACAACCTTGGCCTTGGTATCTACCATTGGAATCTATAAGACCATTCACTCCCCAAGGTTTAATAACAGACTCTTACACAGAAACCCTACTTGCCCTCTGTAAAGGGCTACCAACTTAAATAATTCCCAGGGCGTCAGCCCACACCATGTCAAGTAGGGTTAGAATAGAAGGCAGAATCCCTCGTTGATTTAGAATTGGCTCTCTTATAACCAAGGAGGCATAAGCAAAATCAGCCACTGCTCTAGTTATAGCATTGTCATTTGGGCTCAGCAGTCTCCGCAGCAGCCAGACATTGGCTCTAGATTGATGTTTCGGAAGGATTTTTCCAAGGTGTGTTAAATGTAGACCCACCAAGGTGGGACATTTTAATAAAATATGGGGCACAGTATCTTCTTCTCCCATGTCTCAGAGCTGACAAACCCTCCGAGCATGGGTAGTGCCCTTATATCTTCCAGCTACTAAAGCTGAAGGAAATGAGTTACTTCAATGTTTTGAAAATGCCATACGTCTTGCTGAATCCAATCAGGCAAAGAGGTAGTTAGATTCTACAGATTGTGGGTTATATATCTCAATCCCAGGAGCAACCTCTTGAGAGGCCAACAGCGCCTGTTCAGTCTGGCAAAGTTGGTCTTGAAGCCTCTGTTGTACTAACTTCTTAAAGGTCTTTGCCCCAACCCTTCCTAGGGTTTCTGGTGAGAACCCCAGCCGCTGGATTAGTAATTTAACTTGTACTTGCCATGGGTCCAGCAGACCAAATTTCAGAGCTATATTCAAAAGAGAGTTTTCCTCATGAGGAACTGTAACTATCATAATCCAATAGTTTATTGTTTGTTGTATCGCTAAGACCTCCACAGTTACCGAAGCTGTCTCAAGTCGGGAGACTACCTGAGGAGAGCCTCGGGGGATACCCAGGACAGAGGTCAAAAACCTATTTTGGACACATTCCAGTTTGCCCAAATAGGCCAGGCTCCATGCCGGAGCAGCATACAAGGCCTGGGCAAGCACCTTAGCTTTAAACAGGGATAGCACTGAAGCAACCACCCACCCACCTTGGCCGTAGTAGAATTTCAAAATGGCCGCTACAGATTTCCTAGCCTGGGCCTTGACCTGCTCATAATGGCTTTTCCAAGTAGTAGTAGCAGAAAAGATGACCCCTAAATACTTGAAAAGGTTAACTTGTTCTATAGTTTTCCCTTTTATGGACCAAACCTGTAACCTTTTCCTGTTCTTATTGCCCACCACAAGTATTTTGGACTTAATTTATAATCAGTGTTCCCTAGCACAGTAGACCCCAAACAGCTCCAATTGCCTCTTAAGACCAATAGCTGTTTGTGACAAAAGCACAGTCATCCATGTAAAGCATAATTGGGAGGCGCCTTTTAGCCATCACTGGAGCATGGGTGTGTTTGGAGTTCATAAACTGAACCAAATGTTCAAGTACAGGTTAAAAAGCACCGGGGCCAGCAGGCAACCCTATCTGACCCCTCTTTGTACTAAAATTGGGGCGGATAAAGACCCATAAGAATCCAATCTAACTTGTAGTGAGTTATCCAGATGTAATTGGATTATCAAAACCAGGAGCCTTGGTTCTATTGAGGTACCACTAAGCTTCATCCACAGTTGTTCCCTATTAACAGAATCAAAGGCCTTCTCCAGGTCCACAAATCCCAGATACAGCTTACTCTTTTGGGCTGCATATTTCTGGGTCAATGCTAATAGCAATAAATATGTACATAGTTAAAAATTGTGAGAATTGTAATTGTTGCTTGGTTAAATAAAAATAATAATGTATTAAAAAAAATGGAGAGAAATGAAAAATAAGATGGAGGGAAATATATGAGCAGTTTTTAAAAAAAACCACAATTACCTTAAATTTTCTAGCTGTAAATGTCTGGGTAGGAAGAACTTCCAAGAGTTTTAAAGTTACACCCAGGAATATCTGCATGATCTCTGGGACAGTGTGAACACACAGACTCAAGATCGAATTTTATAACCTCAGAGCTGTGCTAACAAATCCATGCCAACTTCCTTTTTTGAGAAATGTAGGTTTCCTCCACTTCATCCACCACCAAAAAAGAAAATAAAAGCTAGAATGAGAAACCTTTTCCAACTTCTTACTCTAAATGCTGCATATTCCACTTCAGTTCCCAGACTGAAGAATTCATCCAAGTTGATTTGGTGACCATAAAGATGAATATAAAGTTAAACATATTTTCACAGTTTGTGATTGCACCATATTTCCTAGACATAGGCTGGGCTAGTAAAACTGTGGAAAGGTAACCAAGGTTTGTCCACAAATTTTCCTTCATGCCTTGAAGAAGAACCCCACATGGCTCAAAACCTTGCAGAACCAACAGACGTTGGTCCAATAAAAGTTACTATCTGAACTACTTGTCTCCACTTCATGAAACTTCGAAGAGAGTACAGTAGAGACCAATGGTATCTGGATGCTTCACTAATTCAGAGGCACAGTTTGTCTTCTGAATCTGAATGAGTGAAGATGCCCGATGAGCTTAGGGGCTGCAGGATTCAGAGGGGAAGAGTGAACATCTGGCGCATTTGGACACCTGTTCACCTCAGCACTTTTCATGTCCCCCATCCAGATGAGGGGGTCTCTCTACTTTTATTGACAGGGAAAATAGTCCCACACTCAGTTTTTTAACCAGGGACATAGGAGATGCACTTCAGTTCCCTGCCACAGACTTCCAGTGTGGCTCTGTCTCTTGGCAAGAAGATAACTTAGTGACTTAGCAGGCTAAAGGTGTTATCCTGAAACCATTTGTCACCTGTGGTAACTGTTAAGTGGCCAATCCACTTTTGAAGAATAGAACGTAGGTTCTTTTCATTAAGGTTAAGTAAGGTTTTTTTTGTTAAGTTTCACTCTCTGTGCTTTACCTCCCTGTCCATAAAATAGGGATAGTAGTTCTTTCCTGACTCTCAGGGATGATGTGAAGATTAAATACATTAAGGTAGACCCAGAAGAAATATTTGAAGCAACTACCAAGTTTGATGATTTTGTATATTTGCATTTGTTTTAGCAAAACACACATGAAAGTGGCACATGCTTCCATTTTGGCTTGCAGCTTTGAACCTTCATCTTATTATCGGCCTCTGTATTTGTGTCACGTTCTTGCTTCACCATTCTGGTACTTGTCTCTTTGTTGTTTTGTTATTTTGGTATTTGATACTTTGTCTAGTTTGGTATTTCATTATTCCGTCCCTTGTATCTTTACCTGTATTATTTGGGTGCTTGTTTTTTAAAAAAAATTGAGCATGAATGTGATTGGTCCATTTCTTTGGTGTAATGCAGCAGAAAGTCATGAAAGTAACAACTAATGAAGAAGAAAGTAACCAAAGCTGATAAAGTACCAAATACCAGAACACCAAAGTAATGAAATACAGAAATACAAAAGTAATGAAACAATGAATACTAAGAAAACAAAAGTGACAAAGTAACAAATGAAATGAACCACCAAAGAATCTGATTCTACTATGATGGTGAGAACAAATTTGAATATTTGTTTGTAGGAATGAATATGCAAGTTATCGCAAATACCAAAATGCATATTTGTTTTGGCCCTACATTAAAGACAGTACTCAGATATTACAGTCATGGATGACCCCAAAGCAATTAACATAGCTAGGCCATGAGTAGAGCTGAAGCAGGTACTTAATTTAGGCAATACCTGTGGGTTTTTTTAGTTCTGCACTGAGTACTCAGCGGACTACCTGGGTACCAGTCGGGTACCTGGATACCCCCCCAAAACTGGTAAGTTCTGGTACCAATATTTCAATTTTCTGATTTTTCGATTGGGATGGAAAACTGAAAAATCAGTACGGAAAACAAAAAAAAATCAGGACCGGAAGTCAGAAAATATGGACTGGAGGTTGACTTTCCAGGACTGGAAGTCAACTTTCTGGGACAGAAAATAAAAAAAATGTTGTTGGAAGTCAGAAGTTGAAAAATTGGTACTGGAAGTCAACATTCTAGGACATCGGGTGCTCAGTTTGGGTTGCAATTGGGTACCAATCGGGACCTGATATTGTTGGGTCAATTTGGGTACTGGAAATTCATCGGGTATACCCATTTTGCAGGTACTTGTTTTAGCTCTAGCCACAAGGAGTTTGCAAAGAGAGATGTTGGGGACTATTTTGTTCAGCAATGTTTTTACACTGTACTTTAAGATGTTTGAAGGAAGTATTTTTCCAAGTGGTCAGAGTTACTGGACAGGTTATTTAGCTACATCACTACTGCAGTTGTGGTTTTAAAAGTAGTACAAGAGCTTCTATACAATCCTATGTAGACTTCCTTCACTTAGGAATCGGGCATGAAGGATTACACAGGACTTGTGTGGGACGTGGGCAGAGCTATGGCTTCATCTTTTCTGACTTCTTGGACAGCTCATCCCTCCAAGCACATATAGGCCCTTTTTACACAGATGTTCTAGCACCTGTAAAATGGGTGTTACATTTTATTATACATGTTGCAGGGCACCACTGCAGCCAATCACCATGGGCCCTGTGCACACATGATGCCTCCACCCAGTTCCTCTGGGTGGAGATGGGTGTTGGCTGGTGGGTGGGGAGCATTTCCCTGGGTGGGGACGTCTGTGTAAATGCCACTTTCGGAGGGTGTTGGTGAGTGTTTGCTCCCGGCCAACACCCATCTCCACCCGCACCCACCCACGGAGCAACAGACACCACTGCCGGGTGGGTGGAGGCATTGTGTGCACAGGGCCCATGGTGATTGACTGCAGTGGTGCCCTGCAACATGTATAATATAACGTAACACCCATTTTATGGGTGTTAGAGTGTCTGTGTAAAAAGGGCCATAGTGGATAATAATTTACTTCCTCTAGTAAACCCAACCATCAGTTATTGCTTTCTGAAAAAAAAAGGCACACAACGCCGTTCATATCCTGGGACACCCCAGAGTAGAACAATATTTCATTCCTTACTATGAGTTGCATTTCTGTGGGTGAAATCAAATGAGACAATAACCTGCTAGAGTCCACGTTCAGTCCATGCAGCCCCCTCTCAGCTGCCACTCACATTTTTTAGTATGTAGAACTAATAAATGGGCAGCCCCCCACCTGCATTTCATGTGCTGGTGGTAGTAGCTCTCGATGGCACCACTGAACGTTTTCCCTCTCCCCAGCTCTGGCTCTAATGAAAAGGGGTGGGGTGGGAGGGTCACAGCCACAGAAAGCTTCTTCCCTGGCCATGACCCCCTTTTTCATCAGAAGCAGCCTGGGCGTGGTCTGATGGCTGCAAGGGGAGGGAGTGGGGAGGGCAGGAAGGACCTTTTCCAGATGATCTATATCTGTGCTTCTCTCTCCATTTTGGGAAAAGAACTGAGGGGAGCACAGGAGCCCCATGGATCCTCCAGAGGAACCTCTCCCCTACCTCGCTACCCTTGGTTCCTTTCTGAGAACAGAGAGAGGTGTGCAGGTGCAGATTCAATAAAGAAGGTCCTTCCTACTCCACCTCCCACCCCCACTTTCTCATCTTGCAGCCACCCCTCAGATGAGAGAGTGCGATTGCTCTCTCCTCTTCCAGCTGTCTAGACATACGAATGCTGTCTCTTATGGAAAGGGGGTGGGGGGTCATGGCCAGGAAAGAAACCTTCTCTGGCTTTGAGAACTCTTTCCATTAGAGCTCTCTCACTATCACTCCCCTGCTTTCTCCTCTTGCAGCTTCCTGTCAGCTGAGAGATCACAATCACTAGCAGCCACACTAGGGACGACCCTATGGCACTGGTGGACCTGCATGAGGGCGATGCTCTGGGCAAACCTACTTAATGAGAGGTAGCAATGTAGGCGAACTTTAGCACACACTGGCCCGCACGGTGGGCCCATGATGTTTTGAATGATGCTGTGAGTGGGGAGTGAGTGGGGGCTGTCAGGGGGGGGGCTTCTGGTGAACACGTAATAGATGAGCAGGTTAACACCCACCTGGTGGGTGCTAATGTGGGCTACCATCTCATTTATTTTCACCCTGTGAAAATTACATTAAATTAGGCAGGACCGTATTTCAGACCTTCAAGATCATCTCTGACAAATTGTAGAAAGATTTGATAAAGGTTCCAAATTTTATAAGCAGCTGAAGTTTCCCTCTTGAAGACTTTGGTTATTCAGGTAAATAGCACTTGCAGTGCCATTCATTTAATTATTTATTTTATTATTTATTTATTTATTTTATAAATTTCTACCCCGTATGTATGATGGGGGAGAGGGGGCTGTAGAAGGGAGGAGGAGCAGCCCAACATCCTGAAAGACACATTCACTGGCCAGTTACTGCATGCTTCCACCTTTATGGGACCAATCGGTGGTGGCTTCAAGGCAGGCATAGAGGGTAGATATAAGCTGCTGTTCTTTTGGGTCTGCTCTTTGTCTGTGGTTAGTTCTGGCTTTGGTCGGAGTGTTTTCTCAGACTTTGCTGGCAGGCTTTGTGTTTGTGTGTATGTGCTAGAGCTCACTGCAAGAGTTCAGATAGCTGCATAAATGAAATCCACATGCACGGAGGGTGCTACCCAGCATCCTCCTGCCACCTTCTGGGGCATTCTCTGCAAGTTGACGGACACCCCCACACACCTGGGGACCCCTCCCAGACTGAAACTGATGCCAAACAGCAGAGATGATAGAGATCTCCTATGGCCAATTGACTTGACATTTCAAAGACACCCTGGCTGGGACAGAGATGTGACTGCCTCGCTTACTGCATTTTTCCAGGACCAATCCTGGGTGGCTCTGAGGTGGGCATAAAAGGGACATAACTGGGACTTCAGATAGCAAGGCAGAGGGCAAGGCTTAGTATCCTAGCAATGAGAAGACATGGTTCACACAAACAGTCTGATCAGTTGTCATCAAAATCACATCCTGCAGCACTTTGACAAAGGACATAAGAGAATCCCTTATTGGCTCTTTCCTAAGCAGATTCTTCCAACTTCCCAGTACAAGTGAGGGAGGGGGGTTGGGGTGGTCACAGCACAGAATGATATACGAGTGACATTTCCGCTGACCAATTGGCATCACAAACATATCTTGACCACAGTGACAAACATGAGAGAATCCCCGGCATAGGCTCATTCTCTGCAGATGCTGTGAAGGCTTATAAAATTGGTACCATTAATCAAATATTTCAAATATTTGGCAGATATTATGCTAATGGTTGGAGATACAATTTTGCCAAATTTAATGTAAACTGGCTGGAACACAAAGATGTTACAGCCAGAAATACATTTACAAGTAAATTGCTTATAACATCAGGACCCTTTATCTGATCTGTCTGAAAATCAGCAGAAATAGTAATACTATGGAGGGGTATAACTTTGTCAATCTTCATATAAATTGGTTGGGAGACAAAGATGTTACATCCAGAAATGTGGAGACAGACTTTTGTAAAATAACAAATTTCAACTGCTTATAAAATTGGATCCCTTTATTCAATCTTACAAAATTCTGCACATACAATGCCCTCTGTTGGGAGTACAATCCTACCAAGTTTCATCTAATCATATCAAAAACAAAAAAGTTATAGCCACAAATGTGTTTTCAATTGAAACCAATGGAAATAAAAAACAAAAGTAAAAATGAAACCAAGGGTAATTCCAGACATTGCAATACCACGGCCAACCACAGGGAACCCCCTGTGGTGGCTGTGGTGCCGTAACACCTAAAGGGGTTCCTGCCACATGTTCACCCCCGTGAACCCCCAGCGGGAATCCCTTTGACCACGCTTTCAGACCTCCGACCACACGGAGGTCTGAAATCGTGGTTAGATTGGCCACGGGCCGGAATTGGTAAAAAGTAACATCTGTTACCTTCTGCCAATCCCGGGTCACGGTCCCGACTACGGGAGGGGATCGGGCGCAGTGGCTATATTGGCTGCTGCTCCCGCCCATCTCCCGGATGGCAGGTGGCCGGGGGGAGGACTGTGCAGCCACACATTATGCCATGCAGCCCCGCCCCCTTCCTGATCCCCGGGTGGCACATCTAAAGGACGGCCCGACTGATTTCTGACTGGGATCTGAAACGGATCCTGGTGCGTGGTTGGACGTGCTCTGCGCATGTCTGAAATTACCCAAAGACTAACGAAATATAACGAAAACAAGTGACATTTTAATAATGAAAGCAAAAGTAATAGTGAAAGTAAAAGAGAGTTATTGTACATATCCCTAGTGTTTTGCTATGGTTAGTGATAGTTAAAGGTCTCCAATTTCACCCATCGCATTAATTGTATTGGCATGTATCTTATTGGGGAAATCATAGAAATGTAGCCTGTGGAAAAGGATAGAAAAATGAACTGGATAATGTGTTCGCAAAATGTAAGTTGTTTGTTATGTTTTATACTGCAGTAGAGTAATTGGAACCCAAACCCAAATGGGAGGTTTTTTTCCACAATCTTTCTAGGGCTAGAGACACTAAAGATTTCTCAGTCTGGTTTGAACTAGAAGTTACTGGGGGTAAGATGACTCCCATCTGTAAATGTGGCAATGTATCCCATTTCCAGTAATTGTGGCTAGTGATCATCATCATCAACAAATTCCAAAAAGCACATAAGCAATCTGTTATAGATAAAGCATTCAGGTTTTTAAAAATGCAGTGGAAACAGAACACTATTTTAAATGTTTAATATAGAAAGAAAAATAAACAATGTTTGTATTCAGTAAGGGGGTCATTTTACAATTAGCTTGATTAACCCTCAGATGATTGAAAAATGCACTGTATTCATCTGGCATTAGGGTAAAACAGAGTAATTTCAGACGTGACGGGCCTTTCAGCCCGCCATGCTGAACCACGGTCCGGGATCCGTTTTGGATCCTGATCAGGAATCAGACTAGCTGTCCTTTAGACGTGCCGGCCTGATTCTGGAGGGGGACCGAGAGGGGCTACGTGGTGAGGGGGTGGGGTTGCACAGCGTGACGTGCGGCCGCACAGTCCCACCCCACCCCTGCGCTCCCCTGACTGGCTGCCTTCCGGGAGACAGGCGGGCGCAGCGGCCAATCCGACCACTGCATCCGATCCCATCCCATAGTCGGGACCACAATCTGGCAGGGCTGAAGGTAACAGACGTTACCTTCGGCCCTTTCCGGATCATGGCCAATCCAACCACGGTTGGGACCCACTCCCACCACGATTCTGGACCTCCAGGCAGTCAAAGGTCCAGAAACGTGGTCAATGTGATTCCCGCCAGGTATTCACTGGGGTGAACATCTGGCGTGAATCCCTTTAGACGTTACAGTACGAACAGCCACAAAAGGGGATTCACTGTGGGTGACCATGGTATCGTAATGTCTGAAATTACCCACCAATTAAAGCACAATTGGAAAACATATATATATATATATATATATATATATATATATATATATATATAATATATATGTATGTATGTGATTGATTTGAAAAAGACTCCAGTAAAAAATTAAATTTTATCAAGACTTATTGTTTGTGGTATATAAACAATACTAACACAAAAGGTATTTGAGGTGAATGATAACCAAAATCCCCAAAATTACAGTACTGACTGGGTATTGAATTGGCTGAGGGTTGAATTAAATGTTTGGGGTGAATATGACCCCAAGTACCATAAGTGTGTAGTGCTTTCATTTCCCCGTTCATTATAATTGGGGTCAAATTTACTCCAATACCATTTTACGGAAATTCTTTATTTATTTTATTTTATTTAAAAATACAACGGAGGGGGAAGGGGCATGAACCAACACAGGATAACTGACCCCTGTATTGTTGAGGAATGCATGGAATATGAAGTGGTACAGGTCTGCTAAAAATGTTTTATGATTTTTTTGGTATTCATTGGGGGCCTGATTTACCCCCAAATCCATCTGAGGGTTAAAAAAAATCTTGGGAAAGTCAGACAGTTGGGACCAGAAGTTGGAAAGTTGGGATGAAAGAGGTTCAATCAGTTAAATCAGTACAGTGAGCACTAATGAGGTACCAGTTAGTACCTGATGTTCTGGGACAGGGAAAGTACCGCAGTTTCTATGGCTAATTATACCTGGTTTTGCAGATACTCCTTTCTGCTTTACTTCTAACTCTCTTTCATCAAACCTTCAAAAGCTGGCTCTTAAATAGAGTAGAAATGAGTAATTCAAAAATTGGATATGTTTGATGGATTTGCCTCTCTTGAACCTGACCGAATGAAATGGATATGGAGAGTTGTTCATTTCTATTTTGTTTTTGTTGTTCAATTTGGATATTTTGGTTTTGTTATTGTATTTTATTGATATATTGTTATTGCTATCTTATTGTTCTGTAAAGTGCCAGGTACACAGCTGGTGCTATACAAATGCTTATAATAATAATAATAATAATAATAATAATAATAATTAATAATTAATTATTAATATTATATGCAGTTACATAACTAAAAGTTTCTGAACCAAATATCTAGGGAGGTTGGGGGGGACTCTGAATAAGCACAATTTGTTTCAATTGTATTTATTTGGATATTCGGATATCTATGTAAATGGGTGAATAATATTCATAAATTGAAATTTTAGAATTTATTTCAGCTCTACTCTTGAACAGTGTTTAAAATGTTTACTTTTGTAGGCATAGTGGAACATGACCTCTCTTCTTAGTTAGCTTCTTTCTATTTCTTGAGGTTATTTGCATGTTGTGACAAAGTATCTTAGTCCTGAAATTTTCCTTTGGGAGCTCTTGAAAAGCTTCTTTGCTCCCTGGCTGTCCTGTAAATCACATCTTGTGCTGGTACAGACAATCATGGATGGAACCAGGATATTGCGTGGAGAGTTGTTAGCAAGTTGGTCCCAAAGTATAAGAGAGAAAAATTAAGAATACTGAAATCTTTTAGTAGGCCAACTGGATTCTTCAGGTATAGAAAGAAATCATCACTAAGTCTGATCCTTGAGAAGTTTAACTGAAAGTCAAGCAAACAGTTAAATTTCACAAGATTCACCTGCAGTGCTTCCTTTCCCAAACTTGAAGAAGAGTTCCATAACCGTGTCCAAAATTTTATTTTCTTCTGATTGTGATGTAATGCAGACAAATGTGTGGCAGGGTGTTGCATTTTCTTCCCTAGTTGCCTGAACTTCAATCAAATTACATGCAAGGCTATATCATATTTTTGACTTGTCACCAGAACTCCCAACTCAAATCACTAGGGCTTTCTGCAGAGTAATCAACTGAATGATATGACTCATAGTTTGGGTTCCTTCATTATGCAGACTGCTGTATGTATTCACCATTTTATTAACATTGGTCCCAATTCTTCTCTGAGCTATACCAATGCATTTGTATTGAAGTCCACATAGTTCCACCGATTTAACTAAGAAAAAACAGACATAGAGGCTGATCCAAGGTACACATGAGTGAACCAAGCGCTGACCATGCTTGCATCACACATGTACATATGTGTATGGTGCGTGCATGATGCACACACATCCTGCATTTTGTGTGTGCATGCTTTTTGACTACCAATAGCATTTCTGTGACAGCACACTTGAGTCAGATATTATTTGTTAAAATTAATTTCCCTTCTACTATGAATTACTATAATGGTATTATTTGTTATGCTAACACTTGATTTCCTGGACTTCAAGAGGAGTGAGATTACTGGGCTACCAATTAATTTCATGAAGTCTATTGAACAATTACCATAGCAACGATTTCTGATAACTGACTTACACCAGAGGATATGAACCCAAGTCTTTGAAGTCAAAGTTCCTGAGCTATCAACCTGATGAAATGGAGCTGTTTACTTTCTTACATTAATAAATTGTAAGAGAAATCCCATTTCTCTGTGATAATTAGGTACTCCTTGATAAGTGAATCAAATGAGTTTCAAATACAACCCCCCACTATTAATCCAATTACTTTTAATAGTAGTTACTAATCAGTTTTGAAAACCATCAACCTGACTCCTTTGCTAATGAGATATGTGTGCTGTCTTCATAAGAAAAATCAGTCTGCTTATTGCAAAACAGCCAGCCTCATCAATAACAAGCTAATTTCCAAGGTGCTGCTTGGACCTTAGTACTTGGCAAGGAAACAACGGCAAGGAAACAATTGCCAAGTATTGACTTATGCTATTATGGTATAATATTCTAACCAAACATTAGAGCCAAAGCATATTATTACTGTATTTTTGCTTTCTCTTCAGTTTTGACCAACTATCTGCTCTTTTTAAAATGACAGATGGCCAAGTATCTTTCAGAGGTTTAAATAAGTTTGATTTTTGAAAATAAAATCATCACTGTTTGAGTAGGTGCATATTTCCAGATAAAGAACGTCATCAGTTTGCAGTAAGTCACTAGGACTGCTCCATTTCACCTGTGAGTTTGTACACATGGAATACCTATAAAGCTCTGAAAATGTTTGAATTGCATTAATCAGTCATGAACATGGCTGGGACTCCTGCTCTCAGTTCTTCCAAGCCATTGGTAATGCAGCATAAAGCAGGAAAAGTCTTTCGGTCAATCATTTTCTGTTAGTTAATTTATCATTCATGCTTCCTTCACACAAAAGTAGTTAAAAGTCTATGCTCTGTAGTGGCTTAGGGAATCAAGGACACTGATAGCAGGTGAGACCCGACAGGCCTTGTAGGAGGCGTACATTCGCCTGGGGTCCTCGTTACATGCCAAACTCCAGTCCTTGACCATAGAAGCCTTACTCGACTGACCATAATCCCAGAGTGAGTCAATACCACCCTGTCCTGATCCTAGGGCAAGCATTCAAACATAGCCACCAACGCTTGGAATAAGGGTCTGGCCTCCTTCCTCCCTTTACAGCCAGCCTGAACTACCAGGATGTTTAGGGGTCAAGCCTCTAGAAGTGTGCACCAGGGACCCATGTTGTTTTTTGTTTTCAATTTTAGTTTTTGTTATTTAAATAGGTCCTTCTCATTTTCATAAATATCAAATTTTTGTTTTTGTTTTTGCTTTTATTTTTGTTTTCCGTTGGTTTCAATGGAAAACACATTGTTGGTTGTAACGTTTTTGTTTTTCATTATATTTGGCTGAACCTTGGATATATTGTACCTCCAATGGAAGGCATTATCTGTACCGACGTCCAAAAAGTTTGGATAAAGGAATCCAGTTCTATAAGCAGTTGAATTATATTATTTTGCAAAAATCTTTATCTACATTCTTAGATGTAACTTCTTTGCCTCACATTTAATGTAGATGGAATTTTGCATGCTTATACCTCTTCCCATATTTACTATCTCTGCCAACTTTCATAAAATTGGATAAATGGTCCTGGAGGTATAGGCAATTAACTTTTAAATGTATGTCTGACTGTAACATCTTTATAGTCCAACCAGTGTACATGAAATTTGGCATGGAGATATAACATACTTGTACAATCGTCTCTGCCAAATATCAGAAAGATGTAATAAATGGTCCCAATTTTATATGTCTTCACAGCATATGCAGAGAATGAGCCTATGCCAGGGATTCTCTTACTTGTCACTGTGGTATTAGATCAGTTTGTGATGCCAATTGGCCAGCAGAAATGTCAACCAAATATCCTCATTCTGTGCTGTTACCATCCCAACATCTCTCCCCCACTTGTTACTGGGAAGTCAAAAGCATTTGTTTGGGAAAGAGTCAATAGAGATTCTCTTATGTCCGCTATCACAGTGCTGCAGGATGTGATTGTGATGATAATTGGCCAGCCTGCATGTGTAAACTATGTCTCCTTATTGCTAGGATGCTATCCCCAAAGTCCCAGTTATGTCCCTTCTAGCTGCCCCAAGCTGTTTTAGGAGGGGCGGGGTAGAAATGTAATAAATAAATAAAATACCCACCTCAGGGCCACCTCCTATGCCCACCTCGAAGCCACTACTGATTGGTCGTGTAAAGCTGGAAGCATGCAGTAATTGAATTGGCCCATGAATGTGTCTGTCAGTCTTTTGGGTTGCTCCACATCCTCCCTCCTACGTCCTCCCTCCTTCTGCCATGCCAGGTGCCTGCCTCTGACTGACGCTGCATGTGCTGCTGTTTATCTGAATAATGGTCTTCAAGGGGACAACTTCAATTGCTTATAAAATTGGGGCCCTTCATCAAATTATCCTGTAGTTTGTCAGAGATGACAGGAAAGGTATGTGATACATTTCTGCCAAATGTCTTGTAAACAGGATGGAATATACAAATGTTACAGCTGGCAATGTATTTTCAAGTTAATGTCTTATACCATCAGGACCCTTTATCAAAGCTTTCTGAAAATTGTCAGGAGTGTTACGCTTGTGGAGATACATAATATTCACAGGTTTCATGTAAATTGGATGGACGATAAAGAAGGTGTAGCCATGAATGTGTATGGAGCTTTTCTTAAAATCACAACATTTTATTGCTTCTAAAATCAGTTTCCTATATCTAATATTTTCACAAATTGGTACACAGGGTGCCCACCATTGGAGGTACAATATTCCTAAATTTCATCATAATTGAATAAGAATCAAAAACGTTATAGCCAGAAATACGTTTTTCAGTTTTTTCCTCTTTATTTGAAAAACAGAAAGTCGGTTTCATTTCTATTTTCATTATTATTATTTGTTGTTTTTGTTATTGCAATAATGATAACAAAAATGACAATTTTCTTTATCATTATTGTAATAACGAAAATGACATGCACACCCCTAGTCTCTGGATATAGAATGCTTCCCCACATTACACAAACAAACGTTAATTCCTGTCTAGAAGCCTAAAATTGCATTAGACCTTTTTTGCGGCTGCATCACGCTGCTGACTCATGTTCGTCTTGTGATCAACTAAAATCCCCAGATCCTTTTCATAGTATTTCTGCCAAGCCAGGCATCCCCTAGCCTGCATTTGTGCATTTGATTTTTCTTTCCTAACTGCAGAACTTTAAATTTGTCTCTGTTGATCTTCATTTTGTTAGTTTCAATCCAGCTTTCCAACTTATCAAGATCCTTCTGAATTTTATTTCTCTCTCTTTCTCAGCTATCTCCGCCCCCTCCCCATTTTGTGGCTCTGCAAATTTGATAAGCATTCCCTCTACTCCTTCATCCAAGTCATTCATTAAGATGTTGAATAGTACCAAGCCTAGGAGAGGGTCCTGCGGCACCCCACTCAACACGTCCTCCAGTTTGATGGAGAGCAACTGGTGACCACTCTTTCAGTACAGTTCTTCAACCAGCTATAAATCCACCTGATGGTATTATAATCAATCCACACTTTACCAGCTTGTCAACAGGATATCATTGGGGACTCTGTCATGTGCTTTGCTGAAATCAGGATATGTTATGGTTACAGCTTTCCCATGATCCACTAAATTAGTAACTCGATAAAAAAAAGAGTTATTAAGATTAGTCTGGTGGAGAAAGGAGACTGCAGGGAGAGAGATGTTTAGCATGCCTCTCAGCTGAGAGACGGCAGCAGGGGAGGGAGATTGCTACCACACCCATCTCTTACTGGCTGGGCACACTCTGCGGGACCACATCACTCCCTGGGTGCTGGATCGACCCCTGCAGTCATCTGGGGGTGCCCTGCTTGAGGTCCCCCGAGTCTTCCAGGGGGGCATGCAGGGGAGGGCATTCTCAGTGGCTGCACCACGGCTGTGGAACTCCCTTCCGGTGGAGGCCAGGATGGCCCCGGACCTCCCCTCTTTTCGGAGAAGTTGTAAGACCTGGTTGTTCTGCCAGGCATTTGGCGGAGGAGATGGGTGAGGGGGTAGAAGTGTTTTGGGGTTATGGGGTTATTTCCTTTTCCTTCTTTTAGTTGTTTTAATTGTTGTTTTGTTTTTAGGAATTGTAAGCTGCCCCGAGCTGACTGTGGCAGGAGGGGCGGGGTAGTAAAAGTTTGAAAATAAATAAATAAAAAAATATGTACTGACAGACCTGGATGGTAGCAAGGCTGTGGGTGACCTAACTGATGAAACCCTGAGATGTGGGCAGTCATTCACAGTGGGCCTGCAATGTCCCTGGACTCCACCATGAGTGGTGACTCTGTGGTGACTACATGGACTCTGTGATGTTTACTATTCGTGCTGACTTCCTTTTTGTATTTGATTCTTTTTTTCCATTATTTTTCCCCCATCTTTTCAGTCATTTTTGTTGAGATATTCAGTTATTCAACTGAATATCTGACCAAATAACTTAGACAAAAAATTGTCAGGAAAAACAGGGATTTTAGTGAATCTATTCATATATTTTTTCAGTGAGAACGAGTTATCTGAAAATGCTATTAATATTTTTATTTGTAAATATGAAACCTGTGTTTCATTTCAGCACTATTGTGCTCTATGCCTCCCAGGTTAACCAGATACACAATTAGCTTGGTTTGCTGGGTTATCTCCTTGGGCAGAGCACAAGCTTGATATCCTAATTTTCATCATAAACACATGTATAACTTTTTGAAGCTGCAAAGAAACAAGATGAACTTGCAAAAGGAACATGAAAAAGAATTCTTTTAAACTAAGCTTAGTGATGGGAAAAGATGCCAAACCAAGAGGCCTGGAGACTTACATTTTCTGCATAGTCATCTAAGCATTACAGCATGTGCAAATTTCCCTTGTTGTCCACCCTTCAGTCTTGAGGATGAGCACACAGTGTACACACTGCATGAGAGGAGATGACGGTACTGGTGAATTTGTACTGAACTCCTTCCACTAGTACAGAGGTGCAGTAGGAGTGACTTGTGACTTGTCCATGGCCAGCCAGTGGGTCCAAGTCTTGTATTCATATTTCAGCAAACATTATCAAGCTCAGTGAGATGCATTTGAACCAAACCATTACCTTCAGAAACAAGGCCGAACTCCTTCTAATGAATCTACGCAGTGGTGAACTGATGGTGTGGTAACCCATTCCACTTATTGGTTATCTTTTCTGTTGCAAAGTTATTTCTTATTTCTGTTCTGTATTTTTCAAACTTCAGCTTACAGCCATTGATCCTTGTCTCTTTGCCTGTAAAGTTACTGAAGAACTCTAATGCTATATAATCTTTTTAATGTAATATGCAAAATCAAAGTATTGTTGAGTAACCTTATGAATGTAGAGAGTGTGACTGTCATGTCAGTCCCAAATGTAAGAGATGGAGACAAAGAAGTTCAAATGATATGGTTCTGACTTGTTATATGCCTGAAGAAGAGCCCTATGTGGCCTGAAAGCTTTCACACAACATACTCTTCCAATAGTAGTTGGTTCGACAGAAGATATCTGAACTACACTGGCCCTTTTCAAATGGGCCATGGTGCGTGGGGGGCGGGGTTCGCCGTGGTGAGGAGGTGGTCACTACACAGGGGCACACCCATCTCCATGCATGAAGCAACTGCCGCTGTCACCGGTTACTCTGTGTGTGGGTGATGGATGGAGGTGAATGGAGCGCGGAAGCATGCACGCACCCCCACCCACCGCAGCAGTCACACAGGCGCCCCCCATGTTCCCGTAGTGGATCTGTATGGGGGGGGGGCTCGTATGGAAAGGGACATTGTCTCCATCTTTTTGAGTACAGCCTCTCTGCTTCCATGTTAGAGCTAAAACAGTTAGTTGATTTGCTAACTTCAGCTAATCTGATGGTATGCAGATAGCCTGTGGTTAGCTGCAAGGCTATCTGCCGGCAGTTAGCAAGTAAGTTAAGGAAGGGGGCAGCATTGGGAGTATGGAGGGTACCACAAGTTCCTGTGGAAGATTGTTACAAATCTTGAACTAGTCTCTGAGACGGCTCTGTCTCAAATGCTAGAAGATTCCAGAAGCTATATGTGTTTTTTTTTGTTTTGTTTTTTTAGACAACCTGACCCTGAGCCATTGAACATGTTGAGATAAGAACTATGACCTTGAAACTGATTCATTGGGTGTTTTTTACACACACCTTTCTCCTGCATGTTTGCTGCTGCAACCCCAACTTTCTGTGTGTGTAAATCACTCACCTGGATCTTAAAACACCCAGCTTTTTGAACTTCCAGATATCCCCATGTATTTAAGAAGTCCTTGATCTTTGTGGTTTTACAAATCTGGATCCTATAACATCCAGGTATCTCCCAGAACTTGTGCGTGCAAAATTTTCTCCTGGTAAATTGGTGTGCTCCTTGCAGTCATGGTCACATTGTTTCCATGGCAACCTGTCTCCCCTACAACTGAGCTCCCCAGTGCCACTACTGCAAGCTGCCTCAGGGGTGTGTGTGAAAGTGAGAGAGAAGAATGCATCCAGGAGCTGACTTGTGGACTTGTAAACTTGGAGGATTGAAAGACCAGCACTTTAAGGTGTTTGTAAAAACAACCAGTGTTCTATACAAAGGTTGTGTAGGGCATGGTCCAAGATGGAATTTCTTCAGGGAGGAGGGCTTCACACCTAGGTATAATACACTGGCAAGTTGTAACCAAAACTAGGACAGTGTCCCAGGATGGGGTGGTATCTCCTTAACGTTATGAGAATGTAGCTTGCTTGCTTGCTTGATTTATTTATTTATCCACGCCACCCTTCTCATTACGGCTCATGGTGGGTTAGAATACATAAAAACATTAAAAATGTGTATAGGTATATTACTTAGATTAAAAAAAACCTTCGGTTTATGAAGCTTGTAAAGGTGGCATTACAAATTATAATCAAACGTTAACATGACAGTAAATTGTATGCTAAGGCAATTTTATTAAATATCAGACCAATTTATACATTTTTTTTTTCTTATTCATTAATAAAAAAAATTACGACAACTGAAATTAAGCTGCATATGTGTGGTATGGTGACTGAACAATACTTATACTTGATGAAGAATGTATATAGTTTAATTTCAGTTGTCATAATTTTTTTAAATTAATGAATAAGAAAAGAAAAATGTATAGATTGGTCTGATATTTAATAAAGTTGCCTTAACGTACAATTTACTGTCATTTTAACATTTGAGAATAATTTGTAATGCCACCTTAACAAGCTTCTTCAACCGAAGGTTTTTTGTCTAGGTAATACTAATTTGCCCTTCTTTTGAAACTGAATAGTTTTGTTAATGCATAAGTTGGCCCCAGACACAAGAACACTGCAGGTGCACACAGGCACTCACCCATTCCCCCCACATCCCCCACATAGAGCAACCTGGTTTTTTTCAGGTTTCTCTGTGAAGGGGTGATGGGTGGAAGTGTGTGTTACACAGGAGTGCATAAGTGACTGCTTTCGTACGAGACACACCAACTCTAGTCACTGAGTGTGTGACCTCTTCTAAAAGAGGTCACGCTCATTCACACATGTGCTCTCACGTCACACACTCATTCTAACTGATCACACACACACACACACAACCATTCAGACACAGTACACACATGCTCTCATCTCACACATTCATTCAAATTGATCTCACACACACACTCATCCATACATACTACACACACATAGGGATGGGTGAACAGATCGCGGTTCGGGTTCGTCCGTTCGGTTCGTCCATTCGGTTCGGCAGTTCGGTTTGGCTGTGTTCGGTTCGTCCATTCGGCTAGTTCGCCGAGTTTGGGTTCGGCTGTTCGGTTTGGTCGTCCGAACAGGCCGTTCGGTTAGGCCGTTCAGCTGTTCAGTTCGGCCGTTCGGGAAATGATGTTATGGGTGTTTTTTTGTTTTTTATATGGTTTTTTATTGGGTTTTATATGGTTTTCTTTTGTTTTTTATTCGGTTTTTTTTATTTTAAATGGGGTTTTTTTGTTTTTTTATCTAATATTATATATATCTATCTACACTAAATCTAACTGCTATTAACTATTCTAAATGCTATGAACTAAATTGATAATATCTAAGTACACAGACCTACTCCTACAAACACTAAAACTAAATCACTAACGCTATCTCTGTCACTAAGCTAACTCCTACAACTCTCTACTATCTATATTTCCCCCCATCCCATATCCATATCCATATCCAAATATATATATATCCCATATATATGGGATGGGGGGGAATCACAAACAGAAGAGGAGTCTGTAGTGAAATACATACATTCTCAATGAGTCTGTACAGTGCATAACACAAGGTTTCAGTTTATGGTTTAAGTTTCATTTCATTACAAAACTGAAATGAAACTTAAAGCAATCTAAAAATCCTACTCAATGCCTGCTGTTCAGGAACAGTGACTAGCTCAGAAGGTGTTGGGAAGGGGGGAGACAGATAATTAGTATTGTTTCTTGCAAGCCTCTCCACCCCTGGTGCCTGGAAGTCTGCTCCTCAGTGACTGACACCTCCCTGATGTTTGACCTTCCAGTGAACCTTTTTTTGCCACCCGAACTCACCCGAATACGATCCGAACTGACCGAACTATTCGGCCATTTTGCCGTTCGATGTTCGGTTTGTTTGGTATGTTCACGTTCGTGTTTGTGTTCGAGTTCAGTCATCCGAACAGGCCGAGTTCGGGCCGAACTCTGAACTGCCGAACCGCATTCGCCCATCCCTACGCACACATACTCTCACCTCACACACTAATTCAAATTGATCAGTCATGCACACTAGACCAGGGGCATAGCTAGGGTGCAATGGACTGCTGGCCAAGAAGTCAAGATGGGTCCCCCTCTGTGTCCCACCGGTGCCTACGGGTGCTTCCCAGCTTGGCGGGCCTGGGGGCTCTGCTATCAAACACACAAGACACCCAAAATGCAGCCAGCGGTTCGGAACGTCGGACCGAACTCGAATAGTTCGGTCAACCAAACAGTCGAACTGAACTCGAAGTCGAATGAACTGTTCAGTCAAATCCGAACCTGTTTGGAAGGCCAAAAATAATAGTTTTGAATGTACGAACTTGGTTCGTAAGTTCAGAATTCGACCGAACTGAACTTTCGAACCGAACTCGATTTTCGAACCGAACTGAATTTCCAAACTCGGTTCTGTTTGCACATCCCTTATTATATATTATACACACACATACACATGCATACACAAATATATATAATATCTATCTATCTATCTATCTATCTATCTATCTATCTATCTAATCAGTTGTTGTGCCCCATAATCAATTCATGCTGCCCCCCCAACCATAACCATTTCATTTGTACCCCCAGGGCAGCATTAATTGATTATATGGGGGATGCAAATGAACTGGTTATGGGATGGGGGTTTAAAGACAGTATTCCTGTTAGCAATAACTTCATTAAGAAGAGTTAGTAAAATAGCAGACATAATAATCTCAGAACCATATTTACAGACTTTCCAAGATAGAATAGATATTGCTTTACATCCTAAATTCCTACCTAAGATAGTATCAGTAAAACAGTGCATGCTCCGCCCATGCACCTGTGTGCCTACGGACCCACCACATGGCAGAGCCATGTAAAAACAGCCTGTGAAGAGCCACTCGAAGAAGAGCAGAACATTGCTGCCTTGTAAACAAGGTTCTTTGAGATGATTTTGAACATTCTCACAATACCCACCCTTCCAGCCCCACATAGAATTTTCTTATATTCCTAGAAAGGATTGGAAGGAACTGCCATTCTGAGGGGGAGAGTGCTTTTTATACTAGAGGAGCTCGAGACCATCACGTGGTATATTATTTTAATATGGTGAGCATGCACAACCCAGTCGTGAGAATGTTAGGAGCTGAGCCATGTCGAAGAACCTTCTTTACATGGCAACAACCTTCTGATCACTCACATGGGGAGGAGTTGTTTGTAAACAAACAGATTTATCTCCCAGTCCCATTGGTGTCCCATGTCCTGCTACTGAGGCAGCAGGTAAAGGATGAGGATCCCCCCCCCCCACCTTCAGTCTCCACCCTGCCCCTGAACTCCCCTTCATTTGTAATCACAGAACACATGTGTTTCTGGAGGAAAGCTAGAATGGTTGCCAACAAGAAGTTTTTGGTCTACTGACTCCCATTGAGCAGTGTAGGCGGTAGGCGCTGTTCAATGAGAGTTTGCTACTGCCTTAACTATAGGACCACAACCATGGCCCTATAATTAAGCTACTCCCCAACCTGCCAAACAAAAAGGTCTTACATTGCCTCTGGAAGAAGAGTGGGCTTATTCTTAGATGAACCTCCAAGGTTAGGGAGTTTCACAATCATGGGGCTCTACCAAGATCGCCTCTCTGTGTGTCCTTGTTGTGGAAATTTGGTGGGCTGATGGTATTTGCAAGAGGGCGCTCCCAGCTGACCTCAGATGTAGGGATGAGATGAGAGCAAGTGTTACTGTTCCAAAGGGAAATACCAACCTTTCAGGAGTGCTTGTGCATGTCTGTTGGTACTTTCTTGGTTTCTGGTGACTTCTGACATTTTTTGGTCATTTTTGTCACTTTCTGGGACTATGCGACCCTTTCTGGGACATTTTCAGCACTTTCTGGGGAATTTTATGACCTTTTCAAGACCATTTTACTTTTATAGCACTTAATTTCTAGCACTTCCCAGGTGCTTAGATGGCACATCTTGACTCCACAGCCCCTGGGGCTTAGTTCCGGTCCATAGCAGCCTCGTTCAACTTGAAAAAAATAACGGAAAATGGTGAAAACAGCAGAAAAGCCAGTAGGTTTCCATGTTGTACAAAACCTGGTGAATGTCTTGCTTCCAATGGAAGCAGCACTTGCTGAGATTTCATATTTCAGGCCTACTTAGAAACCACAATGGGACATGAGGGGGCTGCAACAGAACATTAATCAGGAGTCCAGAAGCACTCTCCAGGGAAAACATATGGTCTTGATTGTGCCTCCCTTGAAAGAGGAAGATCTTTATATTGATCAACTTTTTAGTTTGAGAAATTAGTCACTTGGAGAAGGTCAGGCAAGCAGTATGGGACTTCTGTCCAGTTTCCAAATGTTTCAAAAGTGTGGTGTAAACCAAATCTCAGACAAAAGAAAAGGGTTGTCTTTGTCTACCAGTATTTGAGGGAGATTTTTTTATGGTACATATGGAAGCTTGAAAGAGGAGTGCAAATTCTTACCCATGAAGGAAGATGAGCAAATATAAACAAATGTCTTTCCTGGATTGTTACTTCATAAAGATTAGGAATGAGACATATTGGAGCTGAGATTAACGTTTGGTCTGGACATATTTAGTGGTAATGGCAAACCATTCTTTATTGTATTAATTTCAAAGTTGGCTCGGGTCACTTTACCTCTTAAAGCCAATGTTCCTTAGTTAAGATTATAGCCAAGCCAACCATGATTCACCAATGAACCAGTAACAGAATATTTTCCAGCTAGTATATGAAAACATATCTCCCTCCATATTTAGTTTGCTTGGTTCCCATTGTGGTCCAAAAACATTTTACAAAAAGAAAATAGTCCCAGCTCCATGACCGTACACTCTAGTTTCCACAATAAAACTTTTAAGTACAAAACTGGGGTTGAGACCAAGACCTCAGCCATAGCAGAACTTTATTTATAAAAAAATTACATCAACTGAGAAATGTTTATATCCACCCTCCATGGAAGTGCTAATCTCTGAGTAAATAGTGACTTTGTACTTATGCCATATCTAATCCACTTCAGCCCAGGTGCACAGCAGATAAAGGATCAAATGCATATTCATTGTTGTGATATTAACTGGGAGAGGAGGTTAAGGAGATCAAAATACTTGTTCATGGAAGCCCAAAACATTATTTTTTAGGTTTAAATATTGGTTAACTTTAATTATGGAAGGATGCTAATCTCATTTCCATTTTCCAGACAGGTTTATATTTTAGCTAAGACCACTTATCTACAAAAGGTGAAATCCAATAGGCCGCATACGTAGCCCACCAGTGCAATGCCTGGCCAGGTGGCGGGCACACATTTGTGCATGTGCACCCCCACACAACAAGCCACTCAGCGCAATACGGCACCCCTGCCAATTCAACCCCCCGAGCCCACACACCCTGCAGCCCGGAGGATGGTGCTGCATCCCCTGGGCTGTGGAGTGTGTGGGCAAATGTGTGCCAGTGTAAGCGTACGTTAACTGCGCCCAGCGTAGGAACAGTTTATTATGGAGTGTTGGATTGCACCCAGAGACATTAAAGTAGAGTAGCTAACCAGGACTCAGAAGAGTGTATATTCACAAACAGTAGCAATTAATTTGCCTTGCAGTGATATGAGCTGCTCTTATTGACCAATGGGACATCCTGGGATAAGCCTTTCTTTGAGGTGAGTGGTGCATGGAATGCAGAACCTTACTCCAGGACAGGCGTATACATGAATTTCTCCACAACTAATTTGGAGTGAGTTGACATTGCTGGGATGGAATTTGGAATGTAGTTAAAACTTCTTGTGGCCCAGATCCAAGTACAACACCTTATCCACTAGGCTACAGGTGATACTAGCCTTGCTTTTATTGCTGATGTGAGTCTCACATTGTAGTGAATGACTGGTGGCAAGGGCTAATACCAATATACCAATGCTGAACAGCTTGAGGATAATATTTTAAGTCATTTATCTGTCTTTTACTTTAGCTAGTGAGAGCATTCAAAAACGAAAGTAGCAATGACAGTGTTCTAAAACCTACAGAAGAAGTGTGTATATTCACTGAAGAAATAAGGTCAGGATCTCTCCAGTTAGTGGTTAGTGTAAGCCGTAGGCAAGGACCGCGTCTATCTCATTGCTTGTAAAGCGCCAGGTACACTGCTGGCACTATACAAATGCTTGTAATAATAATAATAATAATAATAATAATTAATAACTGGCCGTATTCTTCACATCTATAATAAAGCTGTATTGCAATCCTATGCTTAAGGTTCTGTCAGGCTTTTCATCCTAATTCTTAGCTTGATTTTCAGGCAGTTTATCAGGCTCACATTTGACTAAAATGTCAATAGTTTGGGTACAATCGTTTGTTAAATGGAGTAAAATAAATAATCCATTTTGCTGAGTGAGATGTTTGGAAATACAAGATCTCACATTTATCCATACAGTGGGTTGGTGCATTTAAATAGTAGCGCTTTAAAGGAAATTGATATTTTCACCTATGATCCACACACAAGGCCCAATTTTCAAGTGTGTGTATCTTCCTGAAATGCTGAAATCCCCAATTCAGCTGCCTAGACAGGAATTTGGGCTGTTTGGTGCATACTTGAGTGTCCATCACATCTTGAAAATCTGGTTCCCCATAATTTTTCTGATTTTTCACTTTTGACAATATAAGTTTAAAGTCAGCAAAAGAGTGCACAAAATAGGCCTGACTCACAGTATGTAGCACTCATTTGGGTGTCTGTAGATGGACCACCCCAGACCTGCTCTGGGGGTGGTCAGCCCCACATCCCTCACGTGCAGCTCCAACAGCACTGGGTTTAAACAGACCCAGTGCTGCCGTGGCCTGCAGTCTGCCCATAGTGCCCCCTCTCCTGCATCACAGAGCTGCATCACAGAGTTGCGGGTGGTTCAGCCACCACTCTAGGCTACCACCCACAGTTCTGTCGTGTTGCTGGGTCAACCTTTGTCCTGAAGCGGAGCTAAAGCATTCATCCACCGAGTAGATGGACCACTGTTCCACCCCCATGCCGTGTGTGTGTGCACGATTTGCGTGTGTGTATGTGTGGCACTGTTAGGATAGAGGGATGGTGTGGAGGGAAGAGAACAGAGGTAGGGAGTGTTCAGACCCTGACTCGCTGAGCTCAGCACACGAATGCTGGCATAGCACTCCCTCAGGATCTTGTGTGGCCCGGTAACTTCCTGATGGAAGAAGGCCAGATCATCACAGGGACGGGTGACCACTGTATGGAGCTCTGGGTGCCCACACACCATCGCGCATGCTCTCACCCACCCACCCACACTAAGGGGGAGACAGTGCCGTGGATAATGAGGATGGGGGGATGAGACTCCGAGGATGGAGACGCCAGGGAGAACAGGGGTCCACACTCACATGGGATACCTTCCGGAGGGCCCCAGAGGGGAGTAGGGAAGGAGGGCAACCACACCACGGCATCCACACCAGCACACACACACACTTAGCAACACACCCGCACTCTCTCTCTCCATTCACTCACCAGTCACATGAGTCTGTAAATCCAACCAAGGTTTCCACCAGCATTCTGGGCCAGTTCCTACAGCTAGGCTGATCACCGGCAATGGTGCAGCCTACCTGTCAGCCTTTTATCCTGGTGGCGTCCCACCCAGCCGTGCCCGGAGGCAGGCCGAGCATCGCAGCACTTCTTGTGGCCTCACCCTCTCGGGTCCGACCTCCGAGGTGCTGGGTCTCTCCCCTGCATCGTCCTGTGTGCAAGGGGTAGGTCCATGCTGCTCTGTCTCCATGCCGGGCGCCCCTGGCTTTCTGTGGCTATCGGAACCCTGGCGGGTCCAGCGTCAGCAGCCCCGCTCTCACCCTCGACAATGGTGAGTCCTGGCAGGTGCAGGCTGGTCCATAGGGCTTGGGATCAATTCCACTGGATCTCATCAAATTGAAGATAAAATTTGTGTAGGATTAGATCAGGGCAGTGCATTTGGGTTTTGACAAAATACAAATAAATGCAAAAAAGACTATTCTGGGTTCCATATTAAAAATATAAATACTAGGGGTAATTTCAGACGTTATGTGATCACAGTCAACCACACCGAATCACAGTGGATTTGGTGGGGTGGTTGTGATTGCGTGAACGTCTGTGGGAGTCCCGCCAGACTTTCACCACGGTGAATACCTGGTGGGGGTCAATGCTAACTACGATTCTAGAAGTGAGGCCGGCCTCACCTCCAGAATTGTGGTTAGCTGGAAAACGATCAGGAACGGAGTGATGGTAACGTCTTTCATCTCGCCCCAGACCTGACCGTGGCCCAGACCGTGGTACAGGATGGGGCGCGGTGGCGTGATTGGCCGCTGTGCCCACCCGTCTCCCTGAGGCCAGGCAGCTGTTGGAGCACGGGGGGCCAGGGCTGAGCAGTCGCATGTCGCACCGCGCAGCCCCCCCTCCCCAAATCCCCTCCAAGATCAGGCTCGCACGTCTGAAGGATGGCTGGTTTGATCACGGACCAGGATCCGAGATGGATTCTGGTCCAGGGTTCAGCGTGGCAGGCTGAATGGCCCAGCGTGGTGAGCTTAATGGCCCGTCACATGTATAATTACCCTAGCCAGCTCCATATTCCATTTTCCCATCTCCCAAGCCAGCTGCATTCCTCACTCTCCCTCAAGCCAGTGATCTCCATGTTCTGTTCCAAGCTCCCCAAGCTAACAACCCCCCTCCACTAAGCTAGCTGTATTCTGCCCCCCCACAAACCAGTGCTCTCCTTTTTAAATTGGTAGCAGTCATTTTTATCTGTGTTTTGTTTTCCTTTTCTTATAGACCTGTTAAACTGGCAGAACCTCACTGCATTCTGCACCAAAATAACCCATAAATAGCATTTCCCACATTGGCAATGATGGGGGAAATGCAGTGAACACAGGCAAAGATACAGATACAAAAAAATGCAAATACTAAAAATACAAATACAAATATTTGACCTCTGGCACAGCCCTAATTGAGACCTAACTTGGGACCCAGAAGCAAGAGAAAAGCAATACTGAAAGTTGGGCTCTCTTCTTATAATTCAGAAGTTCTCCAACTGTGGGCCAGGGACCCCAAGTGGGGACATACATAGCCAGACTTAGGAATTTTGCACCCCATGGCTCTTCTCAGGCTGCTGCCCCCAAGCTAAGCCCCGCCCCAGCCTATGCTGTGTGTTCATGGGTGTGGGAGCCCCGTGTGAATGATGCAGAGCGCGTTCCCTCAGTGAATGGGAGTGCATGTGTGCACCCATCTAACACACATCCCCTCTCACTCCTTACTCGTCCCCATACATGGAGCAACCGGGGAAAATGGCAGTTGCTCCATGGGTGCAGATGAGTGGGGATGCATGTGTGGCCATATGCATGCCCCGCCCATGCGTCATCCACGGACCCCCACCTGGCAGAGCCATATAAAAACTGCCTGTGACGAGCCACTCAAAGAAGAACAGAAGGTTGCTGCCTTGTAAAGAAGATTCTTCGAGATATTTATTTATTTATTTATTTATTAAACGCATTTATATCCCGCCCCTCCTGCAACGCAGCCCGGGGCGGCTCCCAACATAAAACAATTAAAAACAATAAAATACATTAACATTCTAATAAAACGGTCAAATCTTCAACATAACTATTGACAGGGCTTAGAAAACAAAGGGTAGGGGATTAAAAGAAACCCTCCCTACCCTCCCCCAAAGGCCTGGGCAAACAACCAGGTCTTACAGTTCCGCCGAAACGTTACAAGGCTTGGGGCCAGGCGAGCTTCCTCCGGAAGGGAGTTCCACAGCCGCGGCCCCACCACCGAGAATGCCCTCTCCATCGTGGCCCCCCG
>QEPC01006381.1:592506-657158 GCA_003113815.1 Sphenodon punctatus
TTCTGCACCAGCTGCAGCCTCCGGGCCAAGAACAAGGGAAGCCCCACGTAGAGCGCGTTGCAGTAGTCGAGCCTCGAGGTGACAAAGGCATGGATGAGGGAGGCCAGGTCCGGGCCAGAGACGTACGGACGCAGCCTACGCACCAGATAAAGCTGGCGGAAGGCAGCCTTAGCGACTTTGAACATTCCCACAACACCTACCCTTCCAACTCCGCACCGAATTTTCTTATATTCCTAGAAAAGGTTGGAAGGAACTGTCATTCTGAGGTATACTAGAGGAGTTAGTAGTCAATTATTTGAATATGGTGAGCATGCCATGCACAACCCACTTGTGAGAATTTCTGGAGTCATCTAGAAGAACCTTCTTTACAAGGCAACAACCTTCTGATCACTTACATGGGGAGGAGTTGTTGTTTGTTTACAAACAGCTTTATCTCCCAGTTCAATCTGTCTCACTGCTACTGCTGCTGCTGTAGCGCTACTAGCAGGCAGATGGCAGAGGTAGGTGAGTGATGGGGACCGCCCCATGATGTGGGGGTGCCCTGCACTCGGCCCTTCTCCAGCCCAGTTCAGGTGCGGGGCTGCCCTTGTGGGGCCAGGCAGACAGCAGGGTTGGCTGTGGGCAGCAGCCTTCAGTCCCTGCAGGGGGAAAAAGGTGGGGGAGGAGCGGGGCAGCACTGGTGCCAGGATTGCCACCCCACATAAAATGCCGCCCCAGACCTAGGGGGCCTGCCCCAAGTCCATGCCTGGGGACATATGGATGGATGGAGTCATTATCAGAATAATATTTGATATATTTTGGATGCCTTTGTCTTTCTGACTGCATGGGAGATGAGATTGTATTTAAGTCTCAAAATGGGGTCACATGGGCAAACTTTTGGTTGTCACTGCTATAACTGTCCCACTGTATTTTTTTTCCAGATTTTCTTACATTCTCCAACTCAACTACTAGAACAATGTTCCCCAAATTTTGCCATGTGAAGTTGAAAAGAAATTCCAGTTGAAATTTTAAGTGATCAGCAAATGCAGGAAAAAGGGCTTGGATTGATGAAAAAGTTAATTTTTTCATCTTTTTTTTTAAACTGACTGGATAAACTTAATGTCAACAATTTTGATTTGAGTACAGCTCCATGCATCTAACATTTTTGTTAGATGGCAACAAGGGAAGTAATGGATTTACTGACATTCACCCTAACTGTACATCCATCGATATAGCAAAACAGAGCTCACTTAAGCAAATGCCAGTTAAAGCAATAAACCTTTTAAAAATAACACACCAAAGCAAAACATATCAATCAAAGTAGGGCCCTGTTTAACAATCAATTTTTTGTGTTGGATTTAACAAGCTGATTCTGTAGTTTAGCACTTTTTCAAATCCAGGGAAATGCAAACCAGCTTCTACGGAATCCCTGCATTCAAGGCACTGAGGGAGAAAAGCAAAATAAGCTCCTAAATGATAGGCAACCTGGATCTGCTTTAAAGAGCATACTAAAGGCTGCTCTTTAAAACCATCTTGACTAAATTAAACTGCGTTCTGTAGCTGGATTTTCAACCGTCACTTACACAGTTCACTTGGAAAGCTGATAACGTGATAAGTCACACCTGAAGAGTAAATCTACGTTCCCACCTGCGGCGGTAGTGGCAGCAGTGGGAGGGGCGAGGGAAGACGTGGCAGCGTTGAGGAGCTGGCCAATGGGAAAAGAGCCGGTGCGAACGGGGATCTGCTGTGGCTTCTCTCATGCATGTCAAGACGCAAAATCCTGTTTTGACATGCATGAGATAAGCCACAGCAGATCCCCATTTCCAACGGCTCTTTTCCCGTCAGCCAGCTCCTCTGCACTGCCGTGTCTTCCCTCGCCCTTCGCCCTGCTACCACTGCCACCGCAGATGGGAATGCAGCCTAATATGCAACATAATGAGGGAAAGAGGGATCTGTAGGGAAATGTTTAAAAGGACTCCTAGTCCTTTCAAAATGATCATTTTCTTAGCAAACCTTAGGAAAACAAAACACCCATGGATGGCTTTTCTTTTGGAGACTGTTGGCGATAGTCTGCTTAGGTACAGTTCTACAGGCATAACAACTTCTCAGTTTTTCCTCACTGGATAAGAAAACACATTGAACATATTGTAATTAGATGCAACAGCACCACCAAGTCTCTTTATTACAGGGACTTCTAAACAAGAGCCAAGACTTCCCTATGAATTAACAAAGAAAGGCATAATAGAACTCAAGAAAGCTTATTGGTTGAAGGAAAGGAAGGTAACAACCTGAAGTAAATGCATGCAGAATGGCAGCCTAAAGCGTAGGTGACTCAGGAGGGTGAGGGGGTTAAGGGTCACGCTCCCCCGCCCAGATTTTTGGAAATGCTATAGGATCATGTAGAACCTCTGACCAGCCCCCACTTCTGTGCCACCCTTCCTGATCAACAGTTACCAGTCACCTATGGCTTTAAGACTGCAGCATCTGATCTTTCCCACACAGGACAATGTATGGAAAGATCACGTTGGGAGGCTTCATCAGAGAATGAAACTCAGTCCTAACAGAGAACTAAAAAAGCAATTTAATTTGGAGCCTCAAAGCACTCCACTAGTGCAAGCTTGATTCATTTCAGCAGAGCTTGTGCCAGTGCAAGACATTGGGGGTGATCCCATGCCCCGCGCATGCCACACACACCCTGCATGCACACACGTGCGTGCAAACCACACAAATATCCACAAGGATTGCATTGTGCCATGAGGATCCCATGCGGTACCTGTGCAGATCTCACACGGATCCCACATGGATCCCTTTTGGGATTGCGGCCTTTGAAGATAGAGACTCAGGCCCTTTTCACACGGGCGGCACCTACGCATGAACACCCAGAAATCTGGGTGTTCATGTGTGGGTACTGCCCATGTAAATCCCATGGTGGGTGTGTGGAGGTGTATGCGTATGCACACCCACCTCCACCCATCCCCCACGCAAAGAGCAACCGGCAAAAACGGTGGTTGCTCCGTGCATGTAGATGGGTGGGTGTGGGTGTCACCACACCCACCACACATGGACTGCGGTGAATAGTGACACACACACACGTCGTGACCTGTGTAAAAAGGGCCTTAGAGCTGAGCCCTGTTTGGTATCCTATAAATGTATATGTATATTTGTTAGTTAGTTGGTTGTATATAATGTCAAGGTTCCCCCTTCCTCCAACCTCAACTAAGTTTATAGTATGTATGTTTAGCTATCTACTTTGCAGTGCATAGGTTTTTATTTATTATTTTACTGTTTTTATTTGTTTCATTGTTACAATATAAACATTAATAATATTAATATGATAATAAAAAAGAACTGAGCCCTGTAGCTTGGGTAAGTAAGCACATGTGCAACTTGAAGCATATGAGCAAAGCAGAGCCAGCTTTGTACTTTGCGGGGTCCAGGGTGAAGATAAAATGCCTGGTGGCCCCACTCCTTTGGGGACACCCTCTGCGGGGCCCTAAAGGTGGTCATGTTTGGGCCCCTACACCCTGTTCTGGTGAAAACATGGGTTGCTGTGGGGCCCCTGGAAAGAGTGAGGTCCGGGACTGCCACCCCAGATAGCCCTGTGGTAAGGCTGACTTTGTAGCAAAGAAAATGAGAGACTGCTCATATGCTTAAAGTTAAGCACATGCTAATTGCTTTGCTGAATAACACTAAAATAAGGAATACCTTGCAGGACTGAGACCAGGGCTCCAGTTTTGTAAATACTTATGATAATGCTCATCTTTATTCTACCTTCCCTAGCTCTTCACCCCTATAGATTTCTCTTTTATGCATCTCCTTACACGATCTCATCCTTCAGAGTTCCCCTCGTCCCTTTTAAACAGGCTAACTGCTTGCACCTGCAATTTCTCAACTTCCTAAATAGATCCCTGCCCCTTCTTGTGTGCCCCGCCACTTCCTTATTCAGTACTTTGGTGTTTTTCTGCTACATTACATCACATGGATGGACCAATCACATTCAGATGCAAATTTAAAACAAAAACATCAACAACAGCAATAACCCTGCCAAGCAGTAGCACTGAAAACACAAAGTACTGAGCAACAAAATACCAACATAAATAAGAAAACAATTACCGACGTACCAAAGTACTGAAGTGGCTGAAGTGTCAAATACCAAAATATCAGAATAACAAAAGTGACTGAAATAGTGAAATGGAAACCCAAATTGGAGATTCAAAACTGCAGATTAAGACAGAAATGAACACCACTTCCATAGTTATTTCACAAATACTGATTGCATTGATTTTGGTATTTATTTGCACTGAATATTTTTTCAGCCTTTCTAACTGGTAGGGGTGGGACTATTGGTATTGGTTTAATCCAATAATGCTGCTAATGGGTGATATCGGATTAATCCGATAATACCGATAATTGTCAGTACTGAAATATCGGATTTTTAACATTGCCAGTTTTATTGGATTTTTAACATATCCCACTGAAGTCAATAGTCACAATGTTAAAGATCCGAGAAAATTGGAAATGTTAAAAATCTGATATTCCGATAAATTTGATATCAGAAGATCCGATACCCGATAATCACCCTGGAGTCTCACCTCTAGTAATTGGTGACTGAAGTTAGAAAAATTTCTCAGCCTCAGCTAAGAACCTTCAGAAATGCAGAAATGCAAAATGCAGAGTTTGGTACAAAAATGTCTGTACAACTAAGGCCACATAAACGCAAGTGATTTTCCCTTGGTGTAAGATACCAGCAGAATCTGGTGCATCCTATGCATAAGCAAAATTGTTTTTAGACATTTTTTTTATTTTTAAAGCTTCCCATGAGTTGACTTATTAAGTTTCACCAGAGAGGCACCCTTTAAACCTTGATCGCCCTGGAGAGTCTATCCTGTATATTTGGAAAGGCAGTTATAAATTATAAATAACAGTCATATCAGAGATTTATACCAATGAATTCCATGAGGGCCTAGCAGCTGGACTGTGGTTGTGGCAGAGTTCCTGTTTTTATTAAATGCATGGACTGTATCCCACTGATTATCCAACACCTGCTGATAAATCCTGTTGATCCTTTGAGTCTGCAGTTGAGGGTCAGTGACAGTAATGCAGCTCTAAATCATTCACACGCAAAAAAGCCCCATAGTTTAAATGAGTGAAAGTTGCTGCCCCTTTCTGCCTTCCTAGTTTAAATCACAATTGAGAGAAGAAATAGAAAAGTTAAGTCACAAGGATTCACTTCACTTCACTCTCAAGCTCCACTACATTTGTTCCCTGTCCTCTTCAGATGGCACACACTCCACAATGTAGAAATAAAACAAACCTTGACTCCAGCTCTGAGATCCTTACAGAGAACAGAACACTCCATACAAGGGAAAGAGGTGCAGGTTTAGGTTACATTATTATATGAAGCATTCATGTTCTGTTCTGTCAGACGTGTGTGAAAGGACTCCACAGACTGGTTTAGTTAGATGCATGGTAGGGGCAATGAAAAAACCGCATTCTGGGAGTCCCGAAGGTCAGTCTCGTTGTGTTGCCATCCTGGAGGAAGTTTATTGCATCTAAGTGCAGTGATGAAAATGTGTGCTGCCACGCGAGACAGGCTGGGGAAGTTACCACTCTTTGTGTAGTCTTACCCCTCCCTGGGAAAATGAGCCATGCAATGCAGTCCATCACGAGCCAGAATACCCATTCCTGCAACACCAGAAGTTTGACCCACTCTGTTGCAGGGCAGGTAGCCAGTTGCTCCATGATGCACCCGCGGGAAAATCCTGAGGACATGTTGTGAAGCATGAGGTAACACTACCCAAAGATGGGCAAACCATGTGGCTGGGTGTGCTTGCTCTGCCACACTCAGAGCAAGGCTGTGAGGCTATGAGCGACAGGAAGGTGGCAGTGCCCATCACGTACGGCCCCATCACAGCCAGGGGCTGTCTCTCAGTTGGGCCTGTGGAGGAAGGTTGGGCAGGGCTGGGTAACTACTCCTGTGGGTAGCACCTTGACTCTGAGATGGGCCAAGCCACCCAGCTTTCACACACTTGTGTGCCTGGCTCCCTGTACTACCCCTGCAGTGTAGCAGGGACAACTGACTGCCATTGGGCTGTGCAGGGATCGGGCCTGTACAGCTCCTCTGGCTGCACCCAATGTTGAGCACAAAACAGGGCCATGCATTTTCTCCTCTTCACTCTTGGTGGTTATGTTTTGTACCTGACCCCTGAAATAGCCCTCTTTTTTTAGAGATACTTGAACTTAGGCAGCTTGCACAAGAGACAGGAGGGAGTGTTGGAAAGTGCCATGAGGCAAAATCATATCAGGGAAATCATGTGAAGTTCCTCTCATGTGTGTGGAGGGGTGGGGGTTCACAGGATTATCCCATTTCTGCTGTGATTTCAGTGACAGGAGAAAGGGCTGAAAATCCAGTCTTGTCTCCCATCACTGGGTATTTTCAGATGTTACGAGATCATGCTCAACCATGGTGAATTCCCTGTGGGTGAGCATGATCCTGTAAGTCTGGTCAGTGTTACGCCAGAAGTTCACCCCCGTGAATCACGGGGGGGAATCAGATTTACCACACTTCTATCCCGTGGTGAATCTGATTTCCCCCCCATGATTCAGGGGGGTGACCACCTGACGTAACACTGACCAGATGTGATGTTGACACGCTCAACCATGGGGAATTCACCATGGTTGAGCGTGTCAACGTCACATCTGGCCACTAACCATGGCCCGGAATATTGGCCACAGCACCTGGGCATCTCTGGGAGGGCGGGCTGCTGAGGGAGGATGGGGGGGCAGGGCTGTGCGGCTGCACTTTCGGCCCCGCGGCCCCACCCCCCCGATCCTCCCCCGGGATCGGCCAACGCATCTGTCGGCCATGACGTGTTGGCCCCGGTGGGGAATCTGCAGGGTGATTACGTGACGGGGCGAATGCCGCCCCGTCACGTCTGAAATCACCCACTGAAGTCATGGTGAAAATGGGCTAAACACCACTTCACAGAAGCAGAACTTCACATGATCTCCCTGACATGATTTAGGCTCACGACAGTTTCCACCTCACCCCTTTCTAGAGCTGAAATGAGATTTCATCAAAATGGGAAATTTCATCAAAATCCTGGTTCCCGATACCGTCTCAGTTAAATCGAAATCCTCTTGGTACTCCGTAATGTCTTGACTGAAATTTCATGTTTCAAACTACCAACATTCCACTTACCAATACCCCATTTCAGTTGCAGAGTGGTCAAAGCAAAGGGAACAATATAGAACAACAATTCTGACTGGAGGCATTGGAATGGAGGATTATGGAGAACTGGGTAAAAACAGATGTGACAGTATCCCACTTAGTGCTTCTTTGGCCTGATTTGGCCTATGGGCCACCAGAACATCTGTTTTTGTGCTGCCAGATGTTGGCCCGGGATTGCCCCAGGCCATGTTGGTGCTACCCCAGGCTCTGGCCTCGGGAAACCCCCCGAATTCACAGTCTGAGCTAAGGCCTGCCTGACCAGGCCAGAGTGGGCCACAGTGTGCTAGTATGTCTGTTGCTAGCATGTCACACAATAAGGATAAGCAGAGTGTCAGTCAACTGAAACGGGGTATCATGGTATTGAGAGAATTAAGAAATTGCATCTGTATCAAGAAACAGTTGAGATATCAATCCCAGTTCCCAGTATATCCTAACTCTATCTATAATCACCTTCAAATTGCTACTTTTTGATATGTGGCTAACTCCTTGGCTCACTTGTGTATTGTTGTTATGCAGCTAAGACAAGTATTACTTGATAATAATGGTTAACTTAGTGTGGGATTTTCTTATGACCTGGAGCTTTTGAGCTTGTTTTTAAGTTACTGATGTTGTTGTACGATTGTATTTCATGGTATGTTTTGCTATGTTATGTTGAAGTTTATATACATATATTGTAATATCCTTGGCTACGCAATAAATACATTTTGATTTGATATGTTTGTTATTATTTTATAATAAGAAAAACATTTTTCATTAAAATTCCAATATATAAAATGTGTGGGCTGTGGAATGCTGCTCATGTTCTGAAGCAATCTCAATAGGGCTGAAATAAGAACTTTAAAAGTTCTCTCAAATCTAGTGAGATCTCAGTAGATCTCGCTATGGTTTGTAAGAATCTTTCAAGATTCTTGAAAACGCTTTGCGTATGCGCAAAATGGCTTCTGTGACCATTCTGTATATGTGCGGCCCCTGACCGCCATTTTGTGCATGTCACAGAATGTTTTTTGAGAATTCTGTGAGATTCTCAAAACCCTAAAAACACTCTGTGCATGCAAGAAAATGCCCCCCCGGGCCACGCATGTGCACAATGACCATAGCAGTCATTTTGCATATGAGAAGTGTCGGTTTTCGGCTGCATGAAATTCACACAAGAACGAATCACAAATCGTCTGATCCTTGACCCGTTCTCGTTCTCGCAAATCTCAGTGAGAAGCTGATTCTCACCGAGATTTGTGAGAAATGTGAAAGCGAGTTTCAGCCCTAGATATCACTTGTTTTGGGATTAGAGCCAGGGTCAGGATTTGGCCTCATAAGAGTGAACTGAGACCTTAGCATAAATATGACACATCAAGTATACAAATTATGACACATTTGTCAGTGTTAATGAATTTAGGAAAAGACACTTCTCTTGATGAATAGGTTAGCAGCGCAGTCAATTAATAACCTAATGCTGGTTCTTGAAACACTGGGAAATCTTTCTAGTAGCCTGGAGGAAATGAGCATCCTAATGTTCCAAAAACCAGATTTGTGAGCAGTGTCAAGTATGAGTTAATGAACCAAACTAAGAGAGAAAGCAGAGCAGGAAATGCAGATGAAGAAATCATTTTCTCAATGTAGGAAAGGTTTCAGGTATCTGCAATTTCATAATCTGGCACTTCTAACATTACAGTAATAAAATGTGAAACATCACCAGGGCTGCGCTCTCTGGAGGAGGACAGTTTACAACCAACATTCGGAACTTTTAACACGAGAGATGGGGAGGGAGTTTATTGGAATACCATGTGCTAGGAATGCAGGATGATAAATAAAGCTACATCATTTTACAAATATGATTAATGCTTAAATGCAGTTTGCAACTAAAATATTCCACTCTACAACTTTGATTTTTAATCAAGACCATCTGGTTCATTAACTGAGGTATCCTAAGTGACTCATTAAGTCTTTAGACCTAGTATCAATATCATCACCAATTCTTTATAATAAATACATAGGATGTCCTGGAATTTGCAGTTGCTCTCAGACAGTGGAAATTACTGACTTCCAATGTGTAGCATGGAAGTAGGTGGCATGTGTAAGGGAAGCAGGGACTGAACCCATGCCATCTGGGTCTGGAGAGGGGACTGTGTCCTGGTCATTCAGCCACTCCCTCACCCTGGAACTTTGTGCAGTGCTTCCCTCCTATGCACCCATGCTAAACCTGTGATGGTTCCAATACAATTTATTTCCTGTTGCCCACTCCCGACTCAAGTCTGGTCTTCCTTGAGTTGGCTCCTCTTGCTGGTCTTTGATGTGACCCTGGCCTGACATGGTGGCTAGTTTTATTTATATAAGAATATTCTACTTATTTAAAATGTACATTTTAAAATGGAATCCTATCAAAAACAACCACATTCAATTGACAGTTATCTGAAACAAGGGCTGGTGTGTAATTTGCATATTCAGTTGCATAACTGAATATCTGGATTCTATTAGTTATATATGCAACATTTTCATATTTATTTATTTTGGTTATTTTGGCTTCAGTTTATTCAGTTATTAAACAAAATAACAAAGCAAACAAGCTTTGTTATTTGGTTATTCATTTCCTTGGGTTTTGATACTTTAGTAGTATCAGTAGCACTACTATTTAGTACTAAATAGTACTATTAGTACTAAATAGTACTCAGTACTGCTAAATAGTACTCCATATTGCTGGATAGTACTACCCAATTTAACAAAGTTATTAAGATACCCCAAACTGAATAACCAAAAATGAAATAACAAAATAACCAAATTAGTCAAGTCAAGTCAAGTCACAGTTTATTTATACCCCGCCTCTCTCAAACGACTCGAGGCAGCTAACAACAATTCAAATTACATATACTGGGGATCCTTTCCCACGCAGGGGACCCAGCCATAACAACAAAAACAAGATACAACAAAACAAATATACATAATACACTCCACCTTACAATAACTCCCCCGCGGACCATCCCAAAAAAACAAATGGGGCGGTCCCCATCATCCCATACCCTGCTCTCACCAGGGTACATAGCTGACTCCACCCCCCTCTCACCGGGGGGAGCCAGCCCCTTCTACCTCCTTTACAACAATACCCACCCCTACATACTCCACAAATTAAATGAAGCAAAATAATCAAAATGAATATTTGGTTCAGCAAACAAAGCAGGAAGTAATCATCACTTCCTATTTGCTTTGTTAAATTGGAAATGAATGTGTTGAGTTTGTCAGATTTGGTATAATTCTGATTATTCATTTCAGCTCTGTCTGTACGATACATCAGAAATAAGAATGATTATTTCTAACCGGAAGCCTACTGCTGGAGCTAGACTTTTGCTTGATTCCCCACAGCTATCAATAAATCTATGCTAAGTGGGGCCTAGCAGTTCACCTCAACCTTCTATATATGTGCAAATTATCCATACTCAAGCATCCTAAATGGTTAAAATCTTTCCTCTTCTATTCAAAAATAATCCCACTACTTCACATCAGAAAATGATCTTGACTTTAGAAACCCTTACTCATGTGTAGTCCTATTGAATTGCTGTTGGATTCTTTCTGTTTTCAGATTCCAGGTCCAACAGCTGAAAGGCCAACTTTCTCAACTGTGGGTGAAAAAAAATGAGACAGTAGCCCACAGTTACCCATGAGTCACCTGCTTGTCAGTTTGGTGGCTGCCAGATATTAATCCACTTCTGCCTCAGGGCGGGTGGCTGTCTGCTACTGGACACGTCGTCTGGAGAAAATCGGCAACATGGCACGGGCTAAGGGCTAATGTGTATCCTCCCATCTGTTAGGCCCTGCCCATCCCCACTCCAAGGCAAGGTTTTAGGATCAGGCTTGGAGAGGGCACTCACCCCAGCCCACCAAATGGATGATCAAGGTGGCCCGGAGGAGCGCACGGACCCCAACCCACCAAACAGCTTATTGGCGGGTCCAGAGGAGAGTGTTGACTCAGCCAACCAAACAGCTGACCGGGCAGGGGGTGGGGCACCCATGGTGTGGATGGACTTGTGATGGCAGCCTCCCATATTGCTATAGCATCACCAACAGACGCTTGTTCAGCAAGTTTTTAAAACATCTGATGAAACAGGTTCCACAACCTCATTAGCCATGCACAACTGCTGACAATGATCTGGTCGATATACTGAAGTGGCTGAAATAACCAAGCCGAGAAAATGGAAACACGGAAAAAAAACCAACCCAACAGTATACCTGAAAAATTGATTGACTACCTGTTTTCAGCTGTGAATATTGTTTGAGTGAGTACCCAAAGTGCTACCCAAAACATGAATAATACCTGTGAATAATACCTGTGAATATTAAAATTACCGCCCATTTCAGCTGTAATCTCATTCTTACCCTTTATGTTTGAAGGTGGTACTATCTTCAAGAGTACTTCATGTTGAACAGAAATCCTCACTTAAGATCATATATTGCAGTTCTTACAAGTGTTTGTGCTGGTTCATTAGGAAAATTCTAGTGCTGAAACTTGGTCCTTGGTTTTCCCTGGAAAACCCTGAGGAATAAGGTACTTGACTTGGTTTTCAGAGTTCCGAAGTTTTGAGGAATGGCCCCTGAAACTTTGGAACTCAGAAAATCCTTGGCTGAGTACAAGAAAGGGGGCCAGAGGCCAGTGCTAGGCCCCTTACTCCCCCCCTCCCCCCCCCGTGGTCCTTGCTGGCTAGGGAGAGAATAAAAAAATGGGGGCGAGGAAAGGGGGGGCAAGTGGGGGCTCGGGTGGAGTACTAAGACAGTGGGCTTAGGGGTAGAGTACTCACCCTCTGGAGGGACTCGGGTGACGTGTGGCTTCTTCTGGACTGGGAAGCTGGGCATTCTCAGAAGGACTGAATGGCTCCTTCTGAGCAAGCTCAGACTTTTCTAAGATGGTGTTGGCATCTCAGGGTCAGTCCTCGGAACTCGGCGAATGCTCACAAGTAGTTTTTTTACTACTCGATTCAATCCTAGAAAATGTACATGGTATGCATGTGATTAGGTGTATTCCATCCTACGTTGCTAAAATAAAGAATACAGTGTCTTCTTTCCAAAATCTTAAAAATTCGCTTTACCTTTTGAAAATGGAAAATATTGAATATACTAATCTGCCTCCTACATGCTATCTTTTCTGCCAGTTGTTTTGTCTTCGTGTCTTTCCTGCATTTAAATGCCTTAGTTACACTGGAAACAGTTTTAAATGTACATTGCAAATTCTCCATTGAGGCTTGGCTAGCCAACAAGTTATTCAAGTGGCTTTGCTTTATGGGTATTTCTTCATCCTCTGCTTTTCCAGATTACTCCGATATCCTTGAACCCATAATTTATCATAATCTCCTCTAAATACTTTGAAATAATAAAAAAACTTAAATAAAACTGTTTGGCTGAATGCACTTGTAAACGTAACTTTGTCAGTGAGCATTTGGTATCGAGAGGACATTATTCAGAGCTCAAGCAGCATGGAAAATTTTGGCTGCCTGCAATTCTCTGAGCCCATTGAAGTCAGTAAGAAAAGCTCTCATTGACGTTAGTGGGTGAGATTGCACTCTTTAGCTCCAGTCAAATGTTGTGATATGAATATTTGTCTACTGTACTCAGGTCTGGATTTCTGGAACAGGTTTGACTTGTTTCAGTTAGTTTTTCCAACAGCTTCCAAAGTGGTTTACTTTCAAAGCAACATCCACACTTTCAAAAACATTCCAGGGGATATTTTGGGGACTCCCCCCCCCCCCCCCTCCCCCCCCCCCCCCCCTCCCCCCGGTTTATTTTAAAACTGATAACATGAAAAAGGAGGCCGGAGTAAATTTGACATGACATACCTAGTGAAGAGAAGACTAAGGGGAGACATGATCGCAGTCTTCAAACATCTAAAGGGCTACCACCAAGAAGATGGGGAGGAGCAACTTACAAAGGAAAGGACTAGAAACAGTGGGCTCACATTACAGGAAGGTCGATTTTAGATGAATATCAGGAAAAACTTCCTAACAGCAAGAGTTGTGCGGCAATAGAAGAAGCTCCTAGGGAGGTTGTAGGTTCTCCGTCACTGGAGGCTTGCAAAAAGGGGCTGTTGGGGATGCTGTAGCTGTCGTAATCCTGAAAACAAACAGAGGTTTGGACTAGATGACCCTTAAGGTAACTTCCAACTCTAAAATTCAGTGATTCTATGATGATGGCTAAATAATTATACATTAAAGGTTCTTAGCTAACTGAAGCCAACAGCTGGATATAGATTTGAAAAGGGGATACCGGGCATAATCTTGCTAGAGAAGTATTAAATTGTCACTTGGCCTCCATTCATCCACAGCGTAACACTGATGTCTAGAACTGAAACAAATGTCATATTGTATTTATGAAGATTATTCACATATTCAGATATACACTACTGAATATCCAAATAATGTTCACTTGGTATTTACATATTCATTTCTTTGCTTATTTCACTTCACTAATTTAGGTCACTTTGATATTTTGGTTTGATCATTCTGGTAATTTGAAAACTTTGGTACTTCAGTATTAGATCTGTTGCTCAGTATTAATTGCCACCACTGAGTATTATTATGAAGCATTTATATAGCACCAATAGTGTACCTGGTGCTTTACAATTGTTATTAATGGAGACAGGTTCCTGTAAGTGTAATATAACTATTACAATCCAAGATGGACAAGCTTGAGGGGAATGCAGGGAGAGACAGACATACCTATTCCAATTTTACAGATGGGGAACTGAGGCTGAGAGGTTATGACTTGCCTAAGGCCACTCAGGGAGTTCCTGGCTAGGGCAGGATTCAAACCCTGGCTTCCCAGGTCCACGTCCAGCACCTTGGGCTATTAGTACAATAGCAGTATTGCACAACTGCTGTTTCATGCACAACTGTGCTGAATAATACCGATTTATGGAACAAATACTGCCATACCAAAATGATCGAAATGGCCAAAATAAACCAGGTCCACGTCATTTTCATTTTTCGCTTTCGTTATTCAAAAATGTCATTTTTGTTATCGTTATTAATGACAATGTTGTTTTTGTTTTCCTTATTGTTATCATGTTGTTATCGTTTTTGTTATTGTTTTCATTATCAAGATCGTTACTGATATATTTGTTATCGATATCAGTACCATTTCAAATGAAGATTTTATTTTTGGTATCAGTATAATTATTGATTTCCGTGCACAACTAATATCTAATATCTATCTAAATCTAAGGGAGACAGGGGAAGGGAAAAGAAAAACTATTATCTAATCAATTATCTATATAACTATTCTAATCTATATGTCTAAAATATATATTATCTATACTACCTATCTATATATAATGCGGGGAGAAGGGCAGGGAAAGGGAGAAGGTCAAATGTAGGGTATGAGGAAGGAAAGGTATTTATGGTAATACAATGAGGGGTAGGGAAGATTTTTTTGTGTGCAATCACCACAGTTCTGTAAACACAACCTGACAAGCAGAGCTCTCACAGAATGGAGAGAAAAAAACTGGCCCTCCCATTATAAAGGGTTGCTGTGCCCTCCCTCAGAGCCCCCCTGATTGGTTGTGGGATGCAGCAGGCATTGAGCAATCACAGAGTGCCACGAGACTGCTGGGGCCTACTTGCGCTGCTAATTGGCCAGCGATACATCCATCCGATAATGCTGAGCTGCTCGCCCCTCCCAACACAGGCACAGTTGAAGAGTTCAACCCTGTTAAGACTCCAAGATCTCTGCTCACTCCTCCCCTCTCCACATTTTCCCTCCAAAACCCAACTGTCACAGCACTAATAATAACAACAATAATGACATAGTCATTTTTGTTTCTTATCATTTTTGTTATTTATCGTTACTGTTATTGATATCATTACCATTATCATTACCATTATTGGTATTCTCGGTTGTCATTTTTGGTATTCTTATTAGTCATTTTTGTTATCGTTGTCGTTATTCTTGGTTGTCGTTTTCGTTATGAAAACAACAATTTTCGTTATTATAATAATGAAAATGACATGCACACCCCTAAATAATGGAATGAATAAATTACCAAAATAACATAAACAAAATATCTGGCATGAATTATGAGTATCCGCTTCAGTTTCTTTATGCTGAAATGATGCAAAACAGTCAATTTCTTCTAATTTAGTATTTGATTTGGATATTTGTTTCAACCCTACTGAGACCAAAATAAAAACATGATATATGGGCAGGAGAAATGGGGTAGAATCACAAAACTTTAGACTGAAAGTCACATTTAAACTGGAAGAGCCATCTAATCCAACCCCTACATGGAGGTTTGAGTCACTAAGCTAAAACATTGCTGCCAGTTGCTTATCCAGCCTCTTCTTAAAAACCTCCAATGCAGAAGATTCCACAACTTTCCTAGGCAATTTCAGTTCCATTGCCCAACTCTTTCTACAGTTGGGAAGTTTCTCCTAATATTTAACCTAAGTTAACCCCATTGCCTCTTTCCCTATCCTCACGAACAATTCAGCCCTTTAAGTAGTTGAGAACGGTACACCTTAAGGTAGTTTGCATTCTAAACCTTTAATCATCAAAGGCCATTTTTAGATGGCCCCGCCTGGGAGGGCAGGTCCATGTGCACCACCACACACTTAGTGGGGGGGATTCAGATAGCGAATGATGGGTGTGCGGCTGGTGTGTGCCCACAGACATGCACCGCCCATTCATGCCCCTGCACTGAGCAATGGGGAAACACCTGGGTTACTACATGCAGGGGCATGGGTGGGTAGTGCATGGAAGCACAGCTCCACCCACGCCACCTTCAGACTGGTGCATGAAAATGATATGCACTGGCATTTCAGACTGGTGCCCGGGTCCATGGGGGATGTGTGGACCTGAGTGTACACGCCCCATCTGAAACGGCTTTAGTTGCTCTTCTCTTAATTGTATTCTTTTGTGTGCTGGTGCCCAAGCTTGGACACACAATACCCCAGTTGAGGCCTAATCAGGTCTTGGATATGATAAGTTACTGGTCCAATTCAAGATTATACCAGTAGTGAGTACGAGTTATTTTAATCAGATGACTGTTGGATGACCAGTCTGAAATAATTTGTTGATGTCAGTCCAGTTTCTGGTAGATAGCTGTCCACATCCTGGATTACTGTTGTTTGCTCTTTTATTTGCATTCTCAGGAAAGAGATCAACAATAGATTACATAACAATAAATAACAATTATTATTATTTATTTTGCTTTACATTAGTGCTTGGAGATGCCAGATGAGACAGAAATTCATTTGGGTAGACAATGGGCTTGATCTCAAACCCTGGATCATGCACATACAGCTTGCACATGGCTTGCGTGCAGGCCATGGTCCTACCCCCACGGTTGTACGCATGATCTATGCGAGGCTGCACACAGGATGAGCACACACTGTTGGCACTGCGTGCGTGTGGCACAAAGAGCTTACAATTTGAATAGGAAAAAAAGAGAAAAAAATGTAAGAATATTATTGTCCCATTGATTACAGTCAGGGAACTGAAGGACACAAAAGTTTAGTAACTTTCCCATAGAGGTGTGCAGTATGGACCCATGTGGTTTTTTGTTTTCATTTTTCATTTTTTTTAATTTAATCATTCATTTTTATAAATAGCAAAAACAAAAATGTTGATTTTGTTTTCATTTTCCATTGGTTTCAACGGAAAACACATTTTTGGCCGTACCTTTTTCTCTCTCCCCCCCCATATTATATTTGGGTGACACTTGGGGAGATTGTACCTCCAGTAGAAGGCATTAAGTGTACCAAATTACAAAAAGGTTGGATAAAAGCATCCAATTTTATAAGCAGTTGAATTATACTTTTTTGCATAAATCAGCATATACATTCCTGGCTGTAACCTCTTTGCCTCCCATCTAATGTGGATGAAACTTGGAAAGTTTATACCCCTCCCCATGTTTACTATCTATGTCAACTTTCAGAAGGATTGGATAAAGTGGTATAAGCAATTAACTTATTAATATATGTCTGTCTGTAACATCTTTGTAGTCCAACCAGTGTACATGAAATTTTGCAGAGCTGTATCTGACACATTTAGGATCATCTCTGCCAAATATCAGAAGGATGTGATAACGTGTTCCAATTTTATATGCCTGCACAGTATATGCAGAGAAGGAGCCTATGACAGGAATTCTCTTACATGTCACTGAGGTATAAGATCACTTTTTGATGCTAATTGGCCAGCAGAAATGTCAACCAAATATCCTCATTCTGTGCTGTGACCATCCCAGCATTTCTTCCCCACTTATTATGGGGAAATCGGAAGCATCTGTTTAGGAAAGAGCAAATAGAGATTCTCTTATGTCCTCTGTCACAGTGCTGCAGGATGTGATTGTGATGATAATTGTCCAGCGTGGATGTGTAAACTATGTCTACTGATTTATGGGATGCTATCCCAAAATCCCAGTTATGTCCCTTGTATGCCTGCCTGAGGGCCGCCCCCTATGCCCACCTCTAAGCTGCCACCGATTGGTTCTGTAAAGCTGGAAGCATGCAGTACTTGGCCAGTGAATGTGTCTGTCAGTCTTTTGGGTTTCTCCACATCCTCCCTCCCCCTGACATGCCAGTTGCCTGCTTCTGACTGGCACTGCATGTGCTGCTATTTATCTGAATAATGGTCTTCAAGACGACAACTTCAATTGCTTATACAATGGATCCCTTTATCAAATTGCCCTTAATTTGGCAGAGATGACACAAAGGTGTGTGATAAATATCTACCAAATTACTCATAAACAGAATGGAATTTAAAAATGTTACAGCCAGAAATGTATTTTCAAGTTAATAGCTTATAACGTCAGGGCACTTTATCCAAACTTTCTGAAATTTGGCAGGATTGGTACACTAGTGGAGGGACATAATCTACCCAGGTTTCATGCAAATGGGATGGAAGATTTAAAAAGGTGTAACCAGGAATTTGTATGGAGCTTTTCTTAAAATTACAACATTCAGTTGCTTTTACAATCGGTCCCCTTTATCCAATATTTTCAAAAGTGAACTCCAGTTGGGGGTACAATTGCCCCACATTTCATCAGAATTGACTTACTTACAGTACTTACTTACAGTATGTTTATTGATAGCATGGACCACATGGTCATTGCTTACCCAGACTGATACAATTTCGTACAAACATCTCAAAATTGTAACAGCCCCCAGTTAAAATAATAAACATTCTACAGTATAATACAAACAATTGTTATAAAATCAGCAAGTACCAAATCATTACCATAATCATTATAAAATCAACAAATACCAAATCGTCACCATAGGCCATGCAAAGACAATTTTGTATGCCCCAAATCTCTCCTCCCCTCCGTCACTTTAACCGAACGTCGAGCTATCGTAACTCAGGAGGACTCACATGAAGGGTTATGTCACCTCTAACAGAATGCTCATCTTTGCAGTCCCTACAACACACACTCCGTGCCAAGTTTGGTTCCAGGGTATTATTGTTCAATTCATCAGAATTGAACAAGAAACAAAAAACGTTATTGCCAGAAATACACTTTTCAGTGTTTTTCCATTATTTCAAAAAGAAAATATTTTTGTTTTCGTTTTCATTATTATTTTTCATTTTCATTATTACAATAAGAAAAATGAAAATCAAAATTTTCACTTTTGTTATCTTAATAACGAAAATGAAATGCACACCCCTACTTTCCCAAGTTGACAGAAATTCTACACCAGATTTCGAAACTGAAACCATAGCTCACCTGACATGGTCCAGCATCTAAACGATTTCTCAACTGCAAACAATTGATTTCAGGGAGCTGTAGATCAAGGACTAGGTAAGTATAAAGATAGAGAGCCCCTCTCATTTTAGCTTGGTAAATAATGAAACACAGACGTGTTACCTGGTGGTGTTAACGGAGTCTTGCACCACCAGTGTCTATGCTGTGAGTAAATAGAAAAGACGTCCATCCCATGGCTCCCATTTTAGAGCCTTTCAAAAACTCTATATTTTAAAAACAATTTTAGGTAGATACATATATGGTTCCCATCCCAATAGAATCATAAGGCTTGGACGATAGATCCCGAGTCCATTCTCCCGTTCCCAGGCAGCTCCCCACCTGCACTCAGGCAGGCTACAGATTCCGTCCTCCTGCTCCCAAGCTGCCTATAGCATCACATGTAGAAGTGTGCAGGTTGCTTTTGAATATCATAGAATGTGAGAAGTGATCATAAAGTATCTTATCGAGTTGGACTAGATGACCCAGGATGTCCCTTTCCAATGCTAAGTTCTATGATTCTATCTGGATAGTATACTACGTAAGGCAATTCAAGAAAAAGAAATACTACTTTAAAAATGCAGCTGAAGGACAGAAATAAGGCAAAGGGTTTTGCTCCATGAGAGGACTCGTCTGTTCATGAACCTAATTACTAGTAAAAACTTAAGGGGGGTGGGGGGAAAGTACATGAAGAGTATGAAGAGCAGGAAAAGAATGTTCTTATTGTTTGCTGCTGTGCTATTCTGTTATTAAATTTATGCTCAAATTCCAAGCATATGAATAGTATTTTTTTTTTTTAAAAAAAAATTAAAGCTGTGAGGTGATTTCTCCATTTCAAGAAAATGATAATTATCACGTCTTACCATAAGACATCTGCATTTCCTCACTCAAGGTGCTAGGAAATGCATAGACCACAGTTTAAGCACAAAAATTATGTGGATTTATGGCTTCTGTTTTCCCCTGAAGTAAAGAGAAGCTATGAAAAGGCAAAGCATTCTCCCAGAACAGAGAGGCTACAAACCTGCAGGCAGGGGTGTAGCTATAAATGGGACAAGTGGGGCTGTTGCCACAAGGCCCAGCCTTTAGTGGGGCCCAATAGGGCCAGGCCCATTGGGACATCAAAATGTCCTGCTTTATCTCTGCCAGAGCTGTCTGTACCTTCTCCAGTGAACCAGGAGCTGTTGCTGTTTCTGTCAGCAGCTGCCGCCCACTGCATCCAGCACCTCACCTTTCCCTCCTGACCCCATGCCTCCCTTCGCATCCCCCTGTGCCCCCAACCCCAGTATGCTCTGGTGAGTGGTGACTCAGTTTCCCTCCTCCACTCCATTCCCCCCATGCCTCACTGCCCCCAGCCCATGGCCTGGCCTTTCCTTCTTCTGCTCTTGATCCCAGTTGATATGGGGTCCAGTAATTTGACATGCCCCAAGACCCTACTAAAACTAATTACACCACTGTAGGCTTGAATATTTTGAATGCTCAGGTTCTGCTTTTATTTCCCACCATTACTCAGAATTTCCTATCTTCTATGGGCAGCTTTAGTGTATAACTTTCCTGTATGGGGGATTTATGGTAATGAAGTAGTATCACACACTTTGTAAAATTGAGGCAGCATTTTAGCGGACTGATGACATTTTCTAATGCCTTGTAATGCCCAGGAGAGTGATTATCTCCTGGTAGCTACATGCCTTTCATACCTTATTGCTTTTTCATAAAACAGTCAAATGATAGAGTAATTTGTCTGACAACTCTGTCGTTTCACCCCCTCCTCAGCACCAGCCCTTCTACTGCTTGAAAATAAAATGCCTTTGTGCTGATTTCTGGCTGAATATGAATGTGGCATCAAAACTAGTAATGCTTTTGGAAATATGTTTCATTGCAAGCAGATCTTGCACTCCCCAGTTCAAATAACTACTTTATGATTTTAAGCAGCCCTTAGGAGATTACCGTTCAAACAGATGGTCAATAAAATGTTTAGATTGACTGGGCATATAGATTAGAAAGTGTGTGTGTGAGAAATATTTGTATCAATAATTGTGTTAAAATTCATACCAAGAATCAGCCTGACAGGAGACCTATTTGAGAGGAAGCATGGGCCAGGGATTAAGCTACTAGGGCTTTAGAGAACCCACACTAGCTTGGACAGAGTGGCTGTTACATCTTCAGAGATATTATATATATATATATATATGGATCATGGTCTACTTTCACTTTATTTATTTATTTATTTATTTATTTTTAGTGCCTGGAACTGAAAATCACTAATTCGAGAGGTTCCTGCCCTGGGCGGTTTAAATTCTAGGATGGAAAAAAGGGAGGGAATGTTTTCTGAAACATCCACTGTCAAGATGCAGACCCTTTTAAAACAGGCAGCGGTGTGGGGGGAATGGATATGCACATGGCATTGCGAGTGGTGTGTGGGCATTGTTCATGGACACACCCTGATTTCCCCCGCATCCCCATGTAACTCCACTCCCAGAGTTATTGCCGTTTTGGCCAATGGCTCCGTGAGTGGGCAGTGGGTGGACGTGGATGTGCATGCGTGTTTTGCGGGAGTGCGCTTGTACGCACGCACACACACACACACCTGCTGCGGCAGTCACATAGGCGGCACCCACTCATGCCCATGCAGCGGACCTGTGTGGGCATGAGTGGGCACGTCTCAAGTAAAAAGAGCTTTAGGATTCTGGGTTAGTTGGGCCATGGGACTGACCCAGTGTGACAGTTCTTATGTTTCTTAATTTTTAAATTTATTTTTTATTTATTTACATGTTATTAATGTTTTAATGACTAATTCACATAAGCAACTGAAAAATCCAGAACCTGGGGAAGCAGAATTAATTGTTAATCATACAGTGGGCACTATCAATTAGGGTCTTCCATTCATTTTTCCACCTTGTAGGTTAAATGGCATTATAAAGGAGAAGACTTATACTCTATTTATAATGAGTGAATCTTCCCCTAGTTGTAGGGCTACTATACCTCCCCTTTAACAGGGGATGCTTATGAAAAATACATGTTGCAGGACTGCATTGATTCCAGTACAGCCCTGCAACATGTATTTTTCATAAGCATCCCCTGTTAAAGGGGAGGTAGAGTAGCCCTATCTAGTCTCATCTAGAGGTGAAATGAACAACGTATGTTTTGTATTTGCAAATATTATTTGCATATTCAGCCATTTAAATATACAAATAATATCTGCATCCAAAATAGATATTTGTATGTCCCAGGGGTGGGCAAAGTTCCCAAACCCAAGAGCCACATATCAAAATATCACAGAGAGCCACAAGACACTTTACGTTGATTGCAACTTCCCCAGATCCCGGGACAGGGAAGCACAGCTTCCCCCCAGCCCTGTCACATCCATGCTCCGACTCCCAGGCAGTCGGGTGGGTTTGAGCAGCAGCCGGCAATAGTAGCTTAGGGCACACTGCCCCTGCTCCCACAGCCTCCACAAGGTTCCAGCTGCAGTGGAAATGGCTGTTTGGCTTCTCTTATCTCTGAGGGAACCAAATAGACACCCCACCCAGACAGCCACATCTGGCAAGAACTGCAATACAGGTGCCCAAGTGCTGCCTGCAGCTCCCAAGACACCATTTGGCCACTTCTGGGATATCTGTTTGTTAGTTTTGCTATGGTTAGTCATTTATTTGTTTGTTCATTTCTGTTATTTGATGACCTCATTTTGGTGCTATTTATTAGGGATGTGCAAACAGAATGGAGTTTGGATGTTCAGATGTTCAGACTGAAAACTTAGTTCAGGTTCATGGGTTCGGTCCCGTGGAGTTCGGACCTCCCCAAACATTCAGAAAGTTTGGTCACCTGGAGGACTGGGGTGTTCCATGGACCCCCAGAGGTGCCTGTGGTGGCATGGCAGGCCATCTGAGACACAGCAGCAGAAGCAGAGACCGGAAAGGCTTGAGGCTTGCCACCCCGGGTTGCCTAGGCAGGCAGGCTTGGCCCCTGGGGGTGCCTGTGGGGGCATGACTGGCCATCTGAGACCCAGAAGCAGCAGAGGCTGGGAAGGTTTGGGGCTTGGTGGCTGGCACCTATCCCTGGCCAGGCATTGCAGGCTGACTGGCATAGGTGGAGCAGCGACAGAGACCTGGCCAGGACTTGGTGGCTGGAACCCCTACTTGGCCGGGCACTGCAGGCTTGCATCCTACTCACCAGATCTCAACAAGCTCTTCTACAAATTGGTAAAGCCTTGCCCAGTGGTGAATCACGTGACCACCTGTTAGCAGACATTGGATTGTCGGGGCACAGTACCCATGGCACAGAAGAGGCAGCAGAAGCAGCAGCAGCAGAAGCAGAGATTCGATTGCCAGGGCACAATACCTGTGGCACCACAGAGGCAATGTTCAGGAGGAGCAGCAGCAAAGATTTGATTGCAGGGTACAGTACCCATGGCACAGTAGAGGCAGCAGAAGCAGCAGGAGCAGACATTCGATTGGTGGGGCACAGTACCTGTGGCACCGCAGAGGTGGCATTCAGCAGCAGCAGACATTTGATTGAAGGGCACAGTATCCGTGGCACAGTCGAGGCAGCAGAGGTGCAACAGCGGGCATTCTATTGCCGGGGCACATTACCTGTGACACAGCAGAGGTGGCATTCAGTGGCAGCAGCAGACATTGGATTGCCAGGGCACAGAACCTGTGGCACAGAAGAGGCAGCATTGGCAGCAGCAGCAGACATTGGATTGCCAGGGCACAGAACCCATGGCACAGCAGAGGCAGCAGAAGCAGAAATTGGATTGCCAGGGCACAGAACCCATGGCAGAGCAGAGGCAGCAGAGGCAGCAGCGGTGGACATTGGATTGCTTGGTAGAAGAACCCATGGCCCAGCAGAGGCAGCAGCAATCATTGGATTTTTATTTATTTTATTTATTTAAAATTTATATCCCGCCCCTCCTGCCCACAGGACAGCCCAGGGCGGCGAACAACATTCAATATTTTTTTTAAAAAAACAATGTAAACAATTTAAAATACAATACAATGTGGGGAAACCCCCCACCCCCACCTCTACCCCTCACCAAAAGCCTGATGGAACAGCCAGGTCTTACATACATGCCGAAACAGCAGGAGAGTGGGAGACAACCGAGCCTCCTCTGGGAGTGAATTCCACAGCACAGTGGTGGCCACCGAAAAAGATCTAACATCAGTGGCCACCCGCCTCGCCCAGGAACTTCCAAAAAGGCTCCCACGGATGATCTCAAGGGTCACATGGGCACATGGGATTGCCCAAGCACAGTACCCGTGGCACAGCAGAGGCAAAATTGGTAGCAGCAGCAGACATTGGATTGCCCAGTAGCAGAACCCATGGCACAGCAAAGGCAGCATTGGCAGCAGCAGCAGACATTGGATTGCCGAGGCACAGTACCCATGGCACAGCAGAGGCAACATCGGCAGCAGCAGTAGACATTGGATTGCCTGGTAGAAGAACCTATCGCACAGCAGAGGTAGCATTGGCAGCAGCAGCAGACATTGGATTGCCCGGTAGCAGAACCCATGGCACAGCAGAGGCAGTATAGGCAGCAGCAGCAGACATTGGATTGTCCGGTCACAGTACCCGTGGCACAGTAGAGGTGGCATTGGCAGCAGCAGCATAAATTGAATGGCCAGGACACAGAGCCTGTGGCACTGCAGAGGTGACATCAGCAGCAGCAGACATTGGATTGCCAGGGCACAGAACCCGTGGATCAGCAGAGATGGCAGCAGCAGAATTTGCCTGTGCACAGCACCCATGGAGCCAGGATGGTAGGATTTGCCAGGGAAGAGCTCCCATACAGCAGCAGATGGCAGCAGCAGGATTGCATACGCAAATTTGGATTTGCCAGGGCAGAGAACCCATGGACCATCAGACAGCAGCAGTGGGATTACCAGGCCAGTGGGATCACCCAGGGTTGCCAGGGCAGGCAGACATGCAGCATGGCATGAGCATCGGAAGGCAGACTGAGGCAGGGTCTGATCTTGGCAACCTAGGTGGGCAGACAGGCAGCGTGGCATGAGCATCGAAAGGCAAACTGAGGCAGGGTTTGAGGTTAGCAACCTGGGCAGGCAGACAGGTAGCATGGCATGAGCATTGGAAGGCAGACTGAGGCAAGGTTTGATCTTGGCAACCTAGGCGGGCAGACAGGCAGTGTGGTATGAGCATCAGAAGGCAGACTGAGGCAGGGTTTGATCTTGGCAACCTGGGAAAGCAGAGACAGGCAGCTTGGAATGAGATCAGAAGGCAGACTGAGGCAGGATTTGAGGTTAGCAACCTGGGCGGGGAGACAGGCAGCATGGCATGAGCATCGGAATGCAGAGTGAGGCAGGGTTTCATCTTGGCAACCTGGGCGGGCAGACAGGCAGCGTGGCATGAGCATCAGAATGCAGACTGAGGCAGAGTTTGAGGTTAGCAACCTGGGTGGGCAGACAGGCAGCGTGGCATGAGCATTGGAAGGCAGACTGAGGCAGGGTTTGAGGTTAGCATCCTGGGGAGGCAGACAGGCAGCATGGCATGAGAGACAGCAGGGAAGGCAGGCTGGGACCTTGGCAGGGCACCCAGATTGGCTGGAGAAGACTGTGCAGTGTGTGAGAGAGCCAGTCAGATGGCAGGCCAAGATCATCTAGCCAGAGGCTGGCTGGCAGACTTACAGCTTCCCAATGCCACCCAGTATCATGAGGTCAGTCAGATAGGCCGGATGAGGCCGTCGTGTGTGTGTGTGTGTGTGTGTGTGTGTTTGTGAGAGAGAGAGAGAGGGGGGGGCAGTGCGGGCGCCAGGCATTGGGAGGGAGGGACAGTACCTCAGCTGCAGCAGCCGAGATTGAGGAGGAGCCCCGTCCCAAGACTGCCACTGGCATGGGATGGCGTGTGCCACTGCACCATCAATCCATGTCCAGGGGCAGCTTGCGAATCCCAACAGTGGAAGGTTCACCTTGATGAACAGAAACTGCTCCAACAACTTGGCCCCCAGTCTCAGGCGGTACAGCGAGCAAATGTCCCCCACCATAGAGAACATCCGCTTGCAGGGGATACTCTTTGGTGGGCAAGACAAAAGACCCTTGGCCACTTTGGACAGGGTCGGCCACACATTGGTCTTGCCAGCCCAGTAGGCCAAGGGATCGCTGCTGGGTTCTATGTACAGCTCCTGCTCCAGGTAGCTCTCCACTGCTGCTGAGACGCTGTTGTACTCCCTCACATAACTGTCCTTTGGCACCATCTCCACCACTGCCCTCAGTCATGCTGCCTGCCCTGCTGTGCACGGGCCCATGCTCACCAGAGTGGCCTGCACATATGAGCTGCTGGTGCTGGTAATAGGGCTGCTGCTACTGCTAGGGCTGGGGTCAGGGATAGACCCCGCCAACTGAAAGGGATGGCTGCTCCCACTCCCACCATCCCCAGGTGCATCCTGCTGCTGCTGCCTCGCACTCTCCAGAGCCCTCTCTGTCTGCCTGACCCTTTCCACCAGCTCACCCTTCCAGTGGCCATAGAGCTGTGTCTGGCGTGTCACGCTGCCCTTGAACTTGGGGTCCAGCATGGTTGCCAAAACATATTCCTCCTGCTGCAGGAGCTCATCAAACCGTGCCTTCAGCCCAGCCTTCAGCTGCCGCACTTGGGCAACCACCTTAGCTGCATGCTTCTTGCCCTGAGGGCCACAATCCCACCTCTGGATAATCTCATCCAGCCTCCTGTGGAGACTCTGGACCAGAGGGGTCATCTGGCTGATGGTGGCTGTGGAGGAGCTGATGGTCTCCATCATGGCCAGGAATGGTCTCAGCAAAAAAATAGTGTGAGCCAGGATCTCCCATTCCACCCCATTGTACCCTGGAGGTGCCCCGCTGTCCATCACCACTTGAACCTGATGCAAGGTGGCTTTCTGCTCGAGAAGCTGCTTGAGCATCAAGAATGTGGAATTCCACCCGGTGGACACATCCTGTACCAGCTGGTGCACTGGGGAGCCTTGCTCTGTCTGCTTCACCCGGAGGAGGTTGCTGCCCTTCACGCTCCGGTTAAAGAAACTGGCCAGCTTCCTTCCCCGCTTGGTCAGGGAGCTAAGGGTGCCTGCCCCAATCCCCTTCTCCTCCAAGCCCAGAGTGTCCCTGACCCACTCCCTTAACCATGGCGGTCAGGGCTGTCTCGATGTTCCGAGCGGTGATGGGGCCATCCATTACTTCCGCCTGAAGTAGGGCCCACCTTTACCCTGCTTTGGGGCCCCTCCTGTCACTCCCAAATGCTATCTCTGGGTCCTGCCACCAGTGCGCCTTCACTTCCAAGTAGGCATGCTGCGTGTTTCGACTCAACCGGTCGGTGCTGAAATGGACGGTGTCACCCCCAGTCCCTGCCAGCTGCTCCCTCACCCACTCCATTAAAGCCCGGTACAAGGCTGGCACCACCTGCCGACTCAGGGTGGTGTGCGAGGGCAGCTTAAACTGAGGGGCCACAAAGCCAATCAGGTGCCTAAACCCCATGTCTCTGACCACCGAGTAGGGCTGCCCATTGAGCACTATCAAGTCCATCAGCAGCTGCCCCCCACCCCAGCTCCTCCATGGTGCACTGACATTTCTGGGCCTCAACTGGCTGCTGCTGCTGCTGTTCCCCCCTAGCAGCAATACCGCTCCTGCTGCTAGAGGTAGCTATTCGAGGAGTACGCTTGCCTGCTGATGAAGGCGGACGACTGGCCGCTGCACTTGGGAACCCGCTGGTGTCCACAATAATGGGGGGACATTGGTGGCCCATGATGAACACCCGACCCTGAAGCACCTGCTGCCGCAGCAGAGACAGGCACAGTCTCCTGGACTTCAGGCCTTTCAGTGCCCTGCGTGGCAGTGGACGAGGCTGGCTGGGGGCGACGCTGAACCACACCCTTCGTGCCACTGCTGGGAGCCTCTGAAGCCTGTCTCCCAAAATCAGGCCTGTGCAGTTTGGGGCATAATGATGGACTCGAGCTGTTGCTGATGCCTGTTGCCACTCTGCTGGCATGACCCCTGCCACCTCTGCCATGTGCCCCATTGCCTGCCTTACAGGCAGCAGACCAGCCTCTCCTGATTCTCTTTTCCATTTCTCCCACCCAAATAACGCACAGGAAGATTTTATAATCTTAAAAATTTATTTATTCAAATTTGGAATATAATATTATATATATTACATTAACTCTAACTGCTATTAACTATTCTAAAACCTATGGAACTAAATGGAATATTTTCTAACATCTACAAAGGCCTAGTCCTACAAACACAATATAAAATATTAAAACTGATTCACTACACGTTATCTCTATCTATCTCTATAACTAAGCTAACTCCTACAACTATCTATCTATAGTATCTAATACACACACACACACACACACACACACACACACAGAGGCATGGGGGGAGGGGGGCACACAGACAGCTCATGACAAACACCACAGGGAGGGATACAAAACTGGAATGAAACCTAAATCAATATATTCCTACTCTAAATAAATCCAAAAACAGGGGAAGGGAATCAGGGATGGAATATATACAGGGAGGAGGGAAGGATTCAATGGAGGGTAGGGAGAAAGAACACAGGGAGGGGTAAAAAATAAAAATAACACCTAAATCTATTTAAGCTAATCTAAATAAATGAAACTATGAGGTAAACGTGTGGAAATGGGTGAAATAGGAGGAGGATGGCAATGGATTGGGAGGAACACAAACTACTGGGAGAAGGAGAGTTCTGAAAACACCTGCTGACAGGATCAGTGACTAGCTCAGAACAAATTGGAAGTGGGGAGGGCAATTACTTTTGTTACTTGCTGCGCCCGTCTTACCACAAGCCCCACTGGCTCTGTGCAGCTTAGCCCGTGACCAATTGCAGACTGCCAAGTCAGTGGTCTGAGAAAAAGAGGGATGGTGATTGGGCGGGCTGTCTGCTAGTTCAAGCCTCTCCACCCCTCCTCAGCTGCCCCCCCCCACCTGGGCCTGCCAGCCAGGTTTTTCCCACCCAAACACTGCCTGAACTCATCTGAACGCGGCCAAACTGTTCGGGGGTTTTGGCATTCGGTTCAGTCATTTAGTTCAGCCGTCCGAACTGGCTGAGTTTGGGCTGAACTCCGAACGTCCGAACCGCGTTCGCACATCCCTACTATTTATTGAATCCAGACATTGATGGGGTTATCCCTCCACTAGTCCCTCAGGTTCATAGTCTGGAAGTGCTCCTCATTTCCTGGCTCTGCCTGGATGCCCAAGTGGAGACAGTGTCGATGAGCGCATTGCGCCACTTAAATCTGGTGTGGTGACTTTGGCCATACATATCAGACTCTGACCTGGCCACTATCATCCATGCTTTCATCACTTCAAGGACACTTATAGACGATACAAAAAAGGTGGCTGATCCTTTGATCAGCCGCCTTTCTTTGCGCTCGTCTAAAGAGCGAGGCAGGATCTTACCCCGCGTCTGAGGGGGCAGGCAATCCTGCCCCCTCAGACGCGGATCCCTGAAGTGCCGGCTTCACACCGCACTTCTGGGTTCCCTGGGCTTGTGCGCATGTGCGGAAGGGCGCGCATGAGCACAAAGACTCTGCGCCATGTCTGGACAGCAGACACGGCATACAGAGAAAAGCGGCGGGGGAATGCCGGCATTTAACGATCCTGCTTGTAAGCGGGATCGTTTATAAATGCCCCAAGACTGGATTATTGTAATGTACTCTATCTGGGGCTACCCATGGTGATGTTTCGGAGACTGCAGCTGGTGCAGAATGCAGCGGCCCATCTCCTCATGGGTTGCTGGGGAGCACATTACACCAGTGCTCCGTTTTCTGCACTGGCTGCCTATAGTCTTTCCAGGCCCGATTTACTTATAAAGCCCTATACGGCCAAGGCCCTGCCTATCTGTGGGACCACCTCACTTCCTGGGTTCTGGATTGACCCCTGCAGTCAGCTGGGAGTGCCTTTCTCAAAGTCCCCCAGATATCTCGGGGGGTGACTATGGAGAGGGAGTTCTCTGTGGCCACACCTAGGCTGTGGAACTCCCTTCCAATGGAGGCCCAGGTGGTCCCAGACCTCTCCTCCTTTCAATGTCAATGTAAGACCTGGCTGTTCCAGCAGGCTTTAGCGAGGGAGATGGGTAAGGGTGGGGGGGTTGAGGGTTAGGGAGGAATGTTTTCCTTTATGTTTTGCTTGCTCCACTGTGTGGATTTTTAAATGGCATTTTATTGTTTTCTATTGTTGCATTTTATGTATTTTCATGTATAATTTGTTAGCCTCCCCGAGCTGCTCTTAGCAGGAGGGTGTGGGATAAAAAATATGATATAAATAAATAAATGTGTTGTTACTGCACACAAGCAGTAGCTGAAACAAAGGCCCTTTTTACATGAGATGAACCCACGCCTGGTTCGCTGCATGGGCATGGGTAGGTGCTGCCCGTGTAACCACCATGGTGGGTCGGTGTGTGTGCACGCTCCCACTTCCCACCCACCCCCACCCACTGCCCAGTTGGCCCAAATGGTGATTTCTCTATGCGTAGAGGCGGGTGGAGATGGGTGGGCATCTGCCCCCCCGCCGGCATGCGCACCCATCCCCCCCCCCCTTGCAGCTCCAGCCCATTTAAAAAGTAACTGAATAACCAAAGCAACCAGCTGAAAAAACTGAATAGCTGGAACCGCAGTATCCAAAGTCGATATTTGAATGGAGTGGGGCATTCCCTTGAACATAGGCAACTCGTGAGGGGAGGGCATGGGGAAACACATGTCCCTCGCAGATTTTTGAAAGCACCATAGAACCCTGTAGAACCCCTGCCCAGCCACCTGCCCAGCTCCCACACCTGTGCCCTATGCCCACCATCAACAGTCACCTATATTCTTTAATTTGGTTTGAAGCAGCTCTATTTGCCAGATGGTAGATTTCCAGTGAACATTCATTTCACTTCTAGTCTCATCTCACTTTGTTTTGTTTTAGTTTTTGAGAGTGGACCAAGACAAAGATCGAGAATGCAACCAGGACTGTGTGGGATCCACTCAGAAGTCACTCTGTGCTTCCGATGGCAGAACGTTCCTCTCCCGGTGTGAATTCCTACGGGCAAAATGCAAAGATCCTCAGCTAGAAATTGCTTATAGAGGCAATTGCAAAGGTAAGGAGTGCCAAAGCATTCTATGCACATGTGTCCTTATGGGAGTAAGTATAGCAGGGTTCATAATGGATGTTGCCCACACAATCCCCTCCCCCCCCCTGGGATTTCTAGAGATATGGGGGCAGAGCTTATGTGGGTCAGCACTCATCACCAACTTTAGCTTTAACTTACTCCGTTGGTTTGTTCCATAACACACACAATACAGGTTTCTCTATTGCTTAAACGCAGTATTGAAACAAATAGTGGAATTTTTATTCAGGGATATAATTTGCATTTTTGAATAGCCCTCTGAATATCTGAATGATACCTGCAACTGAAATTAATATTTGCATATCCATTTATTCAGGTATTTCATTTCAGTTACTTCCCTTATTTTATTATTTTATTTCAGTTGGTTATTCAGTTATTTTGTTATTTCAATGACTTTGTTTTGGCTGTTGTGCTTGTGCAAGAGTGCTAATAATACCAAAATTAAGTAAATGAAATACTGAAATAACCAAAACAAAAATGACCAAAATACCAAAATAACCAAAATAAAATACCCCAAACAGGTATCTGATGAAACACAAATGTAACAGGTTACAGTCATACCCCCCCATAGTCCTTGCTGGTTCCAACCTAAATCACATGTGTCACTCAGGGCTCCACTCTGAGTGCCTTTACATACAGGGTCCTTGACATGTCAGCATCCTGACTAGTCACATCTCACTTTCCCCCTCTCCTTCCAAGGACCAGCATTCTGGAGTGACCAGCTCTCAAGCTCTTGGAACCGAAATTCTTCCAGGCTCCGGGTTCCCTGCAGACTGATATGAGGCCGGAGAATACTGCTCTTATAGGTCCTCTTTACCTGGGCAGCGGTGGGTGGGGGGATGGGTGAACTAGCACGGTGGGTGGAGGTAGGTGTGTGCACCCATTCCCACAGGCGCACACCCACCTCCACCCACGGATCCTCCTCTGTTTTTCCAGATGGCTCCGTGAGTAGCAAACACCCACCTCCACCTACCACTCATGGTATTTACGTGGGCGGCCACCCATCCCCCCCACCCACTGCCACACCATTTACATGAATGCCCCACCACCACCACCGCACACCTGCCCACACACCCAGAGGGGGAGAGGGCATCCGTATAAAAACAGTCATAGCCTCAGATGAGAGCATGGCCAAGATGGTGAGCAGGCCCTCTTAAAGGGCTACCACTTGCTCTGTCACACGTGGTTGTTATCTGCTTCACCACTTTTGATTTGGATAGCACAAATTCAATTAATTTACTTGTTTGCATGAAGATTTTTTTCAACTCTACTGAAAAAACGGAAAGGTCAGGCATGTATTGCACTAAACAAATGTCAGCCTTGGTGGCGCAGAGCTGCCAGCTCTCTCTGTAGTGCCACCACAGCACTTTGCTTGGCGACCTTGATTTCTCCCTCCCTGGCTCCTTGTTGTCTGCTAGGGCCATGCCTCCACCCATTTCTTATTGGTCCCTTACTGTTTAGAACACCACCCAGGTCCTTGAAGAAGCCAGGCAAAGCAGCACTTCTCACTACTTCTTGTTCCAAGTCCTTGTTCCCATCCGTACTCTGGTCGCAGCCTGGTCCAGCTCTCAGCACTGACCCTGGTGTGCTCGGACCCCAAACTGAGCTGCTCTATACTGACTCTGTTCCTCCTCTGACTGTAGCCTCATTTGTCCTGTTCCTTGCCCCATTGCTCCCCTTGCCTGGAATTCTTGGCTCTGATCCTAGCTCCACCTCTGATGGCCCACATCCCAGACACCCACTCTCTGTCTCTCTTATATGGAACAGCTAGATTTTCTTAAACACCTGCTAAACAAGCAGAGGCTGAGTTCAGTAAATGAATTCTATTAAGAATGGGTGCACTACTTAACACTGACTTGCTCATTCTCCTTGGGCACTTCACTTCTGTGTATTACAGTTGCTCTGTGTTAGACAGTCTTCTGTTGTAGAGTTTGTCCTTCCCTACAAGTATGAGGAAAGTAGTGTACTGTCTAATTGATGTAGTGTGAAGGCAAATTGTTGTTACAAAGATGAATCATTAATTAAAAAAATGTTAAAACCTTATTCACCTAGATCTTTAGTAAACAAATGAGAGAAGTAAGACAATGGGTAAGAACAGACATGCGGGTGGTGTAGCATCACCCCGGCTAAGGGTGGGAAACAGCGGTAGTCAGCGGGTGGCACTAACAAATGTGCCTAGTGCCTACTGCTGGGAGAGCCATCCCACTGCCTGCATGATCCGGGTAGGGATGGGGCTGCAACAAATGTGAGGGTGGCTGGCACCGCTCCTGTCCTGCCCCCATCGTGACGGGCACTCACTATGACCAGCCATGGCACCTGCCCATGGCAGCCCCCGCCCCGTGGTGGGGATGGCAGGGCCAAACAGATGTTTTGGCCCTGCATGGATGTCCCTTGGCCCAAAATGAGCACCCAGGACCTGCTGGAGGATGTATTCCGGGCCAGCTGCCTACCCACCTGGGGTAGCTACAGGCCAACATCTGGCAGTGGGGAAACAGACATGCAGGTGAGTCACCGGCCTAGTCAGGCCATAGTGTGCCAGCATCCTGTCTGTTTTCACCCAATGTTTGTCCTCAACCTTGTTAATAGTGATAAAATAATTAATTTGAGCAAATGAATTGAGCTATTTGTCAAAGTGCAGTCTTGAGCCCCTGGCCTCTGGGACAGTGGTTTTTCCTCTATGCCGCTTCTTTGTCTGTTTCAGTATATATCTTTCCTTGTGTTGTCTATTTTCTCTCACTCACTCTCTCTTGGATGGCAGCCAGCTTCCCTATTGGCTCCCAGCCTTATACAAGACATGCTGAGAGCTGGGAAAGTTGGCTGGGCTTCTGTTGTTGTTCCTGATGCAGCCTGCCTTCACTGTGGATTGAGTACATCCCCTGTCAGGTTGTGTCTTTCTGTATTCCTTAGTTGTGCTCCCCATTTCCTGGTCTGCTCGGTCCCGCTTCCTTTCCCCTTCTAAGTTCTAGACTGTGTTTCTTTGTACCTGATGTCTCTCTGCTTGTCCATTTCTCTGTAGTGCACCTGTTCTCTAATAGTGTTAGCCTGTTCTTTCCTTGTTCCCCTCCCAGTTCCTATCACACCTCTGCTAAGCCGTGGTTTCTCTCTGATCTTACCCATTGCTTCTTGGTTCTATGCTAGGTTTCTATTTCCCCTACCTATCCCTTTAGTTCCCCTTCTTGCTCAGTGTCTGATTTCCCTTCTGGTTGTGTATTGCTCCCTGCTATGTTCCCTTCCTTGCTAAGTACCTACTTCCTTGAGCTGTGTATGGCCATGCTCCCTTCCTCCCTAAGTGCCTGATTCTCCTTACAGTTGTGTGTTCCCCTATGCTGTGTCTCCTCTCCTGCTATGCTCCTGATTCCTTGTGCTGTTGTGTGTCACCATAGTACCTTCCAACCAACCCTTTGTTCTACAAGTTAAGACAATAGGAACTGCTCCCTCTCTTTCTAAATAAGTTATTAAAGAGGTGACACATAGGCACAGAAAGAAATAGAATCCAAAACTCTTTTAAAATGGCTGCTCCAGAGCTTAGCCACATAGCTAGTGTTGCTGTAACTTGCTAACAAACAACTATTTTGCAAATTAACAATATGTAAGACCAGGCTAAGACCAGAGCGGAAGTTTAGCCCTCTGACTCTCTGTCTGATTGGATAGTCCTCTATCTCTGTTTGTTGCCCTGATTAGTATCTAGTTCCTTCCATTAGTCTTTTAGCCTCGTTCTAGCATCTTGTCTCTTCATAGCTTAGTATCTGTGTGGTGTTTTTCTTGTGGGTTTTAGTCCTCCCTAGTACTGTCTAGTCCTTCTTTATTGCTTAGCTTCTGCCCGCCCAATATAAGTCTCAGTCTGAGAGCCAGATGATGAAAGAGTACCCCATGATGAGCTCTGGGCTTAAACACCTTGATATCCTGAACGAATTGTGACCTCATGGCTCCTCCCTTGATTACAATAGTTGAGGGAACTCAAGGTTCTCCTAGTTCAGTTCTAGCTCTTCCTTCTAGCTAGGTGGCGCTATTGCTTGAGAACCCTGACATGATTGGGGGTTTTTTGGAATTTTTTAATGTGAATTTGAATTTCGTCCATCTGTATGACATAATGTAAGGAGAAAATCAGGAAAAGTGCTGACTCATGAAGTGAATGAAGTTAAAAAAAATGCTGACTATTAAAGATCTGAAGTACTGAAATTACTGAAGTTCCAAATACCGAAGTATCAAAGAGATGAACAACCAAAGTAAATTACCAAATTACCAAATTATTATGTATTCATATTATCTAAAACGGAACTCCTTATCTTCCCCCTCATCCTTCGTCTCCCTCTTCCCTGTCGATCCTCATTGATGGGGTCACCATCCTTCCCATACCCCAAGCCATAGCTTAGGCTTCATCTTTGGCTCACCCCTTTCTTTTAAACCCTACATTGACTCTGTTGCCAAATCCTGTCGCTTCTCTCTCCATAACATTGCTAAGATTCACCCTTTTCTCTCTGTCTCCTCTGCCAAAACCCTTGTTCATGCCCTGGTCATCTCTCACCTTGATTACTGTAACCTCCTTCTCACTGGCCTCCCCCACTCTCCCCTTTCTCTCCTTCTCTTCGTCCAAAACTCTGCTGCCAGGGTCATCCACCTCACTCGTTGTTTCGACCATGTGCAGCCCCATCTCTCTTCACTGGCTCCCCTTCCTGAACGAATCCTGCACAAGCTCCTAGTCTTCACGTATAAAGCTCTTCACAGCCTTGCTCCCCCCTACCTCTCTGCGCTAATTTCCCTCCATACCCCAGTCCGCGAACTCCTCTCCTTCTCTGTCCCCTCTCTTGCCCTCCCACACCTCCCCTGCTCCCCTAACTGCCTTTGTTCCTTCTCCCTAGCTGCCCCCAAACCTGGAAGTCTCTCCCAGACCACATTTGCCTCGCCCCCTCCCTTCGTACCTTCAAATCCCTCCTCAAGACCCACCTCTTTCGCTCTACCCTACCTGACTTCTTGCTCCCCTCACCTAACTCCTGCTGATACCCTCCATCCAGTACAATCTGTTACCTGAGGTCTGTGTACTCATATACTCTAGGGCTGATGTGGCAGCAGCTGTTACCGTGCCGTGATTCCATTCCACCATTTCGGAATTGTCTGCGCCACACCGCGGCTTTTCTGCGGACATTCTACTAATTCTGCCGGCATTCTGCAAATTGCGGAAAAATTGCGGAAACTGTCGGAAAACCGCTGTTCCGCTATTTAGTGGCACTGGCAGAATGGCGGAAGTAGTGAAAATGTCATGTTTCCGCTATTTTGCGAAGCCTGTGGAAGTAGCAGAATGAAATTAGTGGATCTGCGGAAGTAGCAGAATGAAAGCCTCTGGCATGCCATACCACTAATTGCGGAAATGCTGTTTCCGGTGGAAATAGCTACCACTGCGACATTCTGCTACAGCCCTAATCCTCACCACATGGACCAACCAGCCATCATTCTTTATGTATATAGATATATATACATGTATATATGTATATAGATATAGCATGTATATAGATATAGCATCAGCAATGTACCAGGTGCTTTACAAAGTAATTGAATAGACATGGTCCCTGCCCTAGGGCTTACAATCTGAGAAATGGGGGGGGGGGGGAGAAAGGAAGGGGAACAGAGGGAGAGACAAGAAGTGTAACATTCACAAAGATGCGAGGTCCCAGGTGCACGCGCTTGGCTTGGTTACATCAAAATTACTGAAGTAACGGACTTCACAGTAGCAAAATCATCATGTTACCTAACGACTCTGAAGGGGTCAGAGAAGGAGAAGTATAACTAACAAGATATTTCAGGATAGAGTGACATTTTATTAAATATAAATCTTTGCAGTCATCTCAGACTATTTTACTGGACTGCAGAGCTGGTGCAGTAGAGTGTAGCTATTAGGCTGGAGTGGGGCCCGACACAGAAGATGGAATGGAGGGGGAAGGTGCACCCTCCAAACAGTAGGGAGTGTGGATCCCAGCTGAAAAAAATTCAATTTCAGTATTGATACCAATAGTGCTTTTTCGAATGTTCAGCAATGTTGTTCAGCAATGTTGAGCCGACCCAAACAATCGAACCCGAACTCGGTTTTCGAACCGAACAGCCGAACATTCGAACTGTGTTCTGTTCGCTCACCACTAAAGAAAAAGGACATAGCTGATGTGAAAGACAAAATAAAGAAATAAATGAAAAAATATAGAGAGAAAGACAGTGCAACAAAGATAAATGTAAAGTTCTGCATCTGGAGAGGGTAATCACCCCCTCAGATTAGGTAGCAAACAAAACTTAAATGAATGTGAATGTTTAAATTTGTGAATACAAATTGGATCTTTGTTTCCAGAATGAATAATATCATTCAAATTTAAACATTCACATTCATTTAAGCTTTGTTTGCTACCTAATCTGAGGGGGTGATTACCCTCTCCAGATGCAGAACTTTACATTTATCTTTGTTGCACTGTCTTTCTCTCTATATTTTTTCATTTATTTCTTTATTTTGTCTTTCACATCAGCTATGTCCTTCTTCTTTAGTGGTGAGCGAACAGAACGCAGTTCGGATGTTCGGCCGTTAGGTTCGAAAACCGAGTTCAGGTTCGATTGTTCGGTTCGGCGGCATTCGGGTCGGCTCAACATTGCTGAACAACATTGCTGAACATTCGAAAAAGCACTATTGGTATCAATAGTGAAATTGAATTTTTTTCAGTATCGGTATCATTTGGCCCTGAGATCATCCCTGGTCTCCACCCCTGGTGCCAGGAAGTCTGCTCCTCAGTTGCCTCCCCCTTCCAGTCATGTTTTCCCCACCTTCCAGTCACATTTTCCCCACCCCAAACTCATCCAAACCCACCCGAACACAACCGAACTGTTCGGTCATTTTCTAGTTTAGTTCAGACGTTCCGTTCGGTCGTCCGAACACACCGAGTTCGGTCCAAACTCCGAACATCCGAACCGCGTTTGCACATCCCTATTTTTCTTATGATCTGATTTTGTGAAGGAGGAAGTGGCCACAACTCCCATTTAAGTTAATGAGACTGAGTTCACGATCCTCAAACCACTTAGACTAGAGGAGTCCCATAGAAAGCATTCCTCAAATCGCTTAATCGCTTAGACCCAGTGAAATCATCAGTGGGTCTACTTCATAGTATGTGCTTTGAGGATTGCAGGCTCTGCGTATACACGATCTTTCACGATCTGGTCTATATTTAGGATTTCCCTATGTATTACAAATATAGCAACAAGCGGAATTCCTCTCTCTGTGCCTGCTCCATACTTTCTTGTCCACTAGGGAAGTACAGACTCATTCTTCTGAATCCTACTTATCCCTTGAACTATTTGTTTATTTGTTTGGCTTTTAAATTGATTTGCTGACAAAGTCAATTCTTGGACTCTAATTACAGGGTGGGAGAAGCTTTATCAGTCTCTACTATAAGAGAATAACTCTAATGGGGCAGACAGTGCAACTGCACCAAGGCCCACGAGCTGCACCCTACTGTTTGGAGGATGCACCTTCCCCCTCCATTCCATCTTCTGTGTCGGGCCCCACTCCAGCCTAATAGCTACACTCTACTGCACCAGCTGTGCAGTCCAGTAAAATAGTCTGAGATGACTGCAGAGTTTTATATTTAATAAAATGTCACTCTATCCTGAAATATCTTGTTAGTTATACTTCTCCTTCTCTGACCCCTTCGGAGTCGATAGGTAACATGATGATGGCCTGACATTTAAGTCAAACATTTTCTGAGTCAGAAAGTGACTGCGCAGGCCAGTGCTGGAAACCTCATGCTGGCATGCTTAGAGACATGCTGATCTGCTTCCCATCTTAAATGCAGGGTTTGAATTCCAGCACAATGCTCTCCTGTTTTATACATAAGTACAGTGATCACAAAGATTTACCTTCCCTCCCTCAGCATCCAAAAAAAAAAAGAGAGGGTGGGGGGGAGCACACAGAGACCACACAGATGCAATCTCTAGGAGACAATTTTCCACTTCATCTCCCTCTATTAGCTCCAACAAGCCTCTAAAGCACCAAGAATGCTTTAAAGAGACATTCTGTCTCATCCTTGTCCTAAGAGAATCACCATGCTAGCTCTCAGTTTCTTTCATAATGTGCCATTGTCTTAGATAATTGGATTGTCTTCCTTATATGTTCAAGGATGAAACCATGGAGTTTCTGGAGCCTAGACTCTTTGTTGTTCTTGTTGACAAGAGGAAGAATTGGTAAATGCGTATATTAATGTGGGGCACATATTGTAGTTCAAGTGCTGAAGTTCAGTCTGTGATGTAAAGGGACTGCACATCCTTGTTTGATTATTTTTTTCTTAGAAGTGCATACAATTTTCTTGTACAAGACCTATAGGCAGGAGCCCATGTTCACTTCATTTTCCCCAATGGGGAAAAAGTAGAGAACACAGATCCCTGCCTTGGAAAAGTGTTGGCAAATTTTCCTACTGCTGGACAATATTTCAGACTTGTTGAAATACTTCCTTGTAGAGTTGCCCAGCTCAAGCATACAGAAATCATGGCTCACACCACTAAAACTCATGAGACTGGCTTTAAAATAAAAAATGGTTTGGGGAGGACACCTCTCAGTTTTTGTTTTTGATTTAAAAAAAAAAAAAGTTTTTCCCCTCTCTTTTGTTTTTGGATACTTTCACCCATGTACTCCCGAGCCTGTGGAAATAGCATGGAGAGGCACGTACATGTAATATCTCATAGTCGAGCTTTGCAGATTTATTAGAATATATGGAAGTAATCTCCACAGCCTAGGAATGCTGCAGGGTAGATGTTCACATGTTACATTGGTGGTTATGGATAGACAAATTTGAAATAAATAGCCATTTTGTATTCACAAATATAACCCACATTTTTGACAGCCCTCCAAATATCCAATATTTTTGCACTGAAATTAAATTGGTATATCCATTATTTTGGATATTTCATTTGAAGTTATTTCAGGTTTGGCTTATTCTGTACTGCATTTTAGGTATTTTGGTCGCTTCATTGTGAACACAAATACCTCGAACAAAATAGTCCATAACCCAAAATATCCTAAATGAAATAACCTGAAGTAACCCAAAATAACTGAAAAGAAAAAGGCAAACTGAATATTTGTTTCAGGGAGTAAAGTAGGAAACAAATACCATTTCATGCTTGGTTTGTTCAAAATTAAAAAGTTGTTCAAAATTAACATCTTCAGAGTGGATATTTTCAGCTATACACATGAGCTATTTCTTTAGTTTTCCAAGAAGAAATTGGTAGTGTTTTGGAATGTGGTCAAACTCATGCTAACATGACCACACACAAATATGACTTGGGTCCAGACCTATATGGCCAATAAAACATGTGAAAATTCCCTGATATTTTAGAATCAGTGGCATAGCTGCCATGGTACATTTGTGTGATAGTGGGGGGAGCAGTAGGGCCTGGTCCCTGCACTCTCAGTGGGGAGGTGGGGGTTGCAAGCAGCCTGAATGCAAGCAACCGGACCCCACTCCCACCCCACTCTGTGGACTTCAATAATACTATTCCGGAACAAGTGTGCTGTTGATCATGGCTGCTTGCTGTAATTCTGAAACAACTCATTCATCCGTAAGTTACAATGAATAAATAGTTTAACTGTGGCTACTGTCTGTATTCTTAACATATACAAGGATGGCCTTAGAATTTGTGGGGCCCAGGGAGAAGATAAAATGCGGGGTCCTGTTTGGGGCTCTGCTGGGAGGGAATGGGGGCCCTGTGCCTTGCCCTGGTGAAAACGAGGTCCACTGCTGGTCCCCGGGAAATAGAGAAAATAGTAGGACCTGGGTCAGTTGCCCGGGCCACCCTGTGTTAAGGCCAACCCTGAACGGATATCATTTTAGGGTGACCGTAGCCTTCTCATGTGAACTTCCTGTTGCATGTGACTGTTTAGAGGCACGTTAATCTGAAAATCAACCTTTTTATATGTGAAGACCAAGCTCCATTCATTCACAGAGCATTAGTTATTCTGTCTATGGGAATTCCTGCATAAGCAAGAGTAGCATTTGCCTTGGGATGCTGAGATCCATCTGGGTTGCTGGCAAAATTCCTTAGACAATAGTTCCATTAAACAAGTTCCTTTTGTGTCTAGCAAATTTTTCAGCAGCTTTGCTCTAAAGTAGCTACTCCACTTTGTAAAGCAGAGACATGTTATGTTCAGTTTTGGGGTTCAACATCATATTTAAGACTTCAGCTTACTAATTCTGAGGTTAATAAAACAACCGGTCTTTATTGTTTGTTTCTCACAAACATTCCCCTTATCCTGACCTCCTTCCTTCCATTCAAAAGAACACTAACTGCCTCATTAAAACTCTCCTATCCATCACCTTATCCCTCCTGATGCTCTCCAGGACTTCTTTGACACTTTCCAGTCTGACCCCTTGAACCTTACTGATGATCCTTGAGTGCCTCAACCCTCTGTCGACCTCTTGCAGTAACTAATACTCTGTGAATTGAGCTTGGCTTTCATGTAACAAAATGTTGATTTTCAGATTCTAGTTTAGTCTATAGCTGAATGCACAGCATCGCCTTGAGTATTGAGCTATACCTTGTCATCATTGGAAGACACAATTACAGATATCCATGGGCCAAATTCTGCTTCTGGAAATCAGTGAGGTTACATGGGCAGAATTTGAGTCTTTTCTCTAATCCACAACTTGTAAAAAATGTTGGAGACAGAAGTATTTAATATGCTCTATTTGGTGGTTTGGACCAGAGTTTCCAGTCCTAATTAAGGGTGTACAAAACTTACCTCTTTCATTTTCATTTTAGTTTTCTGGTTTAAAAAATAAATAAAAAATCCATCCATTTTCTGGTTTTCATAAAAAACCTGTTTTGTTTTCGTTCACATTTTCATTTTAAAAATATAAAAAAATTAAATTAAAAAATCATTGCACAATGAAAAAATGGCCACTGGACCATTCTGTGCATGCACAACACACCCTTTTTTTCATTTTAAAATTAAAACGAATAAAAGCAAATGTCTATTCATTCATTTTCAGGTCTTTCGTTACTAAAATGAATGCAGCTCCATTAATTTTTAGTAACTAACATAAACAAAGCAAATTGCATACCCTTAATGCTAATTTCTGCTTCAAAACATATAGGCTGTTTTTAAATGGGCCACGGTGGTTGGGTGGATGTATGGATGTGTGGCCACGGTGGGTAGCTCCCACGTTACATCCATCTCCACCCATGGAGCATCGGGCATTGGAGCCCATTGCTCCATGTGTTGGTGATGGACGGAGATGGGTGTAGCACGGGAGCATGCACGTATCCCCACCCATCCCCCGTGGCATTCACATGGGTACCTCCACCCATCTCCATGCCGTGAAACTGCATGCAGATGAATGAGGGGCATCTCGTGTGAAAAGGGCCATAGTTATAACACCAGGGAAATCTTTACTAGAACTTAAAAAAATACCCGTGGTGAATATCGTATCTGAGAATTTTGCTCACTTTGAATTGGATTGAACAAAGAGGATTCAAACTGCTATTCGTTGCCTCTTTGTCAGATTCCATTTTAGTTATTCTGGTTTGGATATTTCATTTGTTTTCATTTGTTGATATTCAGGTGATTTCAGGTCAGTCATTTTAGTAATTTCAGTATTTTGGTTACTTTGGGTGAAAACAGACATGACGCTAACCACCCTTTAACCACCCTTGGTGATTATTTATGCATGTTTCAGGGCTGCATAGGGCACCAATACAGACCTGAAACATGCATAAATAACCACCAAGGGTGGTTAAAGGGTGGTTAGCGTCATGTCTGTTTTCACCCTTTGTTTTGGCACTTTTAACATTGCATGTGCAGCAGTCAAAATGAAGTAACAGAAATCCCCAAAGGACCACCCCAAAACAACTGAAACCCCCCAAAAAGTAACCAAACCAGAATACCCAAATTAGATGATATGCAAATATCCATGGATAGTCTAATAAATGGACATGCAAATAACAAAACAACTAGTCATTTCATCTCTAATCTTATTTAATTGTATAAAATGGAAATTATTAATGTTAATAGAGCAATATACATTAGCACTTATACACAAATTATAGAGCTTATATGCAAATGTTTATTTCCACAGTAGTTACCTAGGGTGGTACTGAAGAACAATTATCTAGTGCTTGGTGGAGCATATACGCAAACAGGAGTAACTAATTTCCCTTGTAGTTGCACAGACTGCACTTCTGTGTCACATTGCATCAGAGGATATAGCTTTTGTCATAATGGGCAGAGTGACTGTGGACGTTGGGTAATTTCAGACATGATGGGCCTGGAGACCCGCCATGCTGAATCATGCACCAGGATCCGTTTTGGATCCTGGTTAGGAATCAGGCCATCCACCCTTTAGATGTGCCGGCCTGATTATCACCGGGATCGGGGAGGGGGCGGGGCTGCGCAGCGTAATGTGTGACTGCACGCCCTCCCCCCCCCGCTTCCTTGGTCGGTTGCCCTCCAGGAGATGGGTGGGTGCAGCGGCCAATCTGGGCGCTGCGCCTGATCCCATCCCATGGTTTCCCAGATGGGGCTGGCAGCCAGAAGTTCAGCGTGGCCATTGCCAGACCCATCCCGGATTGTGGCCGATCTAACCATGGGTGATTTCAGATATTACGAGATCACGCTCAACCACAGTGAATCACGGTCAATTCCACGGCGGGGCCAAAGCGTCCTGCATGTCTGTTCAGAGGCCGCCAGATGTTCACCACAGTCAATACCCACATGGGGTCAAAATCAACCACGCTTCCACAGCTCCCAGCGAGACAGGGTATTTTCAGACGTTACGCGGGCCTTTGGCCCCATACCGGCACCACCGACTTCGTTCCCCGCCGGGGTCACCCCGTAACGGCACAACAGACGTGCCGGGGGGATCCTGGCGGGGAAAGTGGGAGGGGCCGGGGCCGCGCGGCGCAACGTGCGGCCGCACGGCCCCGCCCCCTCCACGCACCCCGCCGCCCGCCCTCCGAGGAGACGGGCGGGCGGCGGGGCCAATGCGGCCGCCGCGTCCGGCCGATCGTGCCACGGCCCGGGATCCCGCCGGGGATCCCGGGCCGTGGCACGCGGCCAGACGTGACTTTTCCTTGGCCACGGCCCGGGGTCCGTTTGACCACGCTTCCCGGGACCTTCCCCCGGCTAGCCCGGGAAGCGTGGTTCAAACGAACCCCATGTGGGGATTGACCGTGGCCAACATCTGGCGCACCGCAAACAGATGTACGGGACACGGTGACCACAGGTGGGTATTCACCATGGTTCACCGTGTTCACGTAACATCTGAAATCACCCACAATCTCCAAAAGCATGGTCAAAGAGATTCCCAACGGGAAACAACAAAAAGTAATGTCTGAATGGCAACCACCAGCCGGAACCAAAGAAAATGATTCCCAGCCGGGGACAAAGCACGCAGCGTCACTGCCAGGCAACCAGCAACAACACAGACCAGGGAGGGAGATTTAAAGGGCACACGACAGCAGCTGGGACGCGCCGCCCCGGGTGCCTTCCGGGTGCTTTGACCATGGCCTGGCCCGGGATCGGCGTAATGTCTGTTGCGCTGCCCCGGGCTGTGGTCTGGCGGCCTGATTCCCTGCCATGGTTCCACTCGCGTCATGTCTGTTCGGGGCTTTTTTTGACCATGCAGGGTGGTTGATCTGTTCACCCCCACTGGGAATCCACTGTGGTGAATCAGGACAACGTAATGTCTGAAATCACCCCATGATTCTGGAGGTGAGGCCGGCCTCACCTCCGGAAACATGGTTATTTTGATTCCCGCCAGGTATTCACCATGGTGAACATCTGGAGGGAATCTTTTAGACATTACGGGACAAATGGCCACCACAGGGGATTCACTGTGGTTGACCGTGGTCTCGTAATGTCTGAAATTACCCATCATTAAACCCCCACTGGCAGAAATGAAACAGACAAGTTTTTGTTGGAATGAAAATAGGTAGCACGGCCCCTGTATTAGCAAATCACAGGCATCCAGTCAAACAAAAGGCTCCTGTGCAAACAGGGCATAGTTCCTAGTAGGGCTGAAACTCCATTCTCAGATTCTCTCTTTTCTCGACAAGAATCAGGGTTCTCGGCTCATTCTTGCAAATGAGAATTAGCCGAGAAACTGCCTGGATTCTCACTGAGAAAGGCAAGAATCTTGAGACAACCCTCCCACTACCCTTGAAAAACAACAAAAAAGGGGACTTTTGATTCCTGCTCTCTCCCCACATGTAGGGCTTTTCAAAGGGACTTGGGGGGCTTTTCCCAAGGAGTTTCCTGGCAGGGGGCATCTTCCACTTTCCCTGCCAAGGCAGGCCCTCGAGAAAAGTCCCCCTATGCCACTCTTAGTAGCTTGCAATTTAAAGCCCCATGTCAGGGGGAGCAAGCAAGGATCACTGCTCTTTCCCTACGCAGGGCTTGGGGGACTTTTCCCGAGGGGCTACCCTTGCATGGGGGTCCGCCACTCCACCTGCCAGGGTAGCCCCTCAGGAAGCAAGCTTTAACCAGGCAGTCACTTGAAGATGCAGGAGTCCCAGTTCTCCAGGCCCGAGCAGCCCCTGGCAAAGCTGGGTCAGTGCACTCTCCCTCCCACCCCTCCGACATCAAACAGATGTTTTGAGCTGGGAACCAGGTTCAAAATCTTGCCAAAAACTCAAACCAGATGTCGAGATCCCGGCAAGATCTCTAATCTGCTTCTCCTCACGAAATTTCTCAAAAGAATGGTTTTGATTCTCGTTTCAGCCCTAGTTCCTAGCAAACTCACACAGAGGCATGATGACAACCCCTGGTCCAGGACACAACAAGGGGGTGTGTGACTTTCCCCAACACTAGCTAAGTGGGTATAATTGCCCGCAGACCACCTCCTGCCCCAATAGACAAGAAGGGGAGGGGGAAACGTACTCCATTATGCAGATCTGCTGATAAGTGGGCATCAGTAGCTCCTGCCAACAGCACAAGCCCCAGATTCAGAAACCCTTTGTTTGTTTGTTTGTTTGTTTGTTTGTTTGTTTATTTAAATTTTTACACTATCTTACTCATAAGGCTCTGGGTGACTTACAGTATTAAAATACAGATTAAAATACAAAATACATTAAAATCCCTTTAAAACAAACAAAATCAAACAACAACAAAAAAACCTACTCATCCCAACCCCTATTCCTGACTGCCAAACACTTTGCCAAAAAGAAAGGTTTTACACTTCCTCCAGAAGATGCTTGGGCTCTGATGGACGTTTGGGGGAAGAGAGTTCCACGATACTGTGGCAGCAGCCGAGACCACCTTTCTGGGGGCACTTGTCATATGAATAAGATTGGCAGGTGGTAGCTGTGGAAAAGCACTCCCAGCCGACCTCAAGGGTCACAGTGGAGCATGGTAGGAAAGGTGGTCTTGCAGATATGTGGAGGCCAGACTGCTTAGGCCACTCCCTGATGCTGTGCTAATGACACACACTTTGGGAAACACCAATCTACAGATTCAAAACTTGGATTTATTTTAAAATACAAGATATACTTTGATTCATCAGTATACCCTCGTATTCCTTTCTCTAAACTATGTACATCTGCCCTGTCACAAAATCCAAGAATTCAGTGACCCACTTTGTCCAGTTCTGTTTCCCAATATTTGTTCATCATATTTATTCAGTGACTCTCAAAAGACTAGGATTACAGACTTTTTTTTAACTTTAAAAGTGTAATTGCTTTTGCTCTTATTTGTTGTTAATTAGGCTAGTTTCATTTAGCAGGGGAAGTGGATTTTTTTTTAACTTCAAACAATAAAATCTATTGATGAATCATAAATATCCCTCTTCCTTTCCCAACCCAACCTCCTACACTAGATGACTGTAACAAAGGCAATGTGTTTTTCTTTATAAATAATATGAACTACTCTGACAGAAGGTGCCTCTTATTCAAGAACATTTTTGACCAAAACTAAAACAATAGCTGAACGGACTCTTTTGAGATTTTTAAAAAAACAAACAGTGCATTTTTTCCCTCTATTATTTTTCATTTTTGTGGAGTCTTACACTTCCAGGCAAAGCTGGAAGCAGTTGCCAAAACTTTGGAAACCTTAAGAGAAGTCATATTCTTGTACCATTTCCAGCCCAATTTTGTAGTTATAAGAAGTTCAGATAGTCTGAATAAACTTTGGAGGAGTGTTCAAAGTTTTTGCTGCTTCTCCAAACCAAACCTGACCCCTGAAGTACTTGAGATTTGCCCCTCTCTAAAAACAGAAATTTTCTGGAACAGGAAAAAAAAAAGAAAAAAAAAAGGAGTCTTGCATAGCACACCCCTCAGCAAAAAACAACCAAACAAAAACCCCAGTGTCATTGGAGAATTATGATTCTTTATGGAACCATAGTAACACCTAGCATAATTAACGGCTAGAATAGTAATAATCAGTCCTGACTAGGGCTGGATTGAAACCAGCTTTTCATCATCACGGAAAATTTCCACATTTTCGAACCTTAGATTAGAATTCCACCACAGATTCAGTCCACGACGGATTTCTGTCTGAAGTTACAACCACTGTTTTTCACCCTGCACTGCGCATGTACAAAACGATGGCACCCATACTGCCTATGGGCCAAATGGCAGTGCCAATACTGCACATGTGCAAAATGGTGATGCAGTACAGGGTACGCACGCACAGTATGGGCAGTACCATTTTGGGCATGCTCAGTATATGGGGGGAAATTAATCCAGTTGTTCCGGTGAAACATGGACCCAATCGTATTCCAGTTGGCATTTTGCTGGAATGATCAGACTGGCTGGATATGCCAAAAATGGTATCCAAGCTGGAATTTTGTTTCAATCCTAGTCCTCACTGACTAATGGGTCACATGAATAATCAGTGAGAGCCAGTGTGGTGTAATTGATAAGGTGCGGGACTTAGACCCAGGAAGCCAAAGTTCCAATCCTGTCATTGCCATGAACTTACTGAGTGGCCTTGGGAAAGTCACAACCTCTCAGCCTCAGTTCCACATCTGTAAAATGGGAATATAATGTGTGTGTCTTTTTGTCCCTGTGTTCTCCTCACTCTTGTTCATCTTAGATTGTAAGCCCACTGGGCAGGGACCTTCTTTGAAAATCTGTGAGTGTAAAGCGCTGCATATGGTAAGTAGCGCTACAGAAATTATTATTATTAATAGTAGTAGTAAGCTAGGGCTGGAAAAATGCCATTTTGTACTGCAAAGATTGTTTGAAAATTTGTTGAAGCAAATCTCTGTTAGTGATACAATATTTGCGTATTTGCTGAATTGGTCATTTCACTTGTGTTACTTTGTTTATTTGTTAACTTCATTTCAGTAATTTTGAAATCTCCAGTTACAAAATGTATTTGTTAACTTTGTTTTAGTAAGTTTGGTTCCTTCAACAGTACTCTAGCACTGTTGTCTACCGTACTGTTGTGGTAAGTAGTATTGCCAAAGTCATCAAAGTTACTGAAACAAAGTTAAAGAATAAACAAAGCAAATAAAGTAATCAAAGTGAAAGAACAAAAACAAATATTTGTTCCTGAAAATGGAGCAGGAAGTGAATAGCGGGTTTTATTCACTATTTTAGGATAGATATAAGTACACCAAATTGGTTGAAATTGGTTGAATTTAGATTCTGAACAGACAGCTGTTTCGACCTCATGTTTACCAAAGAGCCTCAACACACACAATACATGTGGCCTAGTTTCACAGATACTCAGTAGCAGCGCCACACAGGAGGGGCCAATGGTGAGTCCAAAATAAGATGGTGTATACTCTCATCTCACATGTAGCACCTTGCAGGATTAAAACCTAGATGTGTGATAGGTATGTACATGTGTTGCGAAGTAAAATATGAGCTTGAAGAAAATCTTAGGCTGAACTAGAGTTGAAAGTGAGTACCCAAAAAATGGGTATACTCATTGAATTTCCGGTACCTAAATTACCCCAACAACATCAGGTACTCATCAGTACCTGATTCAGGTATCCAATGTCCCATAATGTCGATGTCTGGTACTATTTTAAAAACTTTTTTGTCGACTTACTAACTTCCAGAACCTGTTTATCTGTTTTCTGTCCTGGAAAATTGACTTCCAGTCCCAAAAAGCCAACTTCCAGTCCCAGAAAATTGACTTCCAGTCCCAATTTTTAAATTTCCCGTTTTCTGATCCAATATACTGATTGATAATCAGAAAATGGGTAATGGTAATCAGTAAAAAAACCCTGATTTTTTGGGTATCTGATTGGTACCCGAGTAACCCATCAAGTACCCAATGCAATACCCGAAAATAGGGGTATCACCTGCGGGTACTAAATTAAGTACCCATTTCAGCCCTAGATAGTTAATTTGGAAAATAGTTTGAAATAAGAAAATTACTTTCAACTGTGTGCAATCAAGGTCCTTGACATTGTAATGAAGATTCATGCATTATATTAATACTGACAGCCTTTTGTTATAGTCAGGTCTGTGTGCCGGTAAAATATGACAAAAAACGGATAGTTAAACCCTTCTCATCTTTGACAGCTGCTGTATGGATTTTGGTCTGATACCAAAGTGTGCTCAGCTCTGCAACAATATATTCCATGGCATTTGGAGACCATGCCATCTCTTGGTTCCTGTTCTTCTACACTGAAAGGAGCTGTCTAGTTCAGTGGTTTCCAAACTTTTTGCCAGTGTGACATTATTTATTATTATTATTTTATTATTATTTTATTACATGGATTTAATATCCCACACCCTCCAGCACAAAGGCAGCTTGGGGCAGCATTCAAAATAAAAAAATACAATTATAAAAACTTAATAAAAATAACATTATAAATGTATCTAAAAACACAGATAAAAGGAACTATAACCCCATCCCCAACCCAACCCATCTCCCTCATTAAAGGCCTGACAGAATAGCCAGGTTTTACATTGGGTAATTTCAGACATGATGGGCTGTTCAGTCTGCCACACTGAACCACGGTACAGGATCCGTTTCGGATCCCGGACAGGAATCAGTCCAGCTGTCCTTTAGACGTGTGGGCCTGATTCTGGAGGGGGATCAGGGAGGGGCGGGGCTGCATGGCGCAATGTGCGGCCACATAGCCCCACCCCCCCATGCTCCCCTGGCTTCCCGCCCTCTGGGAGATGGACAGCTGCAGCGGCCAAGCCACCCGCTACGCATCACGGTCTGGGCCACGATTCAGGCCAGCTGCAGGTAACACATGTTACTTTCGGCTGATCCTGGATCATGGTCCAGCTAACCACGATTCTGGACCTCAGGGCTGCTGGAGGTCCAGAATCATGGTCAAGGTGTTTCCCGCTGGAGGTTCACTGGGGTGAACATATGGTGGAACGCACATCAGACATTATGGGACAAACACCCACCACAGGTGATTCACTATGGTTGACTGTGGTACCGTAACATCTGAAATTCTTTTGGCGAGGGGTAGGGGTGGGGCGGGGACTGGGATGGGGGCTTTCCCCATGTATTGTATTTTTTAATTGTTTTAAAATTTTATATTGTTTTAATGAATGTTGTTCACTGCCCTGGGCTGCCCTGTGGGCAGGAGGGGTGGGATATAAATTTTAAATAAATAAAAAATAAAATAAAAATAAATAAAATTACCCATTGTCATCGAAAGGATGGGAGATCCGGGGACAGACAGATCATTACTTGGAGTTCCACAGCCACGGACTGGCCACTGAGAATGCCCTCTCCATGGTCAACAACTGAGAAACTCAGGGAACCTTGAAGAGGGCACCCCCAGCCGAATGCAGGGGTCCATGCGGGGGAGTGAGGCGGTCCCACAGGTAAGTGGGGCCCAGACTGTGTAGGACTTTTTAGGTCAATACCAACACTTTGAATCAGGCCCAGAAGACTATAGGCAGCCACTGCAGTGAACGGAGCACAGATGTCACGTGGTCATGATGACCCATCCCCGTCAGGAGATGGGCCACCATGTTAAGGTGGATACATTTTAAGATGGATATAATAATCTCCTGACCCCCGACAACCACAAACACCTTGCAAAAGTATATTGAATGTTAATTAGGATTGCAACCCCATCCACAGATCACATGATTTCACTTGGTATCCTGACACATAGTCTGGGAAACTTTGGTTTACAATGAGAACAAAGGACTGGGGGTAACAATTTTTTAATTCTGTTCCTGGTTTTCTTGCTACTCCAATTATGACTCTGAACGACTATATGTATACAACTGGTAGAATTAGGGACTAGAGCTGCAACCAGGCACCTGAAGATTTGGGATCCCCCGATGAATCGGGGGTGCCTGAATTGACCTGGCCTATTCGGACACCATAATGCCCAAATAGGATCTAATGGGCTGCTTTTGAAGGTGCCGGATGGCCTTTAAAAGTGACAGGCCCCAGCTGGGAAAGCTGCAGGGACTGTTCCGGTAAGAGGTGCTATTGTGAGGGCCTTTGAAACTTACTTGCAAGCCCTGGCTGGGACTCCAGCTAGGACCACTTAGGTGAAAGGTACTCTGTATGGGGGTGGGACGGGACACCAGCCTTTGAAATTACAAGCCACGGCTGGAACCAAAGGCTCTGCAGTGGCTCCAGCTGCGGTCTGTCACTTTCAAAAGTAGGCTGGTACTCCCTGCCCCCCAGTGCCTCTCAAGTGGCAGTCACTGGAGACGGGGAAATGGTGTTTGAAATTTAAAATCCCCAGCTGGGACCGTTGCAGATTCAAACTCTTCAACGGTCCCAGCCAGGGCCTGTCACTTTCAAAGGTAGGCCAGCCAACACTTCCAACCCCCCCCCCCCCCCCCCCCCCGCCCTCGCCGGTGCCTCTCACCTGAGGCGCCACCAATTTTGCCACTAGTAGGGAAAATACAGAACACCAGTAAGTTTCTCATGGAAGTACTATAAGGTTTGACAAATGTTTACAAAATGCCTTAAAATGCTTTCATGAGAAGAGTCGCACAGTAAAATAAAATAGTAATTCTGCCAGGATATGAAGCTCTTAGTCTTTTACTCAGCTGGAAAACCCATTGGCTATGATCCCAGCCCCCCCACGCATGCTGCGCATATGGATCCTGTGTGGATTGGTGCAGCTTGCACAAGGGCCCCGTAACAGGGGTGTGCACAGTTTGTGTGCACATACCACACACAGGGCTTGGGATCAGCCCCATTGACCTCAGTGAATTTTGCCTGACTGAGGACTTCATGGTTTTCTATTGATTTGAATGAGAATTTCTGGCCATATTGGCCCCAACTCAATAAAACATAGAGTAAAAACTAAGGTGCAGCCACCTCAGTGTCTGCACTTCTTGGAGAGGGGACTACCCCTAGCTGGGTCAGCTTGGGGAATAGAACACACATTCCCTGTGGCTTGACCCACCCATGGAAGGGGACAGGAAGCAACACGCATCTCCATGCTGCAGCCAATGACCCGCCCCCCACTATGATGGGCAGCCATGGCAACCCCTCATGCTGGCCTGGGTGGGTGCAAAAACAGATGCGCCCACCCGGTTTGTCCCACGCTTTCCTGCCTAGATGGACCGTGGGCCCGGTCCCTTGCAGGGAAGTAAGAGGGGAACATAGAAAGAGGCAGGAATACATTTATTTAGTTGAGAAGTTTCAGATGCATGTGCTTAGCTTTATTTATTTATCCATCCATCCATTCATCCATCCATCCCACTCTATCTAAGGATCAGGGTGGGTAGAATAATACAAAAGATAAAATGCATAAAATACTTACAATGCCACCACCCTTCACCCTGCCCCAGGATCTACCCCTGTCTGTTAAATGCCTGGGAGGATAAAAAGATCTTACACTGCCTCTGGAAGACACTCAGACTACAGGGTTTAGGCAAACCTCTAGGGGAAGGGAATTCCAGAGCTGTGGAGCAGCCACCGAGAACACATCTCTGCATCCCTGGGTCATATAGACCTGGGCCAGTGATGCAACTTGCAAGAGGACGCTCTCAGCTGATCTTAGAGGCAGTGGAGGGACAGAAGGAGAAAGGTGTCCTTTAGATCTGTTGGATCCAGGTCATTTAGTTACAAGCAGAGGAGGAGGGTGATATGGAAGGAAGAGTTTTTAGGAGGGATTTGAAGGTAAGGGGAGGGAGGGAACAGTGAAAATGTTCAGGTAAGGTGTTCCAGGGTTAGGGGTGGCATAGGAAAAGGTACAAAATCATAGAGAGCAGGGCTTCTCGGGTGATTAGGTTGATGACAGAGAGGGGGAGCAAAGTTCCTGGGTGGAAATGTAGCAAGAAATTAAGACAGAAATACAGAGAGGAGCAAAGCTATAAAGAGCCTTGAAGGGTGAATGATAAAGAACTTGAAGGAGGACAAGGAATCTTGCAAGGAGGACAAGATCTTCAAACTGTGGGGACAGGGTCATCACATCTGCAGGTGTGGCCATGATTTTGACTGATATTGTATATCTTGCATGTTTTTATTGCTGTTTGGGCATGCAGGATTATATCTGAATTTTATAATAGAGTCGGAATCATTATGGGCTCTATTATTTGAAAGAGAATTATATTTTTGGTATAGAGTTTCATAGAATAGCTATATATAATAATATACACACACCAAAAGGGTAAACAAGCACAAATGTGCTGCTGGTGTGCCAGCTACACGTTCTGGCGGCGGGGAGGGGGGCGACCCTGGCAGGTTCAGGTCAGGGCCCACAACACACACGTGCCAGACCAGGCTGGCTGACGAGCCCTCCCTCGCACCCCCTAATGAGGGAACAGAACAGACGCGTGGCTTGGCGGCCAATCACTCCCATCACGTCCCCAGGTCCCTGCCCCCTGCCATGATGGGCAGCCATGGCGGCCAATCACAAGCAGTCATGGCTAGCCATCATAGCAGACGCTGATCCCCAGGTTGGGATGGAGATGCTAACGGACATACGGATCTGCTATAGCCTAGGTTGGCCCACCTGGGCAGCCCTTGGCCTGACTGTGGGCCCAGAATCATCTGAGGAACTACATCTGGGCCAGCCACTTACCTGGGCAGCAGCAGGTCCACATCTGGTGGCCTGTTAATAAACGTGACGGGGAGTCCCTGGCCCAGGCAGGCCATAGCAAACCATAGTGGGGCCCAGTCACATTTATTATCACCCAAAGACTCTCATTCTTCATTAAACTTGCTGGGCTGTAGGAGTAGTTCTTAAAAAACTCTAGTAGCTTCATCCTTATTAAATACTTTAGGGGTTTTCTTCGAAGCTTGTGACCTTGTCGGCATACACGTGAACAACTATCTGCCATGAATTTTAACTATTGTGGCTTTATGTATTCCCAGCAGAGTGCAACTGGCTATAAGTTATTCAAACAAATATGATAAAGTAAAGGATATCTGTTCATCCTCTCATAACCTCCCATAAGATATGAGGTTCTCTAACAGAAGAGCAGCAATACAGTTTTTCAGAGACAGTTCATTTCAATTGAGATGGAACATTTTATTACTTGATTCGTATCACTTTTAGCTTACATTTCAGCAACTTCAAATCCCGTCTCCAAACCCTGACAGCTTTCTGTGTCTTGTCTCAAGAGTGAGCAATATCTATAACAGAAGTCTGTAGTAGAAGATTTTTTCTTTCTGGTTTACTGTCAGGAGAACCAGACAGCTGCCAGCAGCAGCTCATTTGAATTTCCCAGTTTTACAGATGCTAGAAGAGAGGGTTGGAACAAATGACACTTGAGTTTAGACTGGAGTAGTTTAGGTTGGGGTTTTTTTTCTTCTTTTTTAAAATGTACTCCAGATTTCTGTACATATGTTCTTGGAGGTTCAGGGAACTGAGAAAAGTGAATATAATATGCAGGGTTTGCTTTCAGATTCTGGACGCAAATGGAACTCTCAGCTTGGCTGTCAGCAGTGTTACACACATGCTGGTAAACTCTTGTAAGGTGCCAACGTCTTCACTGCTTGCTCAGACAAAACTCCCACTGACTTTAGAAGATGTTGGACCTGAGAAAGAACTGCACCATTTATCCCCTAATGCAGGGTTCTGGGCTCAAAATGTCCTTTATTTTTTGCACATTAGAAATAAGTTTCTCCATTTTTTAATTCTAATTTTTCTGTAGTTAATTTATCATTCACAGCACAGCAGGCAAATATCCTTGACCCACCAGACAAAGTCAGGGAGGGGAACAACAAGTTCATTCTTTTGTGCAGTTCTACCAGTGTGCCTCAATTCTGCCCTGGAATTCTTCAACCCACCAGTAGGGTGAGGTGATAATTTGATCTCATTTCCTATTTACATTTGACTTCCTCATTTACGACTAAAAGTGTTTTTAGATGAGAAACTTTTCTCGTGGATTTGTGAAGTCTGGGAGAAAGAAATTCCTTCGGGGGTAGTTCTCCTGTGAACCAGAAGTTTGCTGACCCCACTGAAAACAGCACACTCACGCATGGATGGAGATGTGGACTTATGATATTGGGGTTCGATATCAGGGATACCTGATCCTGCAAAGTGCCTTAGCATGTGCACATGAGGAATCCAACCACCATAAATGTGCATAGCTAATAATTTGCTTAAGCAGGAATGGGAAACCTCCAGTATGTGACTCTTGTTTTTTTTTAAATTTATCTCCTTTCCCAATTTCTGAATGTGACTCATAGATCCAGTTCCCAACCTCAAGTCCTGAAAGACTGAGTTCAGGGGAAAGAAGTGGAGATTAAGGCATGCACTCAAGGCCAGGGAATGGAATGGATCTGTGATCTAGATTTTTCCGTCTATGTCCTGACCACACCCTTAACCACCTCTGCCCTTAACTCCTATCTGACCTTTGGAGCTTGTACTAATTTACAAAGTGGCCTTGGGGGAGGGAAAGGATTCCCCATACATAGGTTACAGTTAAACATGTGTTTAAGCAGCAATGACTTGTGCTTAAAATTTTTTGCTGGGGGTGTTGGAGTGGAGGTCAGCACCTAATACAGGAGTGATGAAATGTCAAAATTAAATCAATGCCTGCAGGTACACACTCACACATCTTACCCCCTTGTCCCGTTTCCTTTACACACATACACATTTCTCTCTTTCTCCTCATACTACCTCCCCTGCCACACACACTTTTATCTCTCTCAACACCTGAAATGGAAGTCTGTTTCCACTCTGCTTGGGTGCTTCCCCGAGTGATTCTGATCAAACCTTGGGAGCAGGGAGCAGTTTCCTCCTGCACTGCCCTGTTACCCACGGCACAGACTCCTGTGCTGTGGATGGAATTCAACCAAGGTTGCTCTAAATCAGCACCCAGGACGCAACAGGACTCCTGCTCCCCCAAAAGGCACTCAGCCTCAGCTGTTTGTCATAAAGGCAAGCGAGGCAGAATTCACTGGTAGGGCTGTATCCCATTAACCCCTGTGGGCATGCCACCATCTTTCAGGATCTTGGTCTAGATTACTCATCACCTTGTAAAATTGAGCCCTAAGAGTACAAACAGTGCTAGTGATAAACTGTTAGCACAAATTTTATGTGGACATCAGGTCACTTGTCAAAGTGAAACTACCCCATACGTTTTACTTCGGACATTATCACATCAACAACATTAGATTGCTATCTGTGTTGACTGGGCATGCAATCAACTGATGAATCCAAGGTAAAAGGCATTGTACGCTACTGCCAGTTACCTGAGCTGTTCAGATCTGTAATAACAACTGGAGGTCTGCTCAGGCCAGACTTACCAGCCTGATCCAAGCTCAGATCTGGCTGTACTGAGCCTGGCCCAAGCCCAAAAGCCCAGGTTTCTGACCCAACTTGGCCTCACCCACATGTGGCATTGGCCCCTAGAGAACACCATGAGAAAAAGGAGGCGGCACTGGGGATATGTAACTCCACCCTGATTTCAGAGCCCCCTGTAAGGGATGGAGCCACTCTCCATCACTCAATCCAACCTGTCCCAAACTAAAGCCCATAATTTGGGTAAAAAAACCAAAAAATTGCATCCAACCTGACCAAGATCTTGCACTTTCTTTTGGTACATCAGGTTCATGTCAAGACTAAAGGTTTTCATAGAAACACTAAATTCTAAACAGTAGTTTTATCACTTCTGAGGTAGCTAATGATGGTCCTTTTCACACAGACACTTTATCACAGATAAAATGGGTGTTGCATTGTATTATACATGTTGCAGGGCACCCATAAAGCACACCTGCAGCCCTGCAACATGTATAATAAAATGTAACACCCATTTTATCAGTGTTAGAATGTCTGTGTGAAAAGGGCCGATGACTTATGCTACAGACTTGTACAGTATGAAACTCAAAGTGTTCTTTCATTTCTTCCAAAGGCACTAGCCTCTGGAACGTACTGCTTAGTCAGCACACCCAGGACTGCCCACACACGTTATCGTAACCCTATACTTGCATAGCTCCCTTTATTCATGGGAAACCTTATGCAGTTTATGTTTAGCTCAAGTCATTTTTAGTATCTTAAACAGGCATGCTGTTTAAAAATGCCATCCTTTTATGGGCTACCTTAGACATAACAAAAGGTATTATCTTCATTCTCAGATTCACATAAATGGTTGGAACTCAACAAAGTATGTGTGGAATTTCACATTTTTAAAATTATTATTCTGCTTTACAGAAACACAGCAATGGCATATTTTAAAAAATAAATAAATAGAACGCTTGGCTGTGGCATCAAAAGGTTGTCACTCTTATTATTTTTCTTTATTTTAAATGTACTCATTCCAGTCTTTAAACATGGAGACATTTACACTTTGTGAAAAAAATTCATTTCTTAAGAATGGACATTTTTGATGTAAAATCTATTCTTTAGAAAATGTAGAGTGGGCCTGTTTACAAATATTTTCCTATGATCTTTCAACTGTTGGTTAACTACATATTTCCAGTGAGAGGTGAATGCAAATTGCAAAATTTGTATCTTAAAATGCAGAATTAATATACAGAATTCAAGAACGATTCCAAGCTTTTTTACAGTCTGAGATTATATGTACTGAATTATGGGTTAGAGCCCTTTCACCCTTTTTGCATGAGATGGACCCACACATGCACATGCAGGCCTCCCATGTGATCACTATGGCGGGTGAGTGAGGGTGCGTGCACACTCCCGTGACCCATGCGCCTCCACCCATCGCCACCCATCGCTCCCGCATGGAGCACCTGGGGAAAATGGAGGTTGCTCCATGTGGGAACTCAGTGTACATCCGTGTACACCTGCCGTCTAGTACCGCCTCTGCAGTGGCACGCACACCCATCCTCCATGAAGCCGTGGCCCTTATAAAAAGGGTCTTTCTTTCTTTTTTTCTTTCTATGACAACTATAGCTCAAATGAGTAGGCAGTTGAGCTATAGTTGTGCAAATAGTATTTGTGAACATAATTCTTACATTTGTGCACCCATCTAAATATCCAAACTATATTTGTGCCCAGAATGAATATTTGTTTTGAATACTTTATTTTTGTTTTTTGTTTAGTTTGGTTATTTCAGCAGATGGTTTTGAATATATTGATTATTCAGTTTTTGGTCACTTTAGTAATGTTTTTTGCACTAAATAGTACTGCAAAACGAGCTGACATACCAAAGATGAGTAAGTGAAATAAGCACTAAATAAACGCTAAATAATACTACAGAAGAGACCAAAGTACTGAAAAAGAATAACTGAATAACCAAAGTACCTAAAATCTCCAAATGCAATATTCAAAACAAATTTTCATTTTGGCTGATGAATAGGGAAGTGGATAGTGCTTTGTATCATCTTTGTTGGGTTCAAAGTCCGAATTCAATGAGTTTGATATTTGTTTTGGCTCTAACAGTAACCTATCTTCATGCAGAGACTGTGGAAGCTAATAATCAAGCCGCACAAGGGTGATCAGCCTTCCTAACTAGCTGAACACTCATTCTCAGTCAGAACTGCAGGTGTGCAAATATCTCTGGTGCTGGTCTGTCCCTGTGAGGGGGAATATTTTTGATTGCTTTCAATCTGTGCACTTTCACTTTGATTGGAAGTTTGGGTCAAGTCAAAAATATTAAACCAAAATGAAGCTGAAAAGTATTCGGGCACAAGCTACATTAAAATGCTGAAGTTGCATATCCATGTGAAGTTGATCTATTTTTTATGTTCATGTTAACCTGGTCCTAGGTAGGGCTGAAATCCACCCTCACAGATCTCAAGAATCTCATTGAGAATTGGCTTCTTAATTAGATTTTCAGAGTCTAGAATCTTGTGAGAATCAGGCTTCACACCAGCATTCTCACAAGATTCTCCCGAATGGCCACTGGGCAGTCGTGCGTTAGCAGAATTCCCGTAGTGTCCATTTTTGTGCATGTGCAGAATGTTTAGGGGTCTCGAGAAACCTGTGCAATTTTCAAGAAACCTCAGAAAACACTTTGCACATGAGCAAATTGGTCACATGGGGGGCTGCACATGTACAGAATGGCTATGGTGATCATTTTGCTCACGCAGAGAGTGTTTTTGAGGTTCTTGACTATCCCATTCAATTCTCAAAAACTTTGGGAAGAACACATGAGATCTTGCAGGGCTGCAAGAATCTTGTGCATCCTCATGCGAATGCAAATGCATTCTCATTTCACCTATAGTTCTAGGCTCATTCCAAAGGGTTGATGAACTTCAGTGTCCTTTTTGAAAAGCTTGGTCTATATTTGGGGCTATGTTTGTCAGTTTGTAACCAAATCAGTATTTCTGTAGTTTCCATTTCTTTTACAAATATGTGGTGCAGCTTTAGTCACGTTGCATCTAATCAAATGAGACTGTTACAAATAAAGGGGGGGGAGGGAAGCATTCATTTGCCAAGGAGGATTCTAACACAGCATTCCTTATTTTACCTCAGAGCTTAAGTATCTAAATTGCTGAGCGGCTGCAAATATGAAATACACAGAGCATGTCTCTATTTAGCTGCCAATAGGAGAGAGCTTCAGCTAAGACAACTAAGGCTTCTTTTCTGGGGCCCAAATGCAGAAATAAAAATAAAAAGAGAGGAATTACCTGCTAGTCAATGCCACAAATTAACTTGTGCATGTGCCTGCACGTGCACTTTGACATATACACATTCAACTTTAGAGCCCTGTTCAGTCTGAATTTTTTTTACCTGAGCCCATCCTGAACCTGACTGTGGGCTCTTTTAGACAAGCATCATGCAATCGCGATCACACATACTTTGAAACGGCCGCCTTTATTAATTACACGAGACGGAAGCGGGGTATTATGCGCATATTATGGCGGTGGCACATTTTTAAAGTCTGCGGATTAAATACCTCGATCGTGAGGTATTTAATTTGTGGACTTTAGAAATGTGCCACCGCCATAATATGTGCATAATACCCTGCTTCCATCTCGTGTAATTAATAAAGGCGGCCGTTTCAAAATATGCGCGATCGCGATGTGGGATTGCGCGCCGCTCGTCTAAAAGCGGCCTGCATTGAGCCCAGCTGAACATGATCCTGATGCAGGTGGGCTCTTCCAAGAGTGGGCCCAATGTGTCTATGGGTGGCCCTGCTTCCACACGGAGCACTGTGATGCCATGAGGGCCTAGGCTACGTTGGAAAGTAGTGGAATTCAGTATGTCTTAATTCTGTCCTTTTTCTGATTTAGCTTCATGGGGATAGCACCTCCCAGCAATGGAAAGTCAATTCAAGCCTGGGAACTATCATATCTTATCAGGTCTGGGTTGGGTCACAGACTTCTTATTCACATGCATTTGAATGTGTACCATTTCCCCTCTCCTTTCTCAGACTGCTGATGGTTTGCTCCAGGGGTGCTAAGCATGAAACATTTAAGCACATTTTCTTACATACTTCTTGTATATACATGTTGTTGTTTATTTCCACTATAGATTATTGGCCCATATGCATAGTTAACTGTAATTCTCAAACCATTTATTTATTTATTTATTTATTTATTTATTTTTATTTTTCACATTTTTACTGCACCCTTCTCCATAGACTCAGGGCAGCTTACAACGTTCAAAATATAAAATGCAATAAAACACATTCAAATCTTTTAAAACCCCAACATCTCTCCAACCACCCACTCACCCCATCATTTATCTCCCACCTCCCGCCAATTAACTTGTCCCAAACCCCCCTACCCAGTCCCACCCAACTTGCTTGGGTGTGTGTGCTGCATAATGCATTTACTCATAAGTAGTTCCATTAACATCAGTGGGAATGCTCTGACCTGAGAATCATGGGCCCCTTTTACACTATATGCACCCACACATGCCCACTCAGCAGACACAAGTAGGTGCATCCTATCTGAAAGTGGTGGTGTGTGGGTGTGCGTGCTCCTACATAACATGCACCTCCACCCATTGCCCCTGCATGAAGCAACCGGTGAAAATGCCTGTTACTCCATGTGAGGGCATGCATGGGGATGGGCGGGGAGGTACATGGTGTGTACCCATGTACATCTGACCACCCCCCACACACACTGCCCCTGCAGTGGCAGGTCCACGGACCACCAGCCACAGCCACAGCCTGTTTAAAAAGGGCCCTGGTCTTCATGTTAATTTTTTAGGCTCATATACCACCCAAAATCCAGTATTGTTACAGACTGCTGTAGCGAGTGAAGACCGTGCATATAGCCCTATGTAACAAGGGAACACCTTTAAAATTTAATGTAATATTTCTTTATTAAAGGTGTTTTTGCTTACAGTACATTCTGTCCCAAAGATCGGAGATGGAAATTATGCTTACAGTTTCCTAGTAGAAAAAGGGAAATAATAGGAAAGGGGGAAATGTGAAAAAAATAGCCCATGTTCTTCATTCAAGCTGTATTAATGTGCCTAACTTTAAGCATGTGAGCATCTCCAGTTCAAGAAATCTATATGCTTAAAATTAGGCACCTGCTTACGTGCCTTGCTGATCCAGGATCTTAATCACTGCTGGATGTTGATATGCTCTGAACCTCCATTGGACAAATAGGACACAACTGAGAGACAAATAAGATTATCTGAGCACTCTCATGAGCTAGGAAGGGGAAGGATCAATAAAAAGCTTAGAAGTGTCTAGATTATGCGGGTTTATACTAGATCCGCCTGTTCCAATCTGCATGGATTTAAGGAAAGCTCTCTGTTTAGTACAAGAACAGCTAAGCATCTGTGAAAAGCCCTCGGGGGAGCTTTTTTCTTCAAAGCCTTAAGTTTAACCACTTTCTAAGTAGTCTTACCAAAGTGATAAATTTTTTTGATCTCTTCAGCGGGATTTTCCATTTCTAATAAAACAAATGTCTAAGCAAACAATTACAGTATTTTTATATATAATTCTATATCAGCCTCTGTCAAACACAATATGTTCCCCTCACGTGAAAGAGGACTGCTGCGTGGATTGGGAAAGGTGATTCTGTTAATCTTTCTGGAGAAAATACTACCATCCCTGTTACGATAAGCAGTCATATCAAAGAGGAATTTACTTTCTTTCATTCTCTTCTTTCTTTTGTTGGCAGTCATTTTACTTTTACTTTCCAGTGAAAGAATCTGGGTTAGGTCTCCAATTACACTCAACGTTTGCTGTAAATTGAATGTGTATTTGATAGGCTTGCAAAAAGTGCGGTTTGTTTCACTGTTGTTAACCTTGTGCCTTTGCTTCCATTATATGAATCAGAAATCAGTTCTCCCACCACAGATGGGCCCCCTGACAGAACACTACTGTTTCCACTATTCCCCTCCCCCTCACTCCAGCATGGGGAAAGCAGGTGCCCTGCCACTGCCACTTCTCCCTTTTCCCACAGCAGCCAGTTCAGCGTGAAGGCAGCTACCCCTCCAGTATAGGGAGCTATCTCTTAGTCTCTGTTCTATTTCAGTAGTTGACTCAGAACGGCTGCAAGGTATGGGAGAGATGGTGTACAGCGAGGATTCGCTTCTTTCCTAGGAAGCTGATCCAGAAAGGTTTGAGGCCACACCAAAACAGACATGGTCCCATCCCACTTGGAGTGTCAGGATGTCATGACACTCGGTCAGGGCCATGTTGGAAAGGGGGAGGCGGAAAGGGGGTCTCGTGCCCCTGTAGAGCATGGCCATGTCCCCTTTGCAACACTGAGATGTTACAACAATATCATTACCCCAGGCTGGGGCCACCTAGGGAAAGAGGGCAGGGAAACATCTTCAGCCCCCTCGCGCCCCCTTTCCAACATGGCACTGCTTCCCACTCCACCTCCAACATTTTTTCCCCTAACCCCAGGAATTCAGAGCTTCACCAGTAACCTGGAGACGAAATGTGAAAATGTTGAGACTCCAGGACAAATCCAGGGGGATTGTAACCCTAGTCAGAGCCACCAGGTGCCCATGAGTGCCTGCCTGAGTCAAGCAGGTGTCCAGCCAGATGCCCCCAAGTAGTTTTGTCACATCAACAGCTAAGAGTGGGGCTGGCTCAGTACTTGCTTGTCCCCCTCTGGAGTTAGGGAAGGGCTTCCAAGGGGTTGAATGTCTGCTCCCAGCCCTCCCTTATGAGTTTTCTGGTCCACCTCTGCACACCAAGGCTCAGTTCAGTGCCCAGGGGAAGAATGGACATGAGTTAGTGCATGACTCAATACCTTGTGTTGGCATGTCCAGGGCAGTCTACAGCTCCATATATAGATAAACTTAACAAAGGCTTTGTAAGGATATATCGGCTGATGTCCTTGCACAAACCTAAAAGGGTGTGTCAAACCTAGTGACCATGGGCACCTCTCTTCCTCGAGATGCAGAGCCTATTCACACTGCTCAAGGAGCTAAGATTTAATCAACATTCTTTTGTTGCTGGTTCTCCTTGATAGGGACAGATTTGGAGTTGATAGGGCTGATCCCAAGCCCCCCACGCACAAACAAAGCAGGCCTCCGTTGCGGGCACATTGTGCTGCGTGGAAATTATGTGCATGTGCGCGTGGGGAATATGTGTGGTTTGGGATTGGATCCACTGTCCCAGCTCCAGTCCCTAAGCAATAAAAAGCCTAGTGACCTAATCCTGAGAGAGTGGTGTCTATCTTGTTTGTCACGTGTGTACTGCAGCAACCCTTAAACCCTCAACACAAGAGACCACACCCTGTGCAACGGCACAGTCTAAAAGCCTATAAGATGACTATGAATCCCCCCATCATCCCTAGTACCTACATCTCTTCTGCTTGTCAGGAAAATAGAGAAATGGGGAAGGGGACAGCAAAGTTCTGTGTGCAATGAGTTCTGCATCAGCTGACACTCCAGTGGGGTGTGATGATATCAGTTAGGGATGGGCGAACAGATCACAGTTCAGGTTCAGCCGTTTGGTTCAGTCCGGTTCGGTTCAGCCGTTTGGTTCGGCCATTTGGTCCGGTCGCCGCATTCGACTTTGGCCGTTTGGTTTGGTTTGGTTCGGGCGTTCGGAATTAGGCTCTCTGTGCAAGAAATGATGGCTCCAGACCCATGACGGTGGGTCCTGGGGCTAGAGTGGCAGCTTCTGGATATTGACCACAGCCCTCCCTGCCTGTAACTTGGCCCCAGAACCCTGACGCTGGGTCCTGGGGCTGGAGTGGCTGTTTCTTGATGCGATGGAATGACATGCCTCTGTGTGAGGAATGATGGCTCCAGACCCATGATGGTGGGTCCTGGGGCTAGAGTGGCAGCTTCTAGATACATATTGGCCACAGCCCTCTCTGCTTGTAACTTGGCCCCAGAACCCTGATGGTGGGTCCTGGGGCTGGAGTGGTTGTTTCTTGGTGCGGTGGAATGACATTGCCTCTGTGCGAGGAATGATGGTCCC
>QEPC01006381.1:657420-678466 GCA_003113815.1 Sphenodon punctatus
TATCTATCTATATATACAATATTACACAGGGGGAAACACAAAGAACACAGGGAGGGGTACAAAACTGAAATGAAAATCAATCTAATAATAATCCTACTCTAAATAAATCCCAAACTTAAAACAGGGGAAGGGATTTCAGGGATGGAATAAGAGGGAGAGGGAAAGGAGTCAATGGAGGGAGGAGGGAGGAAGGAAGATTGAACACAGGGAATGGTAAAAACAAAAAAGAACACCTAAATCTATCTAATATAATCTAAATAAATTATAATATGGAGGTAAATGGGTTGGATGGGTGAAATAGGAAGAGGATGGCAATGGATTAGGAATAGGAAGGAACAAAAACTGCTGGGGGAGAGGGAGCCTTCTGAACCGCCTGCTGTTCAGGAACAGTGACTAGCTCAGAAGGTGTTGGGGAGGGGGGAGGCAATCAGTTTTGTTTCTTGCTGCGTCTGCCTTACCGCAAGCCCCATTGGCTCCATGAAGCCTAGCCCATGGCCAATCGCAGACTGAGAAGCCAGTGGTCTGAGGCGAAAAAGGATGGTGATTGGGTAGGCTGCCTGCTACTCCAAGCATCTCCACCCCTGGTGCCTGGAAGTCTGCTCCTCAGCTGACTCCCCCTCCCTGTCACATTTTGCCTTCCAGTGACACATTTTTGTCACCTGAACGTGATCTGAACTGACCGAACTGTTTGGTCATTTCAACGTTCGGATCTAGTTCAGTTCGGTCAGTTTGTGTTCGGATTTGGGTTCGGGTTCGGTTGTCCGAACAGGCCTATTTCGGGCCGAACTCCGAACTTCCAAACCGCATTCACTCATCCCTAATATCAGTAAGGGACATGGCCTGCTCTTTCTGATGTGGCCATGCCCCATATAGATTGCTGTGATGTCAGGATATTCTGAAGTGGCAAGAGCAGCCATAGAGGAAATCAGTCACTGATGTATAACAATCTCTCACGTAAGCCAAACTTAAACTGAATTCCTTGAAAAAAATGCTCCATCCTTTTCATCGCAGAAGCTGACTGGTCTTTTTACATCAGCCACTAGAACAGGCGTTTGCATATTTGCGAGCACATAAACAGCCGGTTGTTAGGCTACTATAACAACAGTATTTAAAATGTGGCTGGGTAGCTAAGCTTTGAGGCAGCAAGGCTAAGATTCCTGGGCTTTCTTCCTCCCTGGTCACTTCTCTCTTTGCTCATTTAGAAGCTGCTCTTAGTTCTTTACCTTGCTGAGTGTATTAGTTGAAAGGAAAAAGGGTGAGGTGTATAAGCACAGTCAGGTGAAGCAGGAGTAAAACTCGTGGCTGTCTATGCCTCAGTGCTGGAATGCTCTCCAGCGATATAGAAGAACTGCAGCTGGACAGATTTCCTCTGCATTCTCTCTCCTTGTTAGGGATGGGCGAACGCGGTTCGGAAGTTTGGAGTTCATACCGAACTCAACCAGTTCAGTCGACTGAACCAAACTCGATTTTCGAACCGAACCGAATTTCCGAACTCGGTTCTGTTCGCCCATCCCTACTCCCTGTTCTGCCACCTGAGAAGGAACAGTGCCAAAGTTAAGGAGGGAGCAATCCCCATGCAATAAATGAATCATGCCTCTTCCCCTGCTCTTCATTTTTACACCCATGCCATGCCTACCACAGTGGAGAACAACATTTCACTTGTTTTGCTTTGGATCAATTAGGCCTTTCTATTTGAATAATTTAATGTGTCATTAGTAACACAGATATGGGTATTTGCATAAGACTTTTATCCTGACAAATATCCTTTTCCATTCCTTTGCTTTTAGCAATTTGTATCATACTCATAACTTTAGCAAGTGTTTTCAGGCACTAACATAATCTGACAACACAATAAAGCAGAATACTGTACAAAGGTCTAACACTAACATTATTTTGCCTGTCATTCTTTTAAATGCTTATGCTGGTAAGAGAGCTTTCTACCAGGTTAGCCTTTGAGGCGCAATAATCCTATGGTACTACACTTTCAATAGGGATGTGCGAACGTGGTTCGGAGTTCGACCCGAACTCAGTCAGTTCAGACGCCCGAACCGAATGGCCGAACCAACCCCCCGAACAGTTCGGCCGCATTCGGATGAGTTTGGGCACATTTGGGTGGGAAAAATCTGGCTGGCAGGCCCAGGGAAAGGGGATGGGCAGCTGAGGAGCAGACTTCCTGGTGCCAGTGATGGATTGGACTAGCAGCCAGCCAGCCTGCCCAGCCAGCCTACCTCTAGTCTTTTCCTCAGACCACTGGCTTCGCAATCTGAGATTGGCATGGGACTAGGCTGCACAGAGCCAATGGCGCTTGTGGTAAGGCGAGCACAGCAAGTAACAAAAGTCATTGCCCTCCCCACTTCCAATTCCTTCTGAGCTAGCCACTGATCCAGTCATCAGGCATTTTCAGAACTCTCCCCCTCCTAGCAGTTTGAGTTCCTCCCAATCCATTGCCATCCTCCTATTTCACCCATTTCAACACATTTACCTCCATAGTTTCATTTATTTAGATTAGATAGATTTAGGTATTATACCCGGCATCAAGAAGCAATCACTCCAGCCCCATGTCCCATCATCAGGGTTCTGGGGCCTACATTACAGGCAGGGAGGGCTGTCGCTCCACGTCATCCAGAAGCTGCCACTCCAGCCCCAGGACCCACCATCAGGGTCCTGGGGCCATCCTTCCGATCACAGGGAGCTGTCATTCCACGGCATTAAGAAGTAGCCACTCCAGCTCCAGGACTAGGGCTGTAGTGTAATGTTGCAACAGTAACTATTTCTACAATTAGCAATATGGCATGGAAAAGGCTTTCATTCCACTAGTTTCATTCTGCTACTTCCGCAGTTCCACTAATTTCATTCCGCTACTTCCACAGGCTTCGCAAAATAGCGGAAACATGACATTTCTGCTACTTCCGCCATTCTACCAGCGCCACAAAATAGCGGAACAGCTGTTTTCCGACAGTTTCTTAAAATTCCGCAATTTTTCCGATAGTTTCCGAATTTGCAGAATGCCGGCAGAATTAGTGGAATGTCAACAGAAAAGCCGCGGTGTGGCACGGGCAATTCCGAAATGGTGGAATGGAATCGCGGCACGGTAACAGCTGCTGCCACATCAGCCCTGTCCAGGACTAGGGATGGGCGAACAGAATGCGGTTCGGATGTTCGGTAGTTTAGTTCTAAACCCAAGTTTGGATTCAATGGTTTATATTTATTTTATTTATTTAATAGATTTCTACCCCGCCCCTCCTGCAAAGCAGCCCGGGTTTGGTTCAGCTGAGTTCGGGTTGGCCGAACTTGGCCGAACAGTCAAAAATAGCACTATTGAAACCAAGACCAAAACCGAAACCAAGACTTTTCCGAAACCAAGACTTAGTCAAAACCGGAACTTAGTTTTTTTTCCACTGAAAAGACATTTTTCCTGCCCCCGACCTCATCCGAATACAACCAAACTGTTTGGTCATTTGAGAGTTCAGTTCGGACGTTCGGTTCGGACATCCAAACAGACCAAGTTCGGTCTGAATGCCGAACATCCGAACCGCGTTCACCCATCCCTATCCAGGACCCACCATCAGGGTTCTGGGGCCTACGTTCCAGGCAGGGAGGGTTGTCATTCCACTTCACTGTCTGCCAATGCTCCACTCATGACAGCCAGCCTACATTCCAGGCAGGGAGGGCTGTCATTCCACTTCATCCAGAAGCTGCCACTCCAGCGCCAGGACCCACCAACAGGGTTCTGGGGCCTACGTTCCAGGCAGGGAGGACTGCCATTCCACTTCATCCAGAAGCTACCATTCCAGTCACAGGACTCGCCATCAGGGTTCTGGGTCCTACATTCCAGGCAGGGAGGGTTGTCCATCCACATCATCCAGAAGCTGCCACTCTAGTCCCAGGACCCACCGTCAGGGTTCTGGGGCCGTCATTCCTCTCATAGGGAGCTGTCATTCCACCGCATCAAGAAACAGCCAGTCACTCCAGCTCCAGGACCCACTGTCAGAGTTCTGAGGTCTATGTTCCAGGCAGGGAGGGCTGTCATTCCACTTCACTGTCTGCCAATGTTCCACCAATGCCTGCAATGCCTGGAGAAGTAGGGGTGCCAGCCACCGAGCCCTGTCCAGGCCTCTTCTCCACTGATACCAGCCAGCCTGTAATGACCAGCTAAGTAGGGGTGCCAGCCGCAGTTACTGTGCCATTCAATGTCTGCTGATGCTTATATTGCACATCAGCCATTTTCTCCTCCCTCTTGTAGACGGGCATAACTCGGATGACTGCGCCGTCGGGTGGGGGCTGGGTGTCCATGAAATTCACCACCGGAAAAGACTTGACTGATTTGCAGTAGAGCTTCTTGAGATTGGTTGAGTATGATTCCAGCCTGCAACACCCGGCCAAGTAGGGGTGCCAGCCACCAAGCCCTGGCCGGGCCTCTACTACTGCTCCACCGATGCCTGGCAGCCTGCAATGCCTGACCTCTGCTGTTGTTGCTGCTGCTGATGCTGCCGCTAGGTCTCAGATGGCCAGCCATGCCCCCACAGGTGCCCCTGGGGATCAAGCACCGAGCCTGCCTACCCAGGCAACCCAGGATGCCAAGCCCCAAGCCTTCCTGGTCTCTGCTGTTGTGTCTCAGATGGCCTTCCATACCCCCACAGGCACCCCTGGATCACCCCAAGCCTCTAGGCAGCCAAATTTTCCGAATATTCGGGGGGGGGAGTCCGAACTCCATGGAACCGAATGCACGAACCCGAACTAAGTTTTTAGTCTGAACGTCTGAATGTCCGAACATCCGAACTCCGGTCTGTTCTCACATCCCTAATTTTCAATGCTTCCTATACTTGAATAACCCAAGAAACACTAACGTTCCAACTTGAGTTTCTCATTCTCTCAAAGTTGGATTTCTGTAGATTATTTCTATGTACGTTAGACAGAGTGCAAAGATGAAGACTTTGGAAGGAACAGAGTGGCAGACAAACTGGATGGAGAATTTATCTCCCTGACCTCCTTCTCTGATAATTTAAATATCAGAGATAATTTATAGCTCTATCAGTACTGCACTGGGGATCTTATGAACTGGAATTTCTATCAATTTTCCTTTTAGACATTTAAACCACATGTTGTGCTAAAAAATGAAGACAGAAGTCCACCAAAGGAGGGATTTACTTTCAGTTAAAACACTGGCTACATTAAAACCACATGTTAGTAAGTACACTATAACCAAACTGAGCTCAGAACGAAGGCATAAGGCACTGGAACTGAGTTATACCTTTTTGTTTTTCATCTTTGTCAGTACATAGTGACAAACTACAAATGTAAATGTTCTTGTCATCACAACTCCCACGCCATGTCAGTAAATTCTAAAATCCTTTATTCTACTCTCAACATTTTACAGTTGAGTTTTCCAAGGAAAGTTTAAACCAACAACTTTAGAAACAAGTTATCTGTTTAGTAAACTTGCACTCTTTTGAATCTGTAGGTTACAATCCGATTATAAACTTGCTAAAGCTCACATGAGTGTGATAAGTATTGTACTCACAAAAAATATCTGTAACACCATTTGGTTCTGCCTATTTTATGCCTGTAGATCATTTGTCCTAAAAATTTAGGCTAGAAAGAGAGTAATTGCCATGTTGCTCTAAAATGTAAGAGATGACGACAAATGGTTCAGGTGATATCTTTTATTGGACCAACTGTAGTCGGTGAGATTATGCAAGCTTTCAGGCCACAATTGTTATATATTCTGTAACATGCCTTGTTCTGACTTCTTACATGCCTGACGAAGGGCCCTCTGTGGTCCAAACATTTGCCTACTCTCAACAACTACAGTTGGTCCAAGGAAAGATTTAATCTGAACTACTTTGTCTTCTTCTCTGAAAACGTAGGTAATTATTCAGTGAAATGCCACAACTGTTATAATGGATATTAAATTATTTAATATTTGTTTAATAATACAGGTGTAATGGATAATGGGTCCAATTATTACCCACTTCATTTTGTCTTTGGTTACATACCTACAGGGGTTTTGAGTAATATATTCCATTTCACTGCATGTCTCCGTGAAACATTGGGATGTCATGAAAGCACTGCTGAAACATAGATGTACCTGAGCCCAAAAAAAGATTGAGGAGAGCCTCTGCTGTAGATCATAGGATACTGTAATTCAAGTCATGCAAGCAAAGGCTGAAGAATCTGGGAATGTTTTGCACTGATACAAAAAAACTAAAGAGGGATGTGATAGTCATTTTCAAATCTCCAAGATTGTAGTTCTGCACTACCACAGAAGACAGGGAAAGAGAGAATGGGCTCAAATTTAAGCAAGAGAGATTTTTGTTAAATATTAGGAAAAATGTCCGGAGCATAAGAGGAGTTGGGAAATGGGAACAGGTTTGCCAAGGGAGGTGGTGGAATCTTCTTTAGATGTTTTCAAAAAACAGTTGGACGAAAATCTATCTGTGTTGCCCTGGAGAAGGGAGTTGGACTAGATGGCCCTCGAGGTCCTTCCAGACCTACAGTTCTTGGAATCTATAATTCCACACTGATAATACGGTGCTCTGTCTAGTCCAGTATTGCTCTGGGCAGTGTGTAGAATACTGAGGCCCACTGCAAAGTAGTACTGGAAAGCCGATCCTTTATTGCTGCCCAGGCTCACACAGCACACTGCTAGCCTCCATCTTGGCTATCCCCAGTACCCTGTTCCTGGCTGGAACATGCTCAGTTCAGCCCTGGGGCTTATAATAGTAAGTAACTATTTACACATTGGCAACCAGGAGGCAACAAACAGAATCATAATATTTACATTACATAGGGAACAGTGGGTGTTTTCAGACAGACAGGCTGCTGGTGCTGGCTGTACCAGTCCGCTTCGCACTCTGAATGGCCCGTCCATCCAAAGGTGCCCTGCCTGATGTGCAGGTGGGGCAGGTCTGGCAAAGGCACTCTGGGATGTTTCTGGGCAGCAATCCCAGAATGCATTGAACTATGCTGCAGCTCCGCTTCCAGCCAGTTGTTGCTCTGGGCAACACCACAGAGTGGTAGGCACCATCCTAGAGCATCAGCCGATTGCTTGCAAGTGTATTGCGGGGGCTCCCCCCGGGTGGACTGTGGCCTGGGGAATCCACTGGGTCTGTCTGAAGCGGACCCAGGAGGGACTGGGAGCTGTTGGACGTGAGGCTGCACCCCCGGAGAAGCTCTGGGCACAGGCAGCCCCATGTCCACCTAAAAACATCAAGTACCAAGGGCTTTGAAGCAGGGTACAAGAAACCATATAGTGAACAAAAACTTGTCCGTGTAGGGTGTTTTCTTCCTGACACCTTTAAATAGAAATTGGGTTATTTGGCTATCTGGTTATTCATTTTGGGTATTTCAGCCTATTTAGTAGTGGTATCTAGCGATAAGAACCCACAAGCAAAGTGACTACAGGAACCGAAAATGTACCCAGACTACATAAATAACTGAGTAGGCTGGCAGGAATGCCTGAAACAAAACACTGAAGTGAATGAAGCAACTGAGATACGTGAATCAAAATATCCAAAATAATTTTTCATTTTGGTGAACAAAGTGGGAAGTGAATTCTTTGTTTCATATCACTTCATCCCATTCAAAGCAAATAGCCCCAAATCATCAAATTTGGTATTTGATGTGGGTCATTGTTTCAGTTCTACTACACACACTAGGAAAGAGACACAGGGTGCAATCTTACTGCCAGCTTATGCTAGTGGCAGGCACACGATAGAACAAGGTACGCATGCATACCGCATGCTCGGCAAGCTGCTCAAGAAAGCAGCGTGCCCCCTCTGATGCAGCCCCCCTGAACCAACACACCGCAGCCCAGGGAATAGAGAAGGCTGCTCCAGCCCCTGTGCTATGGGGTGTATGGGTTTTTTGGGGGTGTGTGTGTCGTATTGGAGGGGGCACGCCATTTCCCCACACAGCTTGCTACGCACGTGGGGCACGTGTGCACCTGAGCATCAGTGGACTGTCCACCCACTGTGGCTCCCGCCAGTGTAAGCTGACTGTTGGATTGCACCTAGTCTACATAAAATGATGGGTTAAGACAAGTCTTAGCTAAAAAGCAAAGAAGAGATCATGCAACTTTTCCCTCCCTTTATTTCTTCCTAAATGGAAATAGGTAGATCCAAGAGATCATTAGGATGGAGCATACCCATATTCTTTACATCTGTCTCTGTCTCTCCTACCTCATTTGCACAGTTATTATTTCTGCTGTCTCTAATGTATCGCTCCTCATTTCCCCCTTTTCTCTAGATGTTTCCAGGTGTGTGGCTGAGAGGAAGTACACCCAGGAGCAAGCTCGCAAGGAGTTTCAGCAAGTGTTTATTCCAGAATGCAATGATGATGGCACATACAGCCAGGTTGAAACCTCTTTGATTCAGTCTTTGCATGCATGGCTAGTAATTCAGAATGTGTTTGTGCATATGTGTTTGTGAAACAGTGATGGAACTATACTAATGTTTTAGATTTGGTGTGAGAGTTCATTCACTTCTTGTGCCAGACTCAAAGAATGATGTAATAGTGAGGGTACTACAGTGGATCAGAACACCCAGATTCCGTATGACCCTGGGCAATTCATGTAGGGGACAATCCAAGGTCCACACATGCATGCACCACACACGTGCAGTGCACATGCACCCCAAGCATGCACCATGCACCCACCAAGTGCACATGTGTATGGTATGGATGCATGCACCTTGGATGTGGTTCAAATGTTATAACTAGGGCTGAAACAAATACTTAGTGTGAATAGTGAATTCAATGAATTTGGTTTGTTCACATCAGTGTATACAAAACGAATTCAGAGCAATAATTGCTTCCTGCTTTATTTGCTGTTCCAAATATTTGTCTTGGCTGCAATCACAAATCACTTACTCCAGAGTAAACCCATTGAAGCCCTAAGTGATATAATGGGTTTACTTCAGAGTAAGTGGTTTGTGGATCAGGACCTTTGTGTTAGTTTATTCAATTCCTTTGTTTGTTCAGTCACTTTGTGCTTGTTTATTCAGCCATGTTTCAACGTGAGTGAAGTACAGAACACTGAAATACCAAATACATGAAGTAACAGAGTAAACAAACACAAAATACTAAACAAATAAAGCTATACATTTTGCAACAGTAGCAAAGATGAGTTTTGGTATTCTTTCATATGAACAAATATCCACAGGAATTGTTTGTGTGAATATGCTTGTTTCAACCCTAATCAAAAACCACAAACCACTTACTCTGGATTATTGCCATCAATGACAACATGACTGCTCCAAAACAGAACTGCAGCAGATATCACATTTGCTACCTGTGGGCAAGACCCACATTTTTTGGCACCCGACTGGGTACCCGGCCACCCATCAGGTGCCCAGTGCCCCAAAATGTGGGTATTACTGGGACTTCTCAAGGTGCCCCGGGATACCCCAGGATGCCAATCCCAGCACCAATGGCTCCCTGGGCTGACTAACCTCACCACCAGATTGCTGCTCCTCTGGTCTTGGTCACTACTTGCTGCTCCCTTTTCCTTCCCAGCTTGCTGCTCTGTTAATCTGGGGCCTTCCTCGCTCGACTTCTGAGCAGGGAGGGAGTGAGGAGGCCTCTTCCCACTTGTGCGCACCCTCAAAATGATTCCCCTATTCCCAGGGGGACCCATATCAGGGCTGTGCATGGGCTCTGCATGTACCCCCATTTTGGCTCCTCCTGGAAATGGGGGGCTTATTAGAGCGGTGACACAGGTGGAAAGAGACCTATTCACTCCCCCCCCCCTCAGAAAAAGCTGAGCGTGGAAGTCCACATCTCAGCTGAGCAGTGTGTGGGCTAGAAAGTAGGAGGGAGCAACAAGCAGTGAGCAGCAACTGGACCGGAGGAGTAGCAGCCCAGTGGTGAGATGAGTCATCCTGGGGAGTCAGGTAGCCCATCGGGTCATGTTCAAGTACCAGTTGGTTCCCAAATGCAACTGGGGTGAGTCAGGCACCCCAGATTTTATGAGATGGACTTGCTGGGTACCCAGTAGCAGCTCTACTTCGGAGTCCAGAGTAAGTAGTTTGAACATTGTGGTCTTAATTTCTTTCTGCTTTGGTCTCCTCAACATCTTGTAAAATAAGAATAATAGTATTTCCCTGTCTTCTAGAGATGTTAAGAGGATAAATACATGAATGAGGAAAAGATACTCAACTCTTGTAATAAATGAAGGCATATACATGTAACAGATAAGATGATTAATTAAAATCAAGCTAGCTGCATATCTGGTCTTTGAAGAAGAGGTTAGCATACACAGATTGGGACTTGCAGTCCAAGAGGGACGCGATTGAGAATATACTGTGCAGGATTGTTTACCACTTTAATTGCAGTGTGTTTGAAATATTCAACTGTTGAGGTAAATAAATTCACCATTGGCATGGGGCTCCATGGAAGTTGTTTAGACCCTAGGAATATAAAACAATGGATTCATTTTGGGAATGTCAAGAGTTTGCACTCTGGAAGATTGGCAGGTGAATAATGCTGGTATAATAAACTTTCTATCCAGTTATTCCAGGGGTTGAGATGGCATGCAGTTAATCTGGGGGGCAGGATGCTAGACAAGGCCTGTTTTAGGAGCAGTCACAAACAGGTTATGTGCAAGTTGCAGTGTCCCACAGTGAACGTTTGTGGGGGTTTTGTGATACCTGTAATCACATACTTTTGGTAACAAGCTAACACCTTTCAGACTGCTTTTAGATGAGTGGTTGAAACCAGGCTGAAAAGCCCCATGGGGTATGTTTACACGCACTGGACGTTGCTGCCCCACCATAGGAATTGCTGCTCGTGCGGTCTTTTTAAAGGCACATTTAGGGGCTTCCAAAATGCACCTTTAAAAAGACCACATGAGCAGTGATTCCTATGGTGGGCCGGCTACTTCTGGTGCATGTAAACGTGCCCCGCGGGGCTTTTCAGCCAGCAAGTTCTTCAACGCGCTGGTTTTAACCACTCATCTAAAAGTGGTCTCAGTAGCTAGCTCCCCCCAGTTGTGATTTCTACATCACAGTGAGTAGGGGAGCTTTGCTTTTACGTTAAAAAATGGATGTTTTTACACTAGTGTTTTGTTTTTTTAACACTTTGGGCTAGGTGACCCATGAGGTCCCTTCCAACTCTACAATTCTTTGATTTGTATTGGAAAAAGATGCACCAAGCATAGCATGTATTTAAACTCCTAACTAACTGGCTACCTGCTGGTTAGTCGCTTGTCTTGCACAGTTGGCCCAAATGAAAATTCAGTCCAACTGTGCTAGATAAGCATCAGCATGTAGCTGGTGTAATGTGGAGGCTGAACAAGCAGGGAGAGCAGCCACTGCTGTTCCAGCTGCTGCCACTGCTACTTCCCTATCACCAGGCCAGGAAGCTCCGCCTATGCCGCCCAACAAATCATAGGTAGATGCTGAGTATATCAGTTACAGCCCACATGCTGGTATGTGTTCACAACCTGTTACGTGTTGAGGATTATCTGTGCTGTTGATCCTCAACAGGTACCTTGTGTAATGTGTAAAGCCAGCATTCCCAGGATCTCGCTCAAGAGCTAGAGCTACAATCCATTTGGAGATTGTCTCATTAGACCAAATCAAAAGAGAGAAATGCATGTTGTGTCTTATACAGAATAATTATTACAGAAGGATCTAGAGAGACATTTATAAATGAATATAATGTGTGTCCAGAAAATTTTGAACTACTTAACATATGGCTCATAGATTTTACTTACTTGGTATCATTTTCCGGCAGGTTCAATGTCATAGTTACACAGGATACTGTTGGTGTGTTACTCCCAATGGTCGTCCGATTAGTGGCACAGCTGTAGCACATAAAACTCCTCGATGCCCAGGTAAAATACACAGTGACAGAAAAACTGATTCAGTTTAGTCACTGACATCCTTCTCTTTTATGTATCTGAAAAATTCTGACTATATACTGCTTTCATTTATGTGATATCAATGTGACCACATAAAATACCATGCAACAGTTTTGCTGACATGATTATTTCTGTGTGTTCAAATGTTCTGCCTTGCAAACTCACCTAGAGTTTCTGCTTTTCAGGAGAACTGTGCTAAAGTTGGCTGTTCAGGATCACCGTGGGTGGGGTGACTTTTTTGTTTGATTTCAATCCATGTGGTTTCCCACCACCCTCTAAATTTAGCTATGAATTTTGAGCTTGAATGTACCTCAAGCCTCAAAGCATGGGTCGGCCAAAAGTGCTGAAACTCACCTGGTTTCACACTGGAATGAGGAAAAACATCAGATTTCATATGTTCTTGATACAAAATATGAATGAGTTCAAGTTAACTTTAAAAAAGGCCAGCTCAGGATGTGCTTGTAAGATGAGGGGACTTTAGCTAATGGCTGTTGATTTTAGGTTTGCAGCAAAGTGTGCTATTGACTGAATTTCATGTTGCTTTCACCATAAAACTTCTACGCATCTTTATTTTTGATTTTTTTGAGCAGAATTTTTTTTTCTGCTCTAGTCATCCCTCGCCTTGACTACTGTAACTTCCTCCTTACTGGTCTCCCCTGCTCTGATCTTGCTCCCCTCATCTCCTTTCAACACTCTGCAGCCAAATTAATCCATCTTGATAGTTGCTTTGACCATGTCCCCAGGTTCAGTCCCTCCTCTCCATCCTACACTGGTTCCCTCTATGTCAATGCATTCAGCACAAGCTCCTGGGTTCACTTTCAAGGCTCTTCATGGCCTTGCTCCCACATATCTCACTGCTCTTGTATCCCGCCACATTTCTGCCTGGGAGTTTCACTCCTCCTCTACCCCCACCCTTTCCTGCTTGCATCTCCCCTGCTCTTCCAAACATCTTCATCTCTTTTCCCATGCTGCCGCCATGCCTGGAACTCCTTCCCTGGAAACACTCGTTCTGCTTCCTCCATCCCAGCTTCCAAATCCCTCCTGAAAACCTTCCTCTTCTATCAGGCCTGGCTTGCCATGAGTGAAATTGCATCCTCTTCCCTCCCTCCCTCAGAATATCTTCCCTGTAACTAAGGCCATTTTTAGGTGCCCCCCTGGGGGTTGCAGATTTGAATGATCTGCCTTAGAAAAGTTGCACAGTTGGCTTCTAGACGAGCCACCACGATTGAAAACTGCCAGTCGTACATACTTTATAAGCTGCATTTTATATTCGTCATTTTTTAAATAGCCACGGAGGTATTTAAAATGCGGCTTATAAAGAATGCATGACCGGTGGTTTTCAAAGGTGGCAGCTTGTCTAAAAGCCACCTGCGCAACTTTTCTAAGGTAGATAATTTAGATGTGCCCCCAGTGGCACATCTAAATACTGTCTACATTAAGCACGTGCACCTGCATTTTCTCAAATTCATGAATGTATCCTTGTCTCTCCTGATGTTCATGTCTCCCTTGTCTCCTTGTCTCTCTCAGAACGTAAACCCCATTGTTGTAGGGACCTGTCTTTAACTACTGATTGTTCAGTGCCAGGTACAGCGCTGGCACCATATAAACAAACAAACAAATAATAATTTCCTCTTCTGTCAAAAAACAAATAAACCAAAGAAGTTATTTTTCAAGGAAGGGTTGTTTTTTTTACACCAATGTTGACTTACAGTTTTTAGAGACCTATTTTTAACATTGTTTCTAATGTATGGAAAAATGTATACAAATACTGAGAAGAGTTCCCTACATATAAATATAGCAGAAGTTGTTCAGATTATTTTTTCAGGTATTTTAGGTTAATACAACTGCTTCCCTTCAGCAGAGAAAGTGCTGGCTTGAAACAGGCTTGTCAAGAGCCACATAATATTTTCCCATGTGCCAGTGTGCAAAAAATTTAAGGTCATTATTGACACAAAGTACCATCCCTAGTTTTGCAACACAACTAGAACTCTTGCAGCTTAAACTCTTGAAGTTTATTTATTTATTTATTTATTTGTTCACATTTATACCCTGCCCCTCCGAAACTGCTCGGGGCGGCTTACAGTCTCAAATATATATATATAATTAAATACAACTATAAAATATTTTTAAAACACTCATAAAATTACAACAATTAAAACAGGACCAGGGAACATAAAAATAAATAAAACAATAAATAAGGGTGGAGGGGGATAAAATTATGGGTCATTTCAGATGATACGAGACCATGGTCAACCACAGTGGATACCCTGTGCTGGCCATTTGGTTCGTAACATCTGTTTGATTCCCGCCAGATATTCACCCCAGTGAATCACTGGCGGGAATCAAAACGACCACGATTCTGGACCTCCGGCCACCCAGAGGTCCAGAATCGTGGTGGGATCGGGCCCCAACCGTGATCACATTGGCCATGATCTGGGATGGACTGAAGGTAACATATGTTACCTTCAGCCTGGCTGGATCATGGTCCTGACCACGGGACGGGATCAGGTGCAGTGGCTGGATTGGCCGCTGTGTTCTCCCGTCTCCCAGAGGGTGAGCGGCTGATGGAGCGTGGGGGCAGGGCCATGCAGCCACACGTTGCGCCATACAGCTCCGCCCCTTCCCCAATCCCCGGTGAGAATCAGGCCGGCACTTCTAAAGGACGGATGGCCTGATTCCTTCCCGGTCCGTGTTTCAGCATGGCGGGCCTCAGGGCCCGTTATGTCTGAAATTGCCCAATGTGTTTGTTTTTTATCCCCAAACTAAAATCTTTAATAAATAAAATAAAATATGCAGGAGCAATCAAATCCTGGTAAAGAATTATTTAGTAACTGTTGCAGCATGCAACATTTATTTCCAGTCAGGAGTTTACTCACTCATAATGAAATATATTACTTGTTGAGGAATAAAAAAATAGTGTAGTTTCTACACTTACTCCAATGAAGTGCATGTTTTGTTCATTCATATTGAACACATTATTAAAAAACCATCTTAATTTTGTATTCAGGATCAAATATCATAATCGTGCAAAGACCGATGTCCATGATTAATTTTAGGCATTGCAGTTAATCCTATTGATCACAATGGGAGTACTCAAGATACATAACATTAAAACTTACGCGTCAGTCTTTGCAGGATTGTGATTCAAAGCAGTACATAGGGCCTGGTCCTCCTGCACTGCTCAAGTTAATACTTGTGCTCTATTTATACTATCCAAACCAAGCACACATTCTAACAGGATTTTGCTATACAGTTGGTTCCATTTAATCAGGCCACTAATAATTTGGATAGTCGCTTAAATGGGATGACTCTGGGAACAATTACTCTGAATTGGAGCTGAAACGGGTAGCTGATTTGCTACCTATGGGTAATACCCATGTTTTCTCATACCATGTCGGGTACTCAGTGTAATACTTGATTACCAATTGAGTACCTGAAAACTAAAAAAAAATTGGTAATTTCTGGTACCAATTTTTTTTTTTTTTTAGTTTCCAATTACTGATGGGTATATCAGGATGGAAAACCAGAAAATCAGGACAGAAAAGAAAAAATTGGGACCAGAAATAAAAATATCAGGACTAGAAGTCGACATTCCAGGATGGGAAACCAAAAAATAGGTATTGGAAGTAAAGAAAATTGGTACCAGAAGTTGACATTCCTGAACATCGGGTACCAGAATCAGGTTGAAATTGCGTACCAATTGCTACCTAATGTTGTCAGGTTGATTTGGGAAATTTGATGGGTATACCTAATTTTGCAGGTACTTGTTTCAGCTCTATTTTCAGTGCTATAATTGTGACTAAGGTGTGATTTATGTGCCTAAGTATTGGTGCTTAAGAGCTACTTTTTTAAAAAAAAAAAAAAAAGATGACTATTAACCATGTCCAGGGACCCGAGTTGACTGTGTTACTGCAAAATCAGCCAATCCTCGCAGAATCCTCACTTAATCAGCCAATCCTGACCATGACCCGAGGGTAAATAGGCCCCTGGGAGATGAATTGTGGGGTCTGAAGGCCCTATGTTTGCGTGAGGGAGGTGCTGAAATTCCAGGGGATTGAGTTGTGTTTGACTAACAAAGTTGTGATTCTATGTCAAACCTATTGCAAATTTGCTTCCCAGCATGCATAGTTAAGCAAATCAAGTTAATTATGCAAATATCAATGCTCGAGGTGAATTTGCAGAATTTGGCTTCACTGGTTTCAGAATTTAAGATTTTTTGGTGCAGTCAACTCGAGTCCCTGACCATGTCCTTCATTTCAGAAGATAGAAAAAGTTTTTAAAATTTATCCAGTGATAATAGGATGACACCTGTGCTAATTTCACAGAATAAACAACATTTGAAAGGATCTATAGCTCTGTTCTGTTTCCCATTTACCTTGCCAAATCATCATGTGTAATGACACCAGACATTTTATATGTAGGAATATCGAAGTTTAAAAGAACATCTATTGGACACTTCTATATTTCCTCCTGTTGTGCCATTTTGGGCAGATGCTATCTTTAGGATGCAGTCTGCCTCCTACTTATGTCAATGGGAATTTTGCATTTGACTTCAGTGGGTTCAGGCTCATGCTGTTAATTACTTATATTTCATATATTCTGGTTGAGTTAGTTCTTTTGGCGGTACTGTTGTTATTCTTAGTCTCATGGCTAATTGAATAGATCCTCCTGTTACCAGTTTTTCCATGAGCAATGTCTTTATATTACTTGATTTTGCAACAGTGAAACCTGACAATAGAACTTTTGTCTAGTCTGCATTCACCTATGCTTTTTTTGGGGGGTGGGGTGAGGAGTGGTATGTAGGCTATTATGCTGAAGGCAGTTGCAAGAAAGGCTTTGATTATTTCAACATTTACACATACAGCTTTATACTGCAGGCTATTTCACATTGTTCACTTCATGGGAATTTTGCAGATGGATCTGTTTTCTCTCTGCATGATTTAGTGTTTCAATACTCCATGGATATTCAGCTTCCAAGAAAAAATAGTTAGCACATCATCCTTGATGTGGTGTCATATCCTATTTGCTATTTCATATTTATGCGTAAAGACAGACTTGTGGTCAGTGGGACCGCTCCCTGGGCCACTCCAGGGCAAACAAATTGCAGGTGACATGGTGGGTCAGTCTGTGGCACTGAACTGACATGATGGCCCGGGAAGAGCCAGGAGCACAACAAATGTATGTGTAGCCAGAGCAGACCCACCTGTGCAGTGCTTCCAGCACCCTGCTCCCTTGCTATGATGAGCAGCCATGGTGGCTAATGAGGCACAGCCATGGCTGCTGGACATGGTGACCCCCAGCCTGGGATGGGTTTGCTGGGGCACAACAGATGTGCTACCTCCTGTAGCCCACTTATTTTCCAAGGTTACAGCCCAGGCTAGTCACCAACTGGGTCTGGGGCAATCTTGGGCCAGCATCTGGTACACATGCAGTTGTGTCATGGGCTACAGCAGGTCAAAACAGGCCACAGCAAGCTAAGGTCACCTTTGTTTTTACCCTGTGATATAGTGCATTTTCTCCATTCATTAGAAAAAGCCCTGCTTCCTACTTGCATTTTTTGAAAGTGAGGAAGGATTTTGAAGATTTTGACAGTTGTCTCCCCCCCCCCCCCGCTCCATTTTAATGTTTACATAAGAACATAAGTACCTCCATATAGGGTCATACCCATGGTCCACCGAGCCCAGCATCCTGTCTCCAACAGTGGCCAGCTACAGTAGCTCAAGAGAAGTCAAATACAGGTCATGAAGGTGTGATCCATCTCCTGCTAACTACTCCCAACTACCAGTAACCAGGGGTTTAAGCCCCAAGTAATAAACATTTATAGCTTTATTCTCTTTCTCCTGTTTCTCTTTACAATTTCAGAAATGTTACACATTGTTAATTTTTAATGGAGAAAATTTTGACTTGCGGTCAGATCAGGGACAAATCCCCGCGCAGCTGAAATGGTGGCGCAAGGGGAATTTGTTGCGCTCCGCCCCCCCCCCCCACGGAGTGCAGAAGAAAGCCGCAGCGGGCGGAAGCCTGCTAGAAAGCTCCCCCGTGCTGTTTTGCCCTGGTGTTGCTAGGCAACCAGCCTTTTCGGTGCGAAAGGCGCTGTCACGTGGAGCTGGGAGGCGACTCCTGGTAGGAGGGGCCGTTCTCCCGTGCTGCTGAGAGAACACAGCAGTTGGGACCAGGAGGATGAACAGTCAGACCCACACACCTCCCCTCTAGCACTGTGAGATAATTCTGGTTGCCGTTAGGGAACCAAGGAGGAATTTTATCGAGTAGCCTTATTTAACAAGGGTCGTTTTTTTTGCCTCCTTCACAGTGTTCAAGTAGGTTTTAAATAGGCTGTTCGTTGTTTCATTCGAGCATTAAAGGAATGATTACTGTATAATTTAATTGAATTTGATCTAATCTGGCAGTTTTGAATTGGCTCATTAAATAGGGTAATTTGAAGAAGAAGAATGATAATAAATATAATTGGACACAATTTGGAACAATTTGACATTACATCAGAGACAATCATTATTGAATTATGAAGTATGGACAATTGTCGCACTCAGCAGGGGTCCAGTATGCGATAGGATAATTAGGCAAGGTTATAGGAAAGTTAGAGTCATCTCCTTAAGAGATGGGGAAGTGATACCCAGGCAATGCTGGGCACAGCATGCACTGGTATCATGTCCCTGGGAGGGGTGTCTTAGCAGGGTGAAGAAGGACAGGCACAGTCCTACACCTTGCTGGCATGAAACTCCTTACTCTGGCCCAGAACGGGCTTGCCTCCTTCGGCCATGGCTAGCAACCTGTCGAAGGGGTGAAGTTTGGTTGGTTAAAAGGCAATGTCACTGGAAGGCACATCCAGGGCTTTGCTTAAGTTAACAGTTTATTATTAGCTAGCATACTGGACCCAGATTGCCTGATGCAATTACCCACCATCTTGAGATTTGGTTAATAAAGAGTGTGACCTGTTTTATAACCCATGAAATGTGTCTGCGTCTCATTGGTGGGGGGGTGCGTCGACAAGGAGTCTAATGTCCTGGCTCCTGTTCATAGCTGTGGATGAAAACAAATGTGACGGTGGCCCATGTTGGCCTCATGGCCTGCTATATATGGCCCATCCAGGCCCAGGGCTCACCTGCTTATGTGTTCCTGTGCCACCAGCTGTTGGGCTGCATGTGCCCTGGGGCAGGTAGGTGGCTGTTCCGGGATGTGTCCTCTGGAAAAGCTTCGAGGTGCATCCTGGGTCAAGAGCCACTCAACTGGGCCAGCACAGTCCCATGTGTCTGTTTGGCCCCACAGGCTGATCACCATGACTGCCTGTCATGAGGAGCAGGGGCGGGGCCTCTTGCCCGCATGTTTGTTGTGTTCCCCCTCCCTGCCCTGAGAGTGGTGACAATGGGAAATCTTCCAGTTGCTAGGGGTTGCAGGCACATCTGTTCCAAGCAGTTCACCTACCCAAGGAGCGGCAGTTGCCGTGGCCCTCTTGAGGTGGGGCACCACATTGTTTTCACCCATTGATTATGTTTTGCTGATTGATCCTGGATGGGTCTATTTGTCTCTAAATTTACCCATCTGTTTAATAGGTATAATATTACTTACTAATCTCACAGGAGTCTGAGGAGCCTGGCTTAATTATTTGAAAAGTAACATGAGTTTCTTGAATAAAAGGTGTTATATAAGGGTTCGATGTTAGCATGAAACTTAATATTCCTTGAAAAAATGAATACATTCTAGGGTATCTAGAGCACTTTTATAGCTGTTTTATAGACAGTGGACAAAAGACACAGAACGATGAAGTGTTAGGTAACATTTTCAAATATATTTTCCCTTTCAACTAGCTCCAAGACCTTTCATATAAATTGATACAAGCCAACATAGCAGATACCAGCTCCCCCGCCCCACTCAAGTACCTGTAAAATACTTACAACATGTTTCCTATCCACCCCTACCCCCATAGGAGTACTCTCAACTATAGAATGAGCACCGGACTACTTGAGACTGCAGAATAAACCAAACAAGCACCCTGGGCAGCACAGAGAAGACAGATCCTTAAAAATGATAAATGCCCCCAGGTCTGTCCATTGAAATACAACAGATGAAAAATAGACATTTTTACTGCTTCTCTTGCCTGTTATCACCACTGCTGGGAAGTAAAAGAAATTCCAAAGTCACTGTGCCCTTGGGAGTCAGGGCAGAAGTTTAGAAACAGGTGTTCAATTGTTATTGGAAAATAAAGAATGTCCCTATTGGAAACTTAACAATGTTCCTACAACCAAACACTACAAAGTTGCCAACAGGCAAAACTGTGCATGTTGCAGAGACATGCAGGTCTGTTTTCCACCTCCGATTTAGGAAATGATGAGAAACTCTTAACTCTGAAGCAAAAAGGAAACCTTTTGATAGTTTGATGTCACATCAGCATTCCGATAAAATTTGAAACATACTTGGGAAGACAACGCTAGGAAATATTTATATATGCTTTTTACTCATATACTTTTATCTAGTTGAGAAGTGTTTTCTCTTTCTCTTTCGTGCACACACCATTTCAAAGGAATGATGACATTTCAAAGTGATATGCACATACTTCATTTTCCTTCCCTCTGTATTCATCAGTTCCAGATATGGGGCCTCACTCTCATTTATACTAATTGCTCCATACTCTTTTATTAATACAGGGGAACCTTTCAGTAGGGGTAAATATAGTTTAATTCCACATTAATAATCAATGTTGTTTATTTAGCACACCTCCACCCCCACTCTCTGCTGAATGGCACTTGATGCACTTCGCAATATAAATACCATAACACAACAAAACCCCATAAAACCACTAATATCCATATAAGATTGATTTAAATTGATGCTGTGGTGCATACGATTAGTAGGGATGGGTGAACGCAGTTCGGAGTTCGGCCCCAACTCGGCCTGTTCGGATGACCGAACGCGAACACGACCCGAACACGAACATACCGAACAGAACAGAACAGCGAATTGCGAAATGGCCGAACAGTTCGGTCAGTTCGGATCGTGTTCGGGTGAGTTCGGATGGCAAAAAAAGGTTCACTGTAAGGTGACAGGGAGGGGTAGTACTAGTCACTGAGGAGCAGACTTCCAGGCACCAGGGGTGGAGAGGCTTGCAAGAAATGAAACTATCTGCCTCCCCCCTTCCCAACACCTTCTGAGCTAGTCACTGTTCCTGAACAG
>QEPC01006381.1:682306-707452 GCA_003113815.1 Sphenodon punctatus
CCCCTTGTCTCTCCCTCTGTTCCCCTTCCTAAGTCTCTCCCCCAGCTCCTGTCTCTCAGATTGTAAGCCCTAGGGGCAGGGACCCTGTCTATTTTATTACTTTGTAAAGTGCCAGGTACACTGCTTGCGCTATATAAATGTTTGTTAATAATAATAATAATAATAATAAACAGAGACCACAACACACTCACATCCTTGCAGTGTCCTTAACTAGGTTCCCAGCCCAATTTTACACACCAAGATTTCTTGGTCACCTGAATTCCATTGCTACTGTGAACCACACCCAGTAAGTCTCCCTATCTGATGCTCAGGCTAGGGCATGCATGCTTCTTGAGAAAGTGCAGCAAGAGTATTCCACCTAGCTACATCTATACTCATAACTTGATGAGGCAGTGATACCCTGAATCTATGGTGAAACTAGTTTAACCACCACAGCAAGGTAAAGCCTCCCTGCAGTATTCACAGTGGGGACACATAAAAACTATAGCTCATAACCAAATGCCACTTTCCTGAACATCATTTGTTCTTTTTTTAGAGGCTTTTCACGTCTTCTTGCCATATTGCAATGTCAACTGTTTTAATTTGGCAATGTGATGAAGTGGCCATCAATTCAGCATAGTAAATAAGATTTGTGACACATGTGAGTCACCATAATTAAGCCTGTATTGTAGGTCAGCAATAAATATTCAATAAATATTTTACTGCAAGACTTTCTTTCTTTCTTTCTTTCTTTCTTTCTTTCTTTCTTTCTTTCTTTCTTTCTTTCTTTCACTTTCACTGAATTTAGTATTTCTGAAAGGAATTAAATTCAGACCACTAGTCCATTTGGCATAGGCTATTGACATTAATTCTTCCTTTTGTGGTGTGCTAGCATTATAAAATTTTATTTTTCATTATTTTTCCATAGGATCCCAAAATTATTCAGAAGACAGTTCTATGTTCCATGTACATGTGTTGTAGCCATTAAAGATTTCCATCTTCTTAGCATTCAGCCCCACAAACTATCCAACACTTCCATTTTCTGTCAACCAGCTGAGCTACTGATAAAATAATGAACTGTGAAGGCAAGTTAAAAATGCAATGATAAGCAAGTTATATGATAAAGCAGGCAAAAGTGGGTATTTTCAAATACCACAGTGCACAGGGCCATCGTGCTTTGGTCCTGCCCGGGGTGAGAGCCCTCACCCCAGGCAGGATCTGGCCCAGCTCCCAAACAGACATGTTGGTGGTCTGGGCCGGGGAGAAGGTGGGGTGGTGGGCAGATGTAGGTCCTGAACGGCCCCTCCCCGCTCCCCCCCATGCTGTTGAGCATGGCCCATTCACAACCCTGATGATTGGCCGTGGCTGCCTATGAGGCCACTGTGCACACCTGGCCACAGACCAGGGTCAGACAGAGTGGGCCATCACACGACAGCTCACTCTACCCAGTCCGGAGATGGTTTCCCTGGACCATGACAGCTCTTAGCCTGGGCTGTGACTTGGCAATGGACCTGAGTCACATACTGGGCTAAAAACTGCCACGGCCTGGGGCCAGCACTGATCCAGCCCAGGGTAATATCTGGTGGGTGGGATCAGACATGTTGGCACCGCGGGTGGCCATGCGGGTCAAAGCATGGCCACCTGTGGTGCCGTCATGTCTGGAAACACCCGGTGTGATACCTTTCAAATGTAATCTTCACTTTTTAATTGTAGAGGCAATTTCTTTTGATCAACGTAACTGTGTAATTAATTTGCCTGATTTAAGCATATCGTCCATACAAGTCGGTGAAAAGATTTGTAAATAAATGATGAAAAGTCTCTATTAATTATTATGAGTATTATGATTATGATTACGATTACGATTACAATTAATTACGATTACTATTACGATTACGATTACGATTACGATTACGATTACGATTACGATTACGATTACGATTATGAATAATAATAATAATAATAATAATAATAATTAATTAATACAATAATATTGCATAACGGAATTCACATACAGACCAATTTTCAACCATATGCATACTTACAAATACAAATACCATGACTGGACAAAGGGCAAAATTAAGTAAGCATCTTGGAGTGACAGTCATTCAATGTGCTGTTGTGACTGTGAGGGATAGCCCATAAAAGGACTAAATTGGCTTCTTTTTACTTTCTCCAGATCCCTCTCTGCAAGGCACATTTCATGTGAACAAATATCTTCTGCCAGTCATATCTCAGCATCATCCTAACAACATTGGGTGAAAACAGACATGATGCTAACCCACCCTTTAACCACCCTTGGTTGCATGTTGCAGGGCTGTATTGTTGCCCTATGCAGCCCTGCAACATGCATAAATGACCCCCAAGGGTGGTTAAAGGGTGGTTAGCATCATGTCTGTTTTCACCCATTGTCATCCTAATAACACTGTGATTGTCTGCCCTCACACTAGTGTAATCCACCAGTGTTTCTATTCAAACCCACACAACATTGTCGTTCTGGTTCTATAGCTTTCACCTTTTCAGATCTGTTGTTTATTAGATAGAAAGGTACTATCTAGGTTTGGTAACCTATTTCTTATGCTAATTTAAGCAGGCCTCTTAGCCAAACTTGTCATCAAATATACTAAAACTCTATTAAGTAGAATTATTATTATTATTATTATTATTTTATTATTTATTTTAAGCATTTGTATAGCACAAGCAATGTACCTGGTACTTTACAAAGTAATGGAATAGACACAGTTCCTGCCCTAGGGCTTACAATCTGAGAGACCGAGGTGGGGGGGGGAGGGGGAGACAAGGGGTGTAACATTCACGAAGATGCGAGGTCTCAGGTGCATGTGCTTGGCTTGGTTACATTGAGAATTATGGCTGGCTGGTCCATGTGGTGAGGATATGAGTACACAGACCTTAGGTAACAGATTGTAGTGGATGGAAGGTATCAACAGAAGTTAAGTGAGGGGAGTGAGGAGTCGGGGAGGGCAGAGCGGAAGAGGTGAGTCATGAGGAGAAATTTGAAGGTACGAAGGGAGGGGGCAAGGTGGATGTGGGCAGGGAGGGAGTTGCAGTCATGGGGGGCAGCTAGGGAGAAGGGACAAAGGTGGTTAGGGGAGCAGGGAAGGCGTAGGAGGGCGAGAGAGGGGACAGAGGAGGAGCGGAGTTCACGGACTGGAGTACGGAAGGAAATTAGTACAGAGAGGTAGGGGGAAACAAGGTTGTGAAGAGCTTTATAGGTGAAGACTGGGAACTTGTGCAGGATTTGTTTAGGAGGGGGAAGCCAGTGAAGAGAGGACAGGAGGGACTGCAGATGGTCGAAGAGACGAGTGAAGAGGATGACCCTAGCACCAGAGTTTTGGACCAAGATAAGGGGAGAAAGGTGAGGCCAGTGAGAAGAGAGTGGGGGAGGCTAGTGAGAAGGAGGTTACAGTAATCGAGGCGAGAGATGACCAGGGCGTGAACAAGGGTTTTGGCAGAGGAGACAGAGTGAAAAGGGCGAATCTTAGCAATATTATGGAGGGAGAAGCGACAGGATTTGGCAACAGAGTCAATGTAGGGTTTAAAAGAAAGGGGTGAGTCAAAGATGAAGCCTAAGCTACAGGCTTGGGGGACGGGGGAGGATGGTGACCCCATTGATAAGGATCGACAGGGAGGAGGGAGAGGAAGGATGAGGGGGAAAGATAAGGAGTCCAGTTTTAGCCATGTTGCATTTGAATGAACATTGAGACATTCAGGTAGAGATATCAGAGAGACAGCTGGTGTGGTGAGCTTGAATAGATGGAGAGAGAGGGGGAGTAGAGATATAGAGTTGAGTGTCATCAGCGTAGAGGTGATATTGGAAGCCATGGGAGGCAATGAGTTTGCCTACAGACAAGGTATAGATACTAGGAGAGGGCCAAGGACAGAGCCTTGGGGAACACCATCCGAGAGGGGGAGGGAAGAGGAGGTAGAGTTGGCAAGAGACACATTGTAGGAGCAGTCAGAGAGATAGGAGGAGAACCAGTCGAGGATGGAGCCACGTAAGCCAAGGGAGTGAAGTGAGTCCAGTAAAAGTGAGTGGTCAACAGTATGGAAGGCAGCAGAGAGGTCGAGGAGGACAAGAATGGAGTAGAGGCAATTAGATTTAGCCACCAGAAGAGAGTTGGTGATTGTAGCAAGAGTAGTTTCAGTAGAGTGAAGGGGGCAGAAACCAGATTGGAGGGGAAGACAGAATGTTGGAAGCCAGAATGTCACTAATTAACAGTTAATGAAAATTATTTTTTCATTCCGTTTCCTCCTTTACATATGTTAGATGAGAACTACTTAAATATTCGAGTGATACAAATACTTCAGTTTTGCAATTAAATCTGTTTAAGCAGTGATTCCTGAATTTTTGTCTGCATGACCCCATTTGAGCCTTAAATATTATCGCATGACCCAGAAAACAAGAAAGACTTGCCAAGTACATCAAATATCAGTTGAGATTGAGATCTCATTTTCAGATGGTGGGACTCCATTTGTGATCTTGACCCATAGATTGGGAACCTGTGATGTAAGGAAACACCTGCTCCAGTGCTCCGACTGGTCCTTCTAAGGCTGCTTTTAAACGAGACAAGAAACGCGGCTGATCCTTTGATCAGCCGCGTTTCTTTGCGCTCGTTTAAATTGAAAACGCACATTTAAGCCAGCTCTTCCCCGCGTCAGACCAGGCAGGCGATCCTGCCCCGTCCAACGTGGATCGCCGCTGTGCCGGCTTCACGGCACACTTCGGGATATTTTGACGAGTGCGCATGCGCGAAGGGCGCGCATGCGCGAAGGGCGCGCATGCGCACTGAGTCTCTACGCCGGGTCTGATGCTCTTCTGAGCATCAGACCCGGCGTAGAGAGAAAGGCGGGTGCCCTATCCCGCCTCTGAACGATCCTGCTTGTTAGCGGGATCGTCTAAAAGCGCCCTAAGACCTCTTAAGCCAATGGAGTTCTACATTAATTCAAGAATTCACAGTCTGTATGTCAGGGGTGTAGAACCTTTACCATGATTGGGACTGGCTGGATCTGTGTCCCCAGCAGAGGTCCATATCCAGTGGGAGGAGAGAGAAGGCATGGCCGCCTGCATAAAACCACCTACAGACATTGTGTGACCACATCCCTGAAAGGTGTTTGTGGCCCTTCAGTGGATTGAAGGCCACTGGTGGGCTGCAGTGCACCGATGGTTGGCTGCAATGCATGGGGGGCAGGAGAAGCCTCCTAGGACTGGAGGCTCCCCAACCCTGATATATGTGATTTCAGAAGCAGAACCTAGGCACACGCATATATTAACGCACTTGTATTCTTCCACTGTAAGTGAATTCTGTAATTCCTAGGTGTGGTGGAGACAAAAAACAAATATCACCCTTTGATTTGACAGTGGACAAATACTGATATCTAGCCAAGCTACGGTCCATTGGTTCACAGAGGAAGAAATGTCTTTCATTTGTGGCTAAAATAAACAGAAAAGTATCACTGAGACTCAAATATGTTACTGGGAAGACAAATTGAAAGTAAAAATAATGTTTTGTGTTTTTTTTTTCTGGGTGACTCCTTTCTCCACCTCCAGGTTCTGTAACTGAGAAGCTGCCTCAGCGAGAAGGTGCAGGAAAAGCAGGTAACTATCTTAGACTTGTTTTAAAAACATGGAAACTAATACATGTGCAGGATTTGGAGATTTGGCTCTTCCCAGTTTTGAAATTGATTTGCCCAGTCAGAGCCCAAGAGTGTTTGCTGCTCTAAGCTAAATGGAAAATAAATTCCCTTCCCAGACCATTCCCACCCCCACCCCCAATAAACTCTCATTAAGAATTTTACTGCCCTAATATTTTCATGTCTTGGATAACAGCCTAGATGGCTTTCTGGTAGTGCCAATTCTGTCTAGGACCAGACTGGTGCCATTACTTCATCTCCATGGTAACTGGGACTTGAAACACTTCGGGCCTGGCATACCGTTCTCTCCACTGATGAGTTCAACTGATGGGCCACATTCATAGCTAGTCAGCTGCTGTTAAATAATGACACGTCCTTATGTTATGCCTATTTATGTATCTGTGATAAAATCATCCCTGTCACTGAACCAAATTCAAGTCCTCAAGTAATTCTTGCAGTCAGGGGGATTATACCATAGATGGATTAGTCTGGTATTGGTATTTAACACAGTACCAAGAAAAAAAAAGATTTCATGCTTTTTTTTTCAAGCTGAAGAAATGTGACAAATCATTGTATGGGCAAAGGAAAATGAAATAACTGTACTAGATTTATAGGCCTGCAAGAGTTTTAGCAATTTCATATTATTTATGATCGTCCAGTGAAAGTTATGCTTTCTTCTTGAAAAGCTAATTGCTGCAAGATATATTAATCAGTAGAAGGAAGCTTTTCTTCCTATACGTACCAGATTTCTTCTGGGCTCCAGGTGTCTCTAACTTTCTGAGTAAACTTGCTATGGGTCATAGATTTATTCTTGGCTCTGTTTGGGAGGTAAAAAAAAATAGTAGATCTTTTATACATAGATATTTTTTCATATTTTCAGATCGTCACCTAAATATTCAAATGAGCATCTGCACCTGAAACAGTATTTATTTTCGTCTTTGGATATTTTGTTTTGGATACTCTGTTTATTCCTGATTGTTTTGGTCATTTCAACTCAGATACTCAGTTATTTGATTGAATATATGAAACAAAATGACTGAAATAATCAGAAAAGCCAACCCAAAAATGAAACTAATATTTAAAAATGAGTAAATGAAGCAGAAACAAATAGTGCTTCAGATCTGTGCCATTGGACCTGATTCAAAGTGGGCTCAGTGATTGCATACCGTATTTCCAGTGGATATTTGTTTCAGCTCTATTCTGTATTTAGCAAGAGTTGCATAAACCGTTTTGCTAAGTGTGGCTTTGTCCTAACCCACAAGCCCTGACTCCGGATGTTCTTCTTCCTGCCTCCCTTTTCCCAAGCAGGGGCTGTTTCATTGTGTTTTTAGATGGATGGGCTGCCCCAGTGCTGGCCATACTGTTATTTCAGGCATCGTTGTACTCGGGTTGGTCCCAATGTCTACTTGTAACTATTGGTGGGATTTCTCTGTGTGCATGGTTGGGGTGTGGCAGGTCTGCAGTGGTGCAGGGGACTGGACTAGATTACCCTTGAGGTAACTCTATGCCTCTGTGACCAGCTGGCCTTACACTGGGTGGTCCATCTGTCTAAAGGCACCATACCAGATGTGCATGGGGCATTCCCGCCAGCAGCACTCCGGAACATCCTGGAGTGCCACCGGTGGAGTGGGCCAGCCAAACTTAGGCACCCGCCCACAACAGAGCAGTGGTCCATCTAATGCACAGAACCATCCGGCTACTCCGCTATCAGCCAGCTGTTTCCCTCAACAATACCATAGTGTTGTAGATGCTTTAGCCTGCAACACTATGGTAGGGGGAGGACCATGTGGGTGGACGAACCCACCGGGTTCATCTGATTCAGACCCTGGTGGGGCTGGGAGCAGACAGACATGGGGTTCCACCCCTGGAGCATCTTTGGGGGTGGGCAGCCCTGTGTTCATCTGAAAACACCCATTCTCATAGCTCTGCTCCTCCGTTCCTGCCACTGTCAATCTCCAGCTTTATTGTGGGGAGCAGAGACAGTAAGGTGAGGGAGTGGAACCCCAGAGCCAGGGTCCATACTGCTCCCTTCCCCACCTCTCCTTTCCCTGACCCCTCCTTCCCACTTTTCTGTTCCTTCTATTGTTGCTTCTGTACTCCATCGCCCCTCCCCATTGCCTGGTTCGGTCTTGAGCCTGAAAGAGGAGGAAAAGAGATTGTGAGCGTAGCAATGCAGTATTCCTTCTGTCCAAATTGGGATGAGATCCTCAGCAGGAAGAAGGGAAGCAAAGGGAGAAAGGTTTGAGTTGAGGTTCTTGGGATCAGGCTTGGTAATATGTCTATGGCCAAGGTAGGGTAGGCTCAGGCCTCTGACTCTCCCTCTTGAGTTGAACCTCTGCATCTAGCAGGTACACACACTGTCCCATCTTAAAAAGCTTGCCTGCAGTGGTGAATGGGACAAAAATGAGTCCTTCTACCACCCCACTCTCTGCTCTACCTGAGATATGTGGGTCACAAGTATTTTATAATACTGAATCATTTAGATAAGTTGTTTTCTGACAAAGCAACTTAGCTGCCAGTACTTATCTTACTTAATACCTTTTAGTTTAATTGTTTACTATATAGCCATATGGGGATTTTCCTTTTCAGTCATGGCCAATATCTTCTTGATCAGCATTAGAACTGAAATGGATACTAAATTTAGCACCCATGGGTAATACATGCTTTTTCAGGTACTGCATCAGGTACCCGAAGGGTTACCTGGCTACCGATCAGGTACCCGAATACTCCCCAAATCAGGTAGTTCTGGTACTGATTTTTCAATTTACCAATTCCCTATCACTATACTGTGTTAAAAAACTGAGAAATTGGCATGAAATTTTTAAAAATGTGACTGGAAGTAGTTTCCTGAGACTGGAAGTTGACTTTCCGGGACAGGAAAGTTCATCTTCTGTGATAGAAAACTCATAAATAAATATTTTAAGAAGAAAAAATTAAGAATTTTTTTTTTTTGAACCAGTAGTTTTACAGGACCAGAGGTTTCTGAAAAATTGTCACAATTTGACAGAAACCTGATAAATCAATATTGGGAGTCAGTATATCAACAAAAATGTCAACAAATCGGTACCAGTAGTCAACATTCCACTGGAAGTGACATTTTGGGACACTGGGTACCCAATCAGATTGTAATCAGCTACCGCATAGCATCTGATTATTACTGGGTTGAACTGAATACTGGGACTTTGATGGATTATCCACCGGGCTGAGTAAAATTGAAAAGAAACAGTCCCAACTGGGACCAGCACAGTGCTTCCCCAAAAGAAAAGAAAAGTTCCCAACTGGGAACAAGAATTGCCTTTAGTCTGGTAGCAGGTCCGGTTAGTATGAAACAAACACTCACAATTCAAAACAATTTTGGACAGTTCTTATAGGATTTTGTCTGAGAACCTGCCATTGTTATGGTTGGAAACAAGGTTTTAATTGGTTGAGAGGGTGGGTGTCAAGATTTTTGTTATGAGAAGAGAGCTCTTCATGTTTTAAGAACTTGGTATCTTGTGTTGGGAGACCCAAGGTTTATTATGAGAAACTGAGGCCTGTTATGATTTAAACTGACAAAAGGCCTTGGTTCTCAGCAGCAAGCAGCCTATCAGTAGACTTCTTCAGTTTTCCTATTTCTCAGTGCCAATTACCCAGGATTCTGCCTGGCTACACTCATGTCAAGTAATCCATAGAGCAAACTGCTTTTTAGGCCAAATTAGACTGCCATTTCTCCCCCAATATTGTTCCTGTTTCCCTTACACTCATTGTTCCCATTTGACATATATATGGAACAGAACAGAACCTCTTGCCAATTAATTCAAGGGCTACTGTTGTTTCTATGATAGGACCAGTGCTTGAGAGCAACCAATATCCCTGATCCAAGAACATCCTGACACCCAAACTCACTCACCCACAGAGCAAACCAGACTAAGTTGTACTTAATAAAGGCATTAACTTTTAACAGTCTTCAGCAGGGTTTAACAGTGTTTAACAGACAGACACTAACAAAGTTTTACAGAGTGAACTGGGACATTCATGAAAGAAGAACATAATTTCAATTCAATCACCGCCAGGTGGGGGACAAGACTCAAACATGATTTTACTGCTTAATTAAAACACAGAAAAATATCACCTATCTTGTAGTACAACAAAACAAAACATTTTCAATCTATATCTTTGTTTGAGGTCAGAAGTTTGGGAATCTAAACATTTTCTGGGCAACTGACCAACTGGTTGGTACGCAATGATAACATGCCAGGGAAAAGTTTTACTGGAGAAATAAACATGTCTTAGCACAGAAATTGTCAAGTTGGCCTAAAATGTCAGAAGCTTTATTTCAGGCCTGTTTTCAGGGCTACAGGATCCCTGGTTGTATAGTAAAGCTACTTCCTTGTTAAACATCAAAGGAATACATCTGTAGAAACTGTTCCCTCATTCAGGAGTCCCTTGAGGAATTGGTTAACTGTACTAGCATAGGTAGCCAATTGCAAACAGCGGCACCGGTGACTGCCACATGTTTTGAGAAGAGGACTTGGTCCTTACCAAGTCTGTTCTGCAAAACATGTGGGAGTCACCGGTACCACCATTTGCAATGGTACCTTAGGTGACTTCCAGTCAGGGGAGGAGCACCTAAACTCTGGGAGTTTGCAGAACCCAGACTCTTAAGTCCAGGTGAAAAAAGTGTGTGTCTAAAAATGCCCTAAGTGAGCATGAGAGAGAAGTTTCTCTTTACTGTCAGAGATAAAGGGTATTTTCAGACTTTACGAGATCACAGTGAACCACGGTGAATACCCACCTGTGGTCACTGTGACTCGCACGTCTGTTTGGCGGCCGCCAGAAGTTCACCACGCTCAATCCCCACATGGGGTCAGTTTCAACCACGCTTCCCGAGCTAGCCACACCATTTCCCCGGGAAGCGTGGTGAAAGTGATCCTTGGCGGGGATCAAAGAAAAGTAACATCTGGTCGGTCGCCACGGCCCGGAAGCACCAGCGGGTTTCCGGGCCGTGGCAGATTCGGCCAGGCGTTGCGGCCGCATTGGCCCCGCCACCTGCCCATCTCCCCAGAGGGCGGGCGGCGGGAAGCGTGGAGGGGGCAGGGCCGTGCGGCCACACATTGCGCTGCGTGGCCCTGCCCCCTCCCCAATTCCCCACCGGGATGACCCCGGCACGTCTGTTAGGGCATGATGGGGTCATCCCGGCGGGGGATGACTTTATTGTTTTCGTGATGGGGCCAACTGGCCCCATCAGGTCTGAAAACACCCAACGATATTGACTTCATATCACTGGTACTGAGGCAATGCAATCTAGGTTAATAAGATCACTTCCATAGAATGCTAGAAACTCAATGATGTTGATGACCTGAAGGGTAGCTCTCATATAGACAGGTGATTTTAACACACATGATCTGAAGGGGTGCACCTTCTTGCAAGTTCCACTATGTGTACCCTCTTGCAAGTTCCACCACTGCACTAGTTGAAAACGACATGGGTACGCAGAGAAGCATTCTTGGCGACTGCCCCAAAGCTTTGGCACTCCCTTCCACTGGAGGTTTGCCATAGCCTTAGACCAAGCATCCTCAGAAGACATTGTAAGACCTATTTATTTGAATGGGCTTTTGGTGGGTGGGGATAGAGTTTGGAGGTGGGAACAGGAGTGGTTTTAATCACAATTTTATATGGTTCATTCAAAAATAAATAAATCTGAATGTTTGTAAGCTGCACTGAGCCTGTGCGAAAAGGCAGGATAGAAATCCAAATAAATAAATTACTATAGACTGTCTCTCATGTACTCCCTTATCACACAAGACATCCCCACCCATCTCCATTCAGTTTCGCTGCGTGGAAATGGGTGGAGGCACCTGTGTGAATGCCACGGGGAATGGGTGGGGTGCATGTGCACCCCTGAGCTACACCTGCCTCCACCCATCTACACCCGTCACCCACGCATGGAGCAATGGGCTCCAATTTCCAATGCTCTGTGGGTGGAGGTGGGTGTGTGCCCGTGGGAACCCATCCCTCCAACCATCCCCCCACCCACCATGGTCCATCTAAAAAAGGCCATAGATTTCTACCTTAGAGAAGTAGAGTGTATGTGTTATCTTGTCCTCCCTGATCAAGGGTGCTTGCACCAGTATTACATAATTCCAAATGACTCACCAGCTCAGCACTGCATCAAAAAAATGTGCAGGTGTCCTGGTTCCAAAGGGTTTTCTGACTCTCCTTTGCCACCTCGTTTTCTTTTTTCCACTTATACCAACCATTCTGTTCTTTCCACTTAGAATAACATAATATGCCTGAAAATGTCAAAATATAACCAACGGTCATCATATGTTGATACCACCATCATAATAAATGCAGATCCTTCTCAATAGCTTGAGATTCCTGGTTTTATAGTAGAGCTACTTCCTAGTTAAACACCAAAGGCATCTGTGAAGAATATTCCTTTCTTCAGGAGTCCCTTGAGGAATCAGCTAGCTGTACGAGCATAGATAGCCAACAGTTTTCCTGTAGTATTTCTGAACCTCACAGTAGATGCGGTTACAGAGGTGCAGCTTTGCTGTTTTGTAGATAGGCTGCTCTAAGGACTGAAATATTGAAACAGCAGATTTCCAGGCCTGTGGCAATTAGAAGCATTGTCAGACTAAGGCTGCTTCCTCACGTTACAAAATGCGTCCAATTTGCTTCCAGAGAAATCTCTGGTAAGCAAATCAGGAGTGGGATTTGTACATGGACATGTGAACTCGCTGCATTTTTGGCAAAAATCTTGCAGGGAATTCAGAGCAGGTTTAAGGCAGTAAATCCAGCTCTGCATTCCCTGTGATATTGCCAACGAAAGTATGATGGGTTAACATGCCGACGTACAAATCCCATCCCTGATTTGCCTCCTGGAGATTTTCCCGGAGGCAAATCGGGCACATTTTGTAACATGGGCAAGCCCCCTAAGTCTGTGGTCAGGCTGTGTGTATAATTTCTGCAAGAACATAAGTTCAGAGGCATCATCCATTCTACATGCCAAAAGCCTCCATAAATCTGAATTTCCATTTCCCACTTCCCTGGAAAGAAAAACTAAATATTCAAGATGATCTAAAATAGTTACGCTGTTTTCTTAAACAATGTCTCGGGCCTTTATTTAAGCTGCGGCAACTCTATGTTTTGGACAAATGAAGTTTAGGTGATAGAGGTGCCATGTTTACACACGCTTAGGATATGTCTTATCCTGAATCTGTTTGGTTTACTAGTCTTTAGCACAGGTGTGAGCGCCCATTAAAGTGAATTGGAGTCACCCAATGGTGCTAAAGGTTAGTACCAGCGCAAAACAGTTTGAGGATCATGCAGTCTCCCTCACTCACTCATCTCTCATGCATGTGTGCACACGCACACAATATGAATGTGGTGGAATTAGTAAACTAGGTAACATAAAGCAAAATTTCTTTTAAACTATACCATTGTCACTCCACTAGATCCTTTTTTAAAGAATAAATCTCTTTCTACAAGAAAACAGCTGGCACTGAAAAAAGCAAAACCAGAAAATAACTTATGTCCCAAAGGGGCTGTCTTCTTTTAAGCTAGTAGTTCATGTGTATCTGTGGCCTCTTGCCTCCCCTGCCTCTGGGAAGAAGTTAATCCTGCCTAGATTATATAGATATTCACAAATCTGATTAATTAATTACTGACAGTAAACCTCTCTCTCTTCCCCACCTGAGGCTAACTTTTGACAAGGTCCCTTTTACACCTTGTTCCTTTCAAAATATTTTCATGTTCTAACACCTTAAATGTTGCTTGAACAAATATATCCATTAATGGAACAGAGCTGCCACTAGAATATTTTAACTGGGCTGCCGGTCTATAAGGTTTCTATAATGTAGCTGAACTTTAGGTTACACCATTTCCAGAGCGGAAAATGCATGATAAGATAAAATAATAAACAGAATGAAAGGGGGACTGTGACTTCTTTTTGGGGGTAGATATTATTGATTACACTGCTATTTCCCCAATATTTGAATTTCCCCCTCCCCCCAATTATATGGTTAATCATGATTATTTCAAAATAATCATAATTAATCATAAGAATTAATCATTAATTGTGTTTACTTTGTGGCCTCTCTAAAATGCATTCATGGCATCTGTCCACTTCCCAGTGTCCACATTACTGTAACTAGCCAGCACAGCTGACATTGAATTACTCTCTTGCTAGCAATTTCATTATGGTGACCAAGCACTGAAAGGATGTGGAAAATAAATGGCCTTCCCAGCCCATGAAGTGGTCTCCCCTTGGAGAGGCATATTAGCTGAACTGCATAAGAAAGAGTTGGGGAGCAGGTGGGTGCCCCCTGCCTCCCAGAAGTCTCATCCCATTAATATGCCCATTCAAACATTCTGGCCCCACATCTATCCTTTTGTAGAGTAGGGTAGTGTGGTCTTCAGTGAAAACAAGAGTGGGATTTGCCTGGAAATAGGATCCACCTCTTCTCTTATGCCTCTGAGTGTAAGGAAGTTTCCTCTGCTAGTGATTAGGGGAAATTAGGTTACTGATTTCCTTTACCTGCTTTGTGGAGTCAGTAATACAATGTACACAATGATTAGTCTGCTATATATCACCAGTACTATATTTTCTGAGAGTTAGGTTGGCCCTTCATGGTGGGGAGGGAAGAGTGTCTCTTCTAACCTTGCAAGACCAGCATCATGGAAATGAGGAATTGTGCACCCGTGGCACTTGGGCAGGGATGGGTAGTGGGGAGAAGGGGCTACAAGTGAATAACAGAAACAGAGGCCCTTTTTAAACGAGACACACCCCCACACACCCGCGCATTTCCACTGTGTGGGCATGCGTGGGTGTGCCTCGTTTGCACAATAATGGAAGGTAGGTGGGTGTGCATGCATTTGTGCATGCATTTGTGCGTGCGCACTCCCGCGTACCACACATCCCCACCCTCCTCCACCCATCACTCCCGCATGGAGAAACCGATGAAAACTCAGGTTGCTCTGTGCAGGGCTGTGGGGCAGATGCGGGGGGATGGTTTTGTGCTCATGTGTCCTGCACCCACAGCGGTATGCCCAGCCGTGGCCCATGTAAAAAAGGCCAAAGAGAAGTGTTCACTGCTGCATAAGATCATCCCATCTGCAAAAGGTATATCAGTAAGTTTAGCACTTAGGTTCTGTTTATTATTTATTTATTTATACAAATAATGTACCTGGTGATGTACTATAATTGCTAGAAACAGGTCCCCACCCCAAGGGGGGCTTCCAGTCTAGGAAAGGAAGCGAACAAAGGGAGAGACTGGAATACATTCACAAAATTGAGGTTGTAGGTTTTGTCAGGGGGAGGCGGCTGCGCCAATTTGGGACTCCCTGCTCCGCTGCTGCTCCTTCCCCAGCCCTGGGATCCCAGGCCCCGGATACCCCAGGGCCACTGCCTGCAGCGTCTGTTACCCCAGCAAACAGCTCTGGGGATGCCGGGATGCCCACACTTCTCGGTGCGACGGCGGACGTGGAGTCAGGCCTGGGGCCATTGCGGTGCTCCGCAAGGCTCCAGGCACATCGGGGGGCAGGGCCATATGGAGAAAAAGCCAGCACCGAAACATAGCCAGCACCGGTAATCGAGAAAGAAGCTGGCCCCCATTTCCTGAAGCTAAGTTCCTGGCGTTTGTGTTTTGGAGTGTGGGTGTTTGAGGCTACCTGGTATAGGTGTGTGTGCTTGTGTGACTGTCTCCTGGTGTCTTCCTTCCCTAAGAGTGCATGTGAGAGAGAGACTGAGAGAAAGAGAGAGGGATTGGTGAGTGTTTGGAGCCCCCCCACTCCCTGGGGCCCTGCTTGTACGTCTCCCCCCCCCCTTTTGGGTGTAAGCGTTGTTTCTCCTCCCCCTCCTGCTTGTTGTTCCCGGGACCTTCCCTTCCTTCTCCCCACTTGAGAGCACCAGTGGGCCCTTGTCCCCTGCCTTGCATGAACATGTGTGTGTGGGCAATAATAGTGGGACTACAAGGCTTCAGTCTGCCACATCACTCTCAGCCCTATGATGATAGGGGCTGTGTCTCTGTGAGACTATATCAGCCCACATACTATCCTGACGGGTCCGTTTCCCTGCACGGGAAGAACCAGAGCCTGAGAGCATTAGCTGCGCCTGAGAGAACTTGGGTGTGTGCTTTGCCCCCCCCCCTTCCTCACAGGACCTCGCGTCCAACCCCCTCCCCCTACTCACAGGATTACCGGCATATTACTCTCCCTTTTTTCCTTCTTTGGAGGGTGGGAAATGCACAAGGCCCTATGGATGTTGCCACAGAATTAGGAAATTTAGTGCGGGCAGTCCTGTCCATAGCCCTGGAGATAAAGGATCTCCAGGAGAAGCATGCAGTTAGCTTCCACTGTGGGCACCCTTTCAGGTGGAGCTGAACCCCCTCAGGCCGCCCCGGCCCCCATCGTGGAAGCTGCGGTGCCCCCCCCGTGAATCCTCCCTTACTTAGCCCAGTACTGCTCATATGAGAACTCAAGGGGCCCTGTCACAGGGCCCTTCAAGGGTTCTTGGCCCTTTGCGATCTCACCTTTTCCACTCAGCCCGGCACATATTCCTCCGACATGCTCAAGGTCGCCTTTATTATTGGCAATCTGGGGGGGATGGCACTCGAGTGGGTACTACCATGCTTAAGGGGAAAGCACCCTCCTATCGAATCATACCAAATTCATACGTGAATTGACCTTCCTATTTGACTACCCCCATCGTTGAAAGGATGCCGAAACCACCATCCTTTCTTTGAAGCTAGGGAAGGGGGTGGGGGGCGCTGCTTAAGTATATTACTCAATTTCAGCAGCTGGCACTGGAACTCCAATGGCCTAATACTGTTCTCTGTGTGATGTTCCGCCGAGGCTTAAGCGAGGATATTAAAGACCAGTTATCGCTCATGCCCTTACCGGAGACCTGGAAAAAGGTAGCCAATCTGGCATTGCAAATACAGGATCACCTCCAAGAATGACGCAGGGAGAGAAGGCAAGAAACATGTGGCTTCGGGCCCCGGTTCCCTGTGGGGCCAATAGGAAGCACAGAAGAGGTCATGGCCAGTGACCCAGAGCCTATGCAGTTGGGGGCATCCCGAGGGCCATTATCCCCAGATGAGCAGGAACAATGACGGAAGAATCGAGCCTGTTTCTATTGTGGGGGGGCAGGACATTTTATTTGAGAGTGCCCGTCCCTACTATCACAGCACTGAAATGGGGGAAACTCCAAGGGCCGGGAGGGACAGGGGACCCTCCCAGCCATAAAAGACTCCCTTGATCCACATGTAGTGGCACCCACCCATGTACAAGTCCCGGTAACGATGTGCATTACCCCCCCATCGCTCCCGGGTAGTGTGGGCCCTCATTGACTCAGGGGCATCCGGGAACTTTGTTGTTCTCCACTGGGATCAATCATGTCTCGTCCCCCTAGAGACCATGGCACATCAGGAAGTGATACATTCTATCGATGGATCCCCTTTAGTATCTGGGCCCATCACATCACAGACTTCCCCCTTGAGTTGTGTTATCAGAACCCACAAGGAGACCCTCACCCTAGATGCGGTCTGCACCCCTCTGTTTCCCATGGTTCTTGGCCTGCCTTGGCTCCGACTTCATAATCCCCACATCGATTGGGAACACCCTCGAGTTCAGTTTGCATCTCCTTATTGCCATTGTAATTGCCCGCAACCACCCCCAACTTTGGTACAGCCAGCAGGAGCCCTTTCCGGAAGCACAACAGATGACACCCTTCCTGCAGTTTACTGAGACTATGCCAATGTCTTCTGCCCCATGCATGCCACGGAGTTGCCCCTTCCAAATTATGCTGAGATCACCAGGCTGCTTATGAGTCTGCTGAAAAAGAATCACCCCTACATCTGGGGACCAGAACAGAAGCACAGCTTCACGTACTTACAGCAGGCCTTATGACTGTCCAATTGACCTCCTTCCTGGGGTGGAACCACCGTTCGGTCGCATCTACGCTTTATCAGCTACAGAGCTTGAAACATTGAGGCACTATATAGATGAAGAACTCCGGAAGGGCTTTATTCATCCTTCCTCTTCCCCCGTGGGGGCCCCCATCTTTTTCATTCCAAAGAAGGAGGGGGGTCTTTGTCCTTGTATTGACTACCGGGGTCTTAACCTGGTGACCGTAAAGAACCGATACCCCTTGCCCCTGATCCCTGAATTACTAGATCGTCTCCAAGGGGCACGGATATTTACCAAATTGGACCTCTGAGGAGTGTATAACCTGGTGCGAGTGCGGGAGGGAGATGAATGGAAGATGGCGTTCCGGACCCATTACAGACATTTTGAATATCTTGTGAATACATTCAGCCTGGCTAACGCCCAGGCAACTTTTCAACATTTCATTAATGACATCTTCCGGGACATTCTCGATGTCTTTGTCATCACCTATTTGGATGACATCTTGATATACTCCTTGTCCTTAGAGCAGCATATTCTGCATGTGCGCCAGGTCTTGCAACGTCTGCGAAACCATCAACTATATTGCAAATGGGAAAAATGTGCGTTTCATCTCACGACTGTGAGTTTCTTGTTTTTTTTTTTTAAGCCTTCAAGGAATTGCCATTGACCCCCAGAAGGTGTAGGCCATTTGGGAATGGCCAGCCCCGCAAGCCATGAAACCCCTTTAGCGCTTCCTTGGAAGCATTAACTATTATCGGCAGTACATTCCAAATTATGCTGAGATCACCAGGCTGCTTATGAGTCTGCTGAAAAAGAATCACCCCTACATCTGGGGACCAGAACAGAAGCACAGCTTCACATACTTACAGCAGGCCTTTTGCTCGGCCCCCATCCTTCAACATCCAGACTGTAGCCAGACCTTCTACGTAGAAGTCGATGCTTCAAGTGGGGCAATCAGAGCAGTTCTCCTGCAACCCTCCCCCAACCGCCAATGTCACCTTCCCTCTGCCTATTATTCTCAGCAGCTGACGGCAACAGAATGCAACTACACCATCTTCAATCACGAGTTACTGGCGATCAAGGTCGCATTTGAGACATGGTACTTTGAGGGATCCCACCACTCAGTGATGGTCATCACTGACCATAAAAGCCTGATGTACCTCCAAACAGCGCAGATTAACAATGCCCGACATGCACGCTGGGCCCTATTCTTCATACGCTTTTCCTTTACTCTGCAGTATCACCCTGGAAAGCTTAATGTACTGGCAGACACCTTGTCTTGGTACCATGAAGATCAGGACCACCACATCCACCCTCAGGGGCCGATCTTGGAACAGTGAGTGTTTGCCGGTATGATACTCACAAGGCAACAATTACAAGAAGCTTCTGAAACTGAACTTAGCCCTGGGACTGATCCATCGTGTACTTCAGACCAAGGGCTTCTGAGAAAGGATGGGCACATCCTGGTGCCCCCTCTTGCAGGCCCAAAATATTGTGGTCTCACCACGACGCACCACTGGCAGGACATCCTGGGATAAACCACACTGTTCAACTCATCACAAGAACCTTCTGGTGGCTCACATTAAACAGGACGTCCATCAGTACATCCAACAATGTCGCATGTGTGCCCTCAATAAGGTACCCCATAAAGCGCCCATAGGACTTCTACAATTACAGCCCATACCGATAGGTTCTTGGCAACATATCAGTCTGGACTTTATCGTGGAACTGCCACCTTCCAGAGGGTACACCACGATTCTCATGGTCATCGACCATTTTACCAAGTTAGGCCACTTTATTGCATGCAAGGCCCTGCCTACCACCCAATGGACGGCCTGCCTGTTTGTCAGGCATGTAGTAAAGCTCCATGAATGGCTGCAGGAAATATGAAGCGACTGGGGGACCCAATTCATCTCTCATTTCTGGAAGGCATTCTTTAAGGCTCTCCATGTCACCCTGACTTCAACGACAACGTACCACCCTCAGGGAAATGGACAGGTAGAACGAGTTAGCCAAAACCTCGAACATTACCTCCAGAATTATATTAACTTCCTTCAGGACAATTGGTATGACTGGCTCCCCCTTGCGGAGTTCGCATATAACAATGCCCCCAATGCATCCCTGGGCAATTCTCCCTTTTTTGTTAGTTATGGGTTTCATCCTCCTTAGGAACCATCAATGTACAGACGAGCTCTATTCCAGCAGCTGGGGGCTTAGTACAGCGAATCCACAAAGCACAAACTCTCGCTGCCTGCACCCTCGCCCAGGCCTGGCAAGGTTACAAAGAGTATGCCGACCGTCATCAGGGTCCGAACCCGTCCTTCTGCCCTGGGGACCTCGTCTGGCTGGACCAACGACACTACCCCTCCACCTGGCCCTCTAAAAAACTAGATCACCGGTACCTTGGGCACTTCCCTATACTGCGGAAGGTCAATGAAGTCATCTACACTCTTCGCCTCCCCCCGACTATGAAGATCCACCTGACCTTCTATGTTTCTCTGCTCAAGGCCGCTCTTATAGGACCCCCTGTAGCTCCCCTGGTTTGCCCCCTTGCCTCGCCATCCCTTGAGTTTGAATACGAGGTTTGGGCAATCCTCGACTCCCGTTATTTTCGAGGACATCTCCAATGTTTAGTTGATTGGGTGGGTTATGGCCCTGAAGACTGATCCTGGGAACCTGCCTCCTTGGTCTCCGCTCCGTGCCTGGTCCACTTATTCCACCTCCGCCACCCCAGCCGCCCCTGTCCCTCTTGGGGCTTAAGCGGGGGGCTCGGGGGGGTACTGTCAGGGGGAGGAGGCTAATCTGACTTGGGACTCTCCGCTCTGGCTCCGCTCCTCCCTCAGCCCCGGGATCCCAGGCCCCGACTCCCTCGGGGCCGCCGCCCGTCGCGTCCGTTACCCCAGCAACCTGCTTCAGGGATGCCGGGATGTCCGTGCTTCCAGGTGTGATGGCAGACGGGCCATTGCGGCACTCCGCAAGGCTCCAGGTGCATTGGGGGGTGAGGCCATATGGAGAAAAGTCAGCGCTGAGATGTAGCCAGTACCGGTAATCAAGAGAGAAGCTGGCCCCCATTTCCTGAAGCTAAGTTCTGGTGTTTGTGTTTTGGAATGTGTGTGCTTGAGGCTACCTGGTATAGGTGTGTGTGCTTGTGTGACTGTCTCCTGGTGTCTTCCTTTCCTAAGAGTGCATGAGAGAGAGAGAGGGGGATTGGTGAGTGTTTGGAGCCCCCCCTTCCCTCCCTATGGTCCTGCTTATACATCTCCCCCCCCCCTTTTGGATGTAAGCGTTGCCTCTCCTCCCCCCTCCTGCTTGTTGTTCCCGGGACCTTCCCTTCCTTCCCCCCACTTGAGAGCACCCGTGCCTCCTTGTCCCCCACCTTGCATGAACGTGGGTGTGTGGGTAATAATAGTGGGACTACAAGGCTTTGGCCTGCCACTTCGCTCTCCGCCCTATGATGATAGGGGCTGTGTCTCTGTGAGACTATATCAACCCACATACTATCCTGACGGGCCCGTTTCCCTGCACGGGAAGAACCAGAGCCTGAGAGCATTAGGTGTGCCTAAGAGAGCGTGGGTGTGTGCTTCGGGCCTCAACCCCCCCCCCTTCCTCACAGGGCCTCGGGTCTAATCCCCTCCCCCTACTCACAGGTTTATGTCCTTAACTTAGTTACATGGAAGAGGGTGGCCCTGAGTGATGGATGGAAGAGGAGGTATGTTATGTCTTCTGTGGTGTGTGTTGGGGACAAAACATCTGGAAAAATGATTGAGATTTTATAGTTACTCCCAGCACTTGCTCTGAGGATATTGTCATTGATGGTTTGGCCTGAAAGTAGTTACTCGCAAATAATTGTACTTAATACAATAGGACTATTCCTAGAGCTGAAACAAATTATAAGTTCTGTATTCACAAATATAATTTGCATTTTCATATAGCCCACCAAAATGAAATTGGTATAACCATTATTCTGGAAATTGTTTCAGATTATTTTGAGTTATTCAGGTATTTTCTATTTTGTATTTTGGTAGTGTTATAAATATCCAAAGTTATCAAAATACCCAAAATGAAATACAAATAACGCAAATTCCAAAATAACCAAAACAAAACATCCAAATCAAATATTCAGGTACGTAGTGGGAAATGAATAGCATTTTATATCCATTTCAGACCAAACTAAATTAATGGGGCCAATCCCAAGCCCTATGGACTGGCATGTGCAGCACCCCTGGCATGAGACTGCTATGTACAAACCGTGCAGCCGAGTTCAGTATTCAGTACAGCTATTCATTTCTCATAGTTTCTGGGTTGCAGAATCTGTGTAATTAAATCATTTAAAGAGCTCAAACCTATTGGTAAATCTGGGATTGGAATTTGAAACAAACCTTCTGCAAAAGCTGGGGTTTGGATTTGAAATATATAACCCTGTACCCAAAACTTTCTTAATTTTGATTTAATTTTTGGGGGTAAGATTTTCTAGCTACTCATTGTAGCTGCAAATTAATGCGTAAATTTGGGAGCAGACTTGTTCTGTTTAGTATACTTTTGTCCCTGTTGCTTGGTTGTGAAGGACAAGGATGACTGGTTGAAGGAAGAAAGCAAAAGAGATGCTTTCTGGTTTTGAAAACTGGGGATCTTTCTCATGAAAACAGCAAGAGCTTTGAATAACCCAACCTTTGCTATGCCAAAACAACCAACCCTGCTTTGTTTTAGGCTGTCAGAAAGATTCCATCTATTCCCTTGCCCAAATTGCATTTGCTTCCCCAGAGCTTGCCTTTTTGGACTATATCCAGTTTGTTCGTTCTTTCTTTTGTTCATTCTTTCTTTATGTATGCCTGATATGAACAGCTCTGTGACATTTTAAATTTAATTTAATTTTATTTTATTTGTATTTTATCTTTTAATAAATAAATATTCCAAGATCCTGCTGTTAGTTCATTCATTCATATGCACCAACCACTACCATTTACTATTGATCAGTACTTTATAGCTGTAACATATCTATTTCTTATATATTGTAAATTAATAGTAATAATGCTTACATGTTGTTTATTAACTGGCACGGGGTTATGTGGAAATCATTAGCATCAACCATGTATGTACGCTTATTTAGCTTACTCTCATAATTGTAGTCTTCTTGCAAATCTTTTCCATTCTGAATTCAGATGATGCCTCAGCTCCCGCACTAGAGACTCAGCCTCAAGACGATGAAGAAGGTAAGCATCTTTAGATATGGGAGCAAATCAACATTTGAATTCTACTGTATACTATACATCATACAACATTCTGCACATTAACTTTAGAGCAATGGCAATCAAATGTTGTTGAACTGATGGCTACATCCGAAGTTTTGCCAAGAGCCTAAGAGATGTTATATCTGTATCCAATTAGGAGAGTCAACATAAGGCCAAAGAACATGAGAACGTGCTCAAAATTCATAAGAACATGAGGCCAAAAGAATTGCCATTATCAGAGACCCATGTTCATTGCATTTCCCCCATTGACGGCAATGAGGAAAATGCAATGAACACAGGTTCCTGACCACAATGTACCAGACCAGTGGTCCATCTATCCCAGTATCCCTGTGGCCAATCAAATGAATCATACAAGAATAAGGCATTATGAATGGATCCATTTCTTGCTGTTCACTTCTGGCAGTCAGAGATTTAAGGGTATCCAGACCCTGTAGTTGTATCCCCTGATCATATTTGGCTAGTAGCCACTGATAGAGCTAACCTTCTACCCACCTTTATTTGCTTATAACTTAGTGGTGTTCTGAGTAGTAAAAAACAACAACTCGCGAGTATTTCCGAGGGTCCGAGGAGCAGTCCCGAGTATTCAGGCTGCTTCTTGGACCCTCAGAGAATACTTGCCAAGTTCCAAGGAGGGCAGGGGTAGGATAGGTTCTGAGGGAGAGCAGGGGCCTAGCAGCAGGATTAGGGGTGGGTTACTTGCCTTCCGGAGGGGTCCTGCGCTGATGCATGTCCTCTTCCTGGCTAGTAACTTGGAAGTAAAAAATAAAAATGAGCATGGTCAGAATGGCCCTTTCTGAGCATGCTCAGCCCTTTTCAAAGATGGTGCTGGTATGCTGATGCCGCCAGCGCCATCTTTGAAAAGGGCTGAGCATGCTCAGAAAGGGCCCTTTAGGCCCCTTTTGACCATGCTCAATTGTGGGTGGGTGGTGTTTTTTACCTTCAAAGTTACCAGCTGGGAATAGGACACACATTGGCATGGGACCCCTCTGGAAAGTAAGTAACCACCCTGACCCCCCTGCTAAACCCCCTGCCCTCTTAAGTTCCCACCCCTGACACCACCACTAGGTCCACACACCCCTTCCCTGCCCCCCGCTGATCTATTCCCTGTCCAAGGTCTGAAGTTCTGGGGCCCTTCCTCAGAACTTCAGAACTCAGGAAAATGAGGCTGAATGCACCAGTCCTCGGTATTTTCTGAGGAAAACCAAGGACCAAATTGCAGAACTATTATAACCTGAGCAATTCCATAAGGGAATCACAGAGTCACAATAGTGGGGAATTCCATAATGCCACGCTTATAGTCAGTTTTCAAAAGAGAGTTACTTCTTAAGATTCAGTTAAATTTGAAGCTTCAGAGTTAGTCAAAAGAACATGTCTTTTTTTTTTTATTCCATCCAATGCAGCACCACTGATAACAGGTTAATGTCTGGATTCTGCTGTACTTATTCACATTCTGAGAAATCCACTCTTTTACACAGGGTCCAGACCAAGCGTATGTGCCAAATAAGCTCTATTTTTGGACCTATTGGAAATATGTTCAGATTAAGGTATTATACAATGACTGCAATCCTCAAACCACTTACTCTGGAGTATGTTCATTGACTTCAGTACTAGGACTGAATGGTCCATTTTCACAGTGGAGAGATGTAAAAAGTGGTGTGCCTCAGGGATCTGTATTGGGAACGATGCTGTTTAATGTATTCATTAATGATCTGGAAAAGGGTGTTAAGAGTGAGGTGATCAAATCTGCAGATGACACCAAGTTATTCAAGGTAGTTAAAACATGAACAGATTGAGGAACTGCAACAGAATGTTATGAGACTGGGTGCCTGGGCATCTAAATGGCAAAGGAAATGTAATGTGGACAAGTGCAAAGTGATGCACGTAGGGAAAAATAATTCAAACTATGCGTACACAATGCTGGGTACTAAGCTAGGAGTTACCACTCAGGAAAAGAATCTGGGGGTGGTTGTGGACAATACAATGAAATCCACAGCTCAGTGCGCAGCAGCAGTCAAAAAAGTAAACAGAATATTAAGAATTATTTGGAAGGGGATAGAGAATAAAACTAAGGATCTCATAATGCCTCTATACAAATCAATGGTGCGACCACACCTTGAATATTATGTGCAGTTCTGGTCGCCACATCCCTAAAAAGACATAGCTGAACTAGAAAAGGTACAGAGAAGGGCAACAAAATGATCAAGGGCATGGAAGGGCTCCCGTATGAGGAGAGACTTGGTAGGTTGGGGCTCTTCAGTTTGGAGAAGAGACGACTGAGAGGAGATATGATAGAGGTCTATAAAATCATGAGTGGTGTGGAACTAATAAACAAGGAGCAGTTATTTACCCTCTCGTCTAGTACTAGAACTAGGGGACA
>QEPC01006381.1:708386-723532 GCA_003113815.1 Sphenodon punctatus
GTGTGGGGTGGGAAACAGCCTGTGGGGTGCGGGGTGGGAAACAGCCTTGGGGTGGGTGGGGTGCCTTGGGGGGGGTGCGGGGTGGGAAACAGCCTTGGGAGCGGGTGCGGAAGGAGGATAGTAAGGAATCTTATTCTTACCTGGTGCTGGGAATGGCAAGGAAGCGTCTTCAGCGCGCCGCCGGCAGCCATGTTCTTCTTTGAGCATGTGAGGCAGGGACCAGTGCACATGCGCACTGGTCCCTGCCTCAGGTGCCTGGCCCAAGGCATCTCGTCAGGGCACTTTCAAAAAACACCCTGGTGAGAGCTTTCCTTGTGCCCATTGAGCTCAATGGAAGCTCTAGCTCCTCCCTCCACAGCACGTTCTATACGTGCTGTGTAGACGGAGGAGCTCAGTGGGGCTTGAGCACTCAGTCACCCAAGCCGCATTTTCCATTGGAAAACGCGGTTGGGCTTAGCATTTTTGAGCCTTCAGGGACCCACTCCTCTGGAGTGGGTCCCAGAAGTCAATTGAAACAGCGCCGCAGCAGTCTTTGCCTTGCCTTTGCTTCAGAGCGGAGGCTGCTGCAGCGCTGTTGTCAGTTTCAGTGCACTGCAGCAGCCTCCGCTCTGAAGCAAAGGCAAGGCAGAGGCTGCTGCAGCGCTGTGGGAAGCGGTGGTGACCAGTTTTGTTTTTTTTTAAACGAGCGGCGGCGCCTGGCAGGCCCTCGGCGCTTGGGGGGTCAACGCCCCAAATACCCTGGGAGGCCAGCCGCGTCTGCATTCCTCATCGTCCTCCCGAGACAGGATGGGCCAGATCCCTCGCCTGCCCCAGGGAGGGTGAACGCAGTCACCACACTTTGTGCTGGCAGGAATGGCAGTCTAAACATGCAGCCTCGCCACAGCCTTCACCATCCCCACCACACCATGGGTCAGGCCGAGGAGCCAGCCACATGGGGCTGGATGCCCAGACACTTGCTGCACTGCAGGATTGTGACTGCTGCTGCTAAACAGATTATTGGGAGGTGGAAGAGCATGCATACTCTCTCAACCTGCCAAACAGTGGACTGGGGGAGGGAGGCCCTGTATGAGTGTGCGCACTCTCCCAGCCCACCAAACAGCTGATCGGGAGTGGGGAGCCTTGAGGAGTGCACATGCTCTCCCCATCTGCCAAATAGCTGATCAGGGAAGGGGGGCATGGAGGAGCCTGCGTGCTCTTTCTGCCTGTCAAACAGCTGATCAGCGAAGGGGGGACCCAGAGGAGTGCACATGCTCTCTCCTCTTGCCAAATAGCTGATCATGAGAGGGGGCCTGGAGGAGTCCATGCACTACTCCTCCTGCCTGCCAAACATGCTCTCCCACCCCACCAAACAGCTGATGGCGGGTATAGGAGCATGCACACTCTCCGCACCCACCAAACAGCTGATCAGAGGAGGGGGGTCTGGAGGAGCACACATGCTTTCCCCACCCACCAAGCAGCTATTGGGGGAGGGGAGGCCAGAGGAGTGCACACATTTCTCCAGACCCCTCCTCCCTGATCAACTGTTTGGAGGCCAGAGTGAGTGCGCTCTTCCGGGCCTGATCCTCAGACCTTGCCTTGCAGCAGTACTACATGGGCTGACCAGATGGGAGGCAGCCTGTTATTCCACATTGGGCAACCCTGGTTCAGGTGAAGCAACAGTAATACATGATGCATCACCTGCCTTCTCTGGCAGATGCATCAGATAGCAGCCAGCTGCCTGCCCCAGGGTGGAACTGGGCAAACATCTGGCAGCCTCTGGTCAGATGATCCACTGCATCACGGGCTAACGTGGGTTATGGTTGCCCAAAGTGTGATAAGGTCTCATGTGACCTTACCCTTACTTTTCATTGAGTAAGGCTATCACAATTTTGTCCAAATACAGCAGTTTGTTTCTCTCATATATGCTCCCTGCCATTTGCACATGTCAAGATTTTATCAATCTAAAATTGCAATGTATCTTTTTTATTTAGACATGCTTCTTAGTAGACTATTTGCCTTACCTTGTTTATTGACCATTTAGTATCTGTTTGCCATAGTCTTCTTTTTAAAACATTTTAATTAGTTAATTTTTCTGTTGTGCTTAATTTTCTAGATATAGCTTCTCGTTACCCTACATTATGGACTGAGCAAGTAAAGAGTAGACAAAATAAAACTAATAAAAATTCAGGTAAGACATTGGACAGAATTATTTTTCTTTGTTACTTTCATACTTTGTCAGGAACCAAAATGTGCTTTCCCTTGACTTAGTTAATTATAGTAATTATACACTTGGAAAAAGATGGCATGAGGCATATGTGTAGGAGTCAGTAGTGTAGCCTGGTGTATAAGGGCAAGGCATTGGATTTGGACATGAGAGACCAGTGTTCAAATCCTGTCTCAGCCATATGCTCACTGGGTGATCTTGGGCAAATCACCCTCAGCCTCCATTCTTGGAGCACGGTAAGCTGGCCCTGCAAAGGTTAATAGGCTCAGTTCTCTTGCTCCTGGTTAACTAGACCTCCTAGCTTCAGTGTATAAGGAGAGGCTGACTGTGGGAAGTTGTGACTGGGAGGAGTTAGCTGACCATTGGGGAGAATAAAAGCCCTAGCTCATTGCAAGAGGGAGACCAACAGCTGCCTCTGAGCTGGGCAATATGCCTTAGGAAGTAATTCCAGGAGCAAAGGATGACTTTATGTTAAAATCTATGTTGGTGTTTAACTGTGTGACTGAAGTCCTCTGCCAGGCGGGAACCCTGAGTGGAGCCCTGCAGTGAACAGGGATATAAAAGAAACTGGGAAATAAGGGAAACTAGACTCTCTGTGTGGTTCCTGTTTCTGGGGAAACTGAGGCACAGACCGCGTGCAAGGAGCAAGTTGGGGCAAACTTGCCACGGTTTCCCATCTGTAAAAATGGGAATAATAAAGACCTACTCAAAGGATTGTTGTGAGGATGAACAAGGCAAGAATTACAAAGAACTTTGAACCACTATATAAATGATAAATAATAATATGTGTATGAAGGGAATCTGCACTAAAGTGAAAACAAAAGGAGCAAAAATGCTATAAAATGTTCTTGTAAGCTTAAAGGCAATTGGAAGGGCAGTTCTTCAGTTGGTCTTTCTCTTTCTTTTGTGTGTGTGTGTGAGTGTACAAATGTGCAATCAGAATGGTTGTGGACATTAGTTGGTGATTGTTTTAATAGAATTTGATTAAACTGAATCATTTTTCTTAGGTTTTTGACCTTACTTCTTCACTCACCTTCTCAGTCTTGATTTTTAGAAGGATTGCTTTACTGCTTCCATGCAAATGTCCACATCCCTCTCAAATATTAGAGTATCAGAAGGTTAAGAGAGCAACTAACCCAGCCCAGAACACAATTCTGAGGTCCTTACAGCTGCTCGATTTTTGAATTCATTAGAGGAAGGTTCACCATAAGATGGCTCCCGTAGTTATAGCCAATGCCCTGTCAGATACTACTTATATCGACAAAGCTGGGTCGTCGCTACTTTTACCGTACCCCGGCCCCTGTGTGCATGCTTTACCATTAATGGTGGAGCAACTTCCTGCACAACCTTCCTGCAGATCTTCCTCTAATTGGCTCTTGACATACGAGCAGGGTGGACACGTATCCTCCACCTGTGGGAGCCCCCCCACAGTCTCAAATTTTTGGCCTCCAGGATAATTTGTTAGCATCTACATTTAGAGTAGCTTCCTGGAACATCGCTGGTTTAAGTGATAAATTACTAGATGACAACTGGATAAGGTACATTTCCAGCTTTGATTGTGTCTGCCTTCAGGAAACCTGGCTAGGGACTCTTCCTCCCCCCCCTCCCCATTCCAACATAGTCAAATATAAAGTGGAATCTCAAGGTGGCCAGAGGGTGGGAAAGGGGGGTCGGTTTTCAGGAGGCCTGATGTTACTGATTGCAGAGGTTGCAGTACTCTCCTACTCCTTACTACCATCTCCTAGAGTGGAATATCAGATGGTTCTACTGAAACTACGGGACTCTTCCCAGTATCTGCTATGTAACATCTATATCCCTCCAACTTCCTCCCCTTATTATAAAGATAATATATGACCTAGTTTGGAAGAATTGGTTAATACATTGAGACACCAGTTCCCACATGCAGGATTAATCTCTGACTGGAATGTCAGAATAGGGGCCGGTGGGGTGGGGCCAGGCTCTAATTTTGGCTCCTATTTCCAGGTCCCAGCTAGATGCTCAATGGATAAGTGAACAACTAGAACAGGCCAATTATTTTTATCTTTTCTGCTCAAAAACGATCTAGTTGTTACCAACGGTAGAGTGCAGGGAGACCTGGCAGGAGAATTCACATATATTGGAGTACAGGGTCACAGGGTTGTTGACTATTGTCTAATTGATTTAGCTTACTGGGATAGCATTGTTTCTTTTACGCTTGAATTACGACCAGAAAGTGATCATAAATTATTGGACCTGCGACTAAAGCTGCAATTTGACTATAATTTAATTCCCGAAAGCTCCCTATGTAAGCCTTGTATTAGATACTATAAGAAAGGGGAGTCTATAGATCTAGCTTGTAGATTTCATAAGCTCTGCACCTCTAGTAAACTAATTGCTTTGAAATCCTCTTTTTTAAGCAATAAAGATGAGAGTTCTATTAATGAACAGTATGCTGAAATAGTGGCCTTTTCTATCAAGTCCTTGACCTTGAACTCAGGCCGCTCGTATTCCAATACCATCAACCCTTGCATCAACAGGGCGGCAAAACGTCAGCTAATAAAAGCAAAGAAAAATTGTTCTTCCAGTCTTGATCCTGCCCAATTTATGTTCTTTTGGGAGCAAAAAAAGTCATACAAGAGCTTAATCTACAATTAAAAAGTAACATATTACAATAAGATGTGGACATCCATGGTAGTGGCTATTAGGACTAAGAACGAGGGGCTCTATTGGAGATTATTGCACAAGTTTTTAAGTCCTAAACAGACAAAATTGGAATTGCCAATAGAAAACTGCATGTGGGAGGAATATTTTGGTCTCCTATATAAAAATGAGGGTTCAGCTACTATGAATATCTTGGACAGCTCAGAATTCCAAGCTACAGACCTTCCTTTGGACTTATACTTCTCTGGGAGAGAAGTGGAGATGCAAATTATGAAAATGAAGTTAAACAAGGCAGCTGGACCAGATGATGTTTGTGCTGAACTGCTACAAGCAGCCCCCGTATGGTGGTCTGAGATCCTGACCAAACTGTTCAACACCATTTCTAAAACTGGTAAGATGCCGGCTAGCTGGGGGACCAGTTGGATTATTCCCATATATAAGAAAGGTAAACACACTGATCCAGCTAACTACCGACCTATTAGTTTGTTGCCAGTGATCGGCAAGTTATATGCTGCAAAGATAACCCGATTATTACAAGACTGGGCTGAACTCAATAAAAAAAAACCTATAGAACAGTTTGGCTTCAGGAGTAATCGATCCACCCTGGACTGCTGCTTTATAACTTCTCATCTGATAATCAAATATGTGAGATTAAAACTCGGAAAGCTGTATTTAGCTTTTATGGATTTTTCAAAAGCTTTTGACTCTGTTCCTAGGAATAGACTGTGGGCTAAACTGTGTGCATTGGGGTTGAACAAAAGGTTGCTGTTTCTTCTTATGCAGTTGCACAGTAATAATACAGCCAAAGTCGGAGTACACCCTAACAAGGATCCAACTGCAGCAATTCCAATTAAGCGTGGGGTACGACAGGGCTGTGTTATAGTCCCAGTCTTGTTTAATCTATATGTGGCTGTCCTTGTTGATGCTATCAAAAATCCAGGGTCTCATCCTCCCTTGGTTCAATCCTACCCACTCCATGCTCTACAATATGCAGACGATTTAGTGCTCCTGTCTCAGACTAAAAAGGACCTTAAAGGAGCTATAAGAGCTCTAATTAACTCTAATTAACTATTGTCAACTTAATGGTCTCGCAATTAACAGTGCAAAATCTAACATCATGCTTGTGGGCGGCAAATCAACTAGTACAGATTGGAAAGTGAGAATTTCAGCTTTAAATCTGTTCAATCATTCACTAATTTGGGGTTACTTTTTCCTCTAGCGGGACCTGGGCGGCCCATATTAAAAATAGAGACTTACTGGCAAGTAGATCTTCAAGCAGCTTCTTACGGGCCGCTAATCTTTCCAGGGGTATTTCCGTAACTACAATACTGAAAACCTATACCCTTAAAATCCATGCCATGTTGACTTATGGGCTGGAAGTCATCCCTTCCCCAGATACCTTGCCACTGGAAAGAATCCAGAACCACTTTCTTCATCGGCTTTTAAGGGTCAATAGTAGCATCCCAGGCGACGTATTGCGAGCAGAAACCGGTATCCTTCCAATTGTCCATTATGGCAGAATGGCCTGTTTTCTTTTTTGGCAAAAAGTGGTTAATAATAACACCCTACGGTCATCCTTAACGGCACATTGTGCTGAGGAAGAGCTGACATATGCTGGCACCAGAAGCTACACCTGGATTAGGAGTTTGGAAACACAGCTAGTGAATTTGGGCTTCTCTATTCTATATTTTCAGAGGAAACCTATAGCCCTTACAATTAACGAGCTCCTATTGAGGTCTAGGGACACTGCTATGCAACAGAATCTAGCCTCAATAGGGAATTGGAGAGTGGTGCCAGATTTCAGGTCAATCAAAACTAATTTTGCCCCAGAACCTTACCTGGCCCTCCTCACTAGTATATCTTTGAGGAGGAATATCACTTATTTTAGATTTGCTCAGATTAATACAGCTGTTCTGAAAGGCTGTTATGGGGGTCTCCCAATTGAACAGAGACTGTGTCCCTGCTCATTGCACGAAGTGGAGACATTGGAGCATTTTGTCTTACATTGCCCTTATTATTACTGTAGAATTTGTGATACCTGGCTATCCCCCTTAATAGAATTTGCCATGAGGGGGGGATCAGAAGATATTTTCAAATCTTTGTTGAATCTTTCATCATCAGATTTGCTTCTTGCCTTGGCAACTTTTATTAAGCTGGCCAGTGAAAGGAGACAGAAGATTTTGGCGTAGCGCATTGCATAAGCAAATCATAAGTCAGCTGCTTAGGTTGGGTAGTCACGAGGACTGCCATTGTTGTCAGAGGTATTACTAGCATACGTATATTGTTCTCCAGTTCTTCTGTTGGGGATTGGTTTTGTGAACTGTATATCTGTACAGATTAACGGACTTGGATTAATTAACTTTGTCCTATTATAATGAACCTTGATTGATTAACTTTGTCCTTATTTATTATAATTTTTCTAATTTATTATTTTATGTATCAAATATTTATTATTGTTCTCTTGGCTACGGCGAAAGCCAATGCTGTAATAAACTTATCTTATCTAACTAACCCAGCCCAATGATGAGACAGTCTATACGAACAGAGGCATAGGTGGGTTGGAAAGGGTTCTAGTGCAGAAGATGTAGTTCGCCCCCCCCAGCTCCTCCCTCAATGGCAGGGGATGCAGCTGCACCAGGGAGTGTGTGCTCCCCCTCAAGCTGATGGGCCCTGTTGCTATTAATACTTTGCCCTGTATAAGGAAGCTCTACAAATTGATCTGTACAACCCAACATCTCTAAAACAGGGAGATGCTGCAGTTTGTTTCCACTGATCCTTTTTTATTGACTTTGCAATAAGACCTGCACTGAGAAAGCAACATTTGCCTATTTAAAATTGGCATCTATATTTGTCAATTTGCTGTGGGGCTTTCAAAGAGAAGCATTCTATAGACCTCAATTTTCATGTCTATAGAAAGCTCTGCATCTTGAAAGCTCTGCATCTGCAGCCGCTGCTGCTGAAGAAAATGTGCGACACGTCACTTCCGGTAGCTCAGGGAGCATGTAAACACTCACCGTGTGGCTTTCCTTTTGAATATGGGTCTCCAGAGGTGCTTCTAAGCACCTCATGTAAAAGTGGCCTGATAGTGGTTAAGTTTGGTTGCTTTAGAGGTGTTTGCCACAAGTCATAATGGAGTGGTCAGTTTCCTGCTATTCACTCTCAGACCCTGATAGTCAGAAGTCTAATTCTCTGTACAACTGTAATAGTTATCGATGAGGATATCCTCCTGCAGATCTGCAATGCATCTGCCCAGTGTCCACCCAGATATCCATGTAGATCAGAGGCAGGCAAGAGTGGGACTGAGTGGCTATGACAGGCATGTGGGTGAGGGTTGGGCTGTAACTAGCCTTAGAGATCCCCAGGGTTAAGCACAGTACCTATCAGATTAGCTGCTGGATAGGAAAACATCTATTTGTTTCATCTCTAGTCCTCTGACTAATACATATTGATGGGCGTAACATCTGAGAATGTATCCAATCCTTTTTTCAAAACTGGTTATGCTATTGGCTTTCACAATTTCCTCTAGTAACAAGTTCCACAAGATAATTGTCAATTACGTGAAAAAGATACTTTTATTTGTCCAAGAACACCCCAATGCTGTGAACCGGACTGACCAAAGGAGACTGGACCCCACCAATAACCGGGGTCCCTACATCTCACCATTCAAGAAGACTGGCCATCCATCATCACTTTCTGAAGGAACAAGGTGGCGGCCTTAGTGGAAGCGATTAGGGCTGGGGGGGGGGATATCTGGAGGCATTTGAGGGTCTTATGGATCTCTTGTTTCTGCTAGTAGCAACGCAGAAAATGATTGCCCCCCAAGGACTAAAGTTTTCCCATTGGTTTGACCAAGAATGCCGGTGAGAGAGAGCAAAATTGAGGCAGCTAGCAAGAAGCCTAAAGTGGGACCCCTCCGGGCCTGTGAGGGTGGCCCTTCAGTCCACGAGGAAAGACTATAGATGCCTAATCTCATCCAAAAGGCTGGCAGCACAAAAGAAGAGTTGGGAGGGTTTGCAGAAGGCTTCCCTTCAAAAAAATCACAAGGCTTTTGGGGATCTTATTCGTATGAATAGGATAGGCTGGCAGGAGGTTTCTATCTCTCCTGCAGTATGGACGGACTTCTATTCAACCATATTTTTAGGTCCATTGGAGGGGACGGTTAGTCCGTCCTGCAGGGATAGTTTGCCAGTTATTGCCAATAATTGTGTTTATATCTAAACTCCGCAATGGGAAGGCCCCGGGTGAGGATTTCATCCCCCCAGAATTGCTGAAGTGTCAACCAGAATGGTGGGCCAATATATTGGCTCCCCTCTTCTCAGCAATAAATGAGGACAGGGAGCTCCCAAAGACATGGCTTGGGGGAATAGTAGTACCAATCTTTAAGAAAGGGGACCCTTTCCTCCCAGGAAACTATCGCCCCATTTGCCTCTTAAGTGTAGTGGGGAAATTGTATACACAGTTTCTGTTGGAAAAAGTGCAGGCTTGGCTGAGGGAGTCTGGGACCCTGGAACCTGAACAAGTAGGGTTTCAAGCGGGGAGATCCACGTTGGACTAGATAGTCACCCTCTCTGCTTTGGTCAGGAGGTGTGTGGCTCGCCAGGGCAATTTATTTTGGGGGTTTATAGACCTGAGTATGGCATTTGACTCTGTTAACAGAGAGAGATTGTGGATCAAACTGAGGAACACTTCTATGGATCCTCGTTTGATCTTCCTCTTAATCAAGGTCCATACTAATAATTCAATCAGAGTTTGCCCTAAAGGCCATTTACTAACCAAGCCAATTCCAGTCCTCCGGGGGGTAAGGCAGGGCTGTTTGTTAGCTCCGGTACTGTTTAACCTGTTCCTTAATGATATGATCCCCTTTTTGAAGGAGATAGATACGCATGCCCCCAGGATCGGCGCCAGGAGGGTTCCGGCCCTCCTGTATGCCAATGATACAGTCCTACTATCCCAGACCTTGGTAGGACTGAGGAGGGCGCTGCAAGGTTTCGGGGAATATTGTGTAAGGGAGGATCTACGAATCAACTACACTAACACAAAGGTTATGGTAATGGGGCGCCATGGCACCCATAAGAGCCACCAATGGAGGATCGGCCCAAATACTATAGAGCAAGTCAAAACCTATAAGTACCTTGGGGTTATTTTTGTTCCATCTTTGAGCTGGGCCCCCCATATGGAAGCCGTTAGACAGCAAACGAAAATATCAACAGCTGCCATTCTTGGATTTTTTTTCCACCGGGGGGGGGGAGACTGGTATTGCTGGCCTTACGGCTCTTTAGGGCCAAGGTTATCCCCCAATGTTTATATGCTTTCCCGGTATGGGGCGCGGCCTTTTCATCTGAGTTAGAATCTATTCAGAATCAGTTGCTACGAGCAATTTTGGGTCTCCCTAGAGGTATGCCTCAGGTGCTCATGAGATTGGAGACATTCAGCCCTACCATGAGATCTAGGGCTAAGCTATTATTTCTTAAATTCTGGGCTAAGGTATACCTTTTCCCCCCGAAGGACAGCTCATTGTTGGCTATGCTGGTGACCGATGGGGGACTCATTTTTTTTTTGATAAACCAGGTGGAGGTGGAGCTGAACCACCTGGGGTTTTCCGCTGAATCCCTGAGGAGGATTGGTTTATTAGGCTCTTTGTCTTTGATACGGAGACGGTTGGAAGACCAAGAACTCCAGCATGAGAGGGCTCTTTTGTCCTCCCAGGCAATAGCACCGGAGTACCCCCTGGCAGATCCTCTGCGCCTGAGTTCTAGTTATCTATTCTCTTGGATGGACTCGGGCTGCAGGCGGGTGTACACCCGACTTAGATGTAACTCCCTCCCTTCGGCCATGGTAGAGGGGCACTACAGGGGTGTATGTAAGCAGGATAGACTATGCCAGCTCTGTAAGCTACAGGAGCCTGACACCTGTGTCCATATTTTTTTCCATTGCCCAGCCTTAGAGGCACCCAGGAGGGAGTTGCTGGGCCAGTACTGTGTGGGCCATAGTGACTCGAGTATGCTCTTAAAGTCCCTATTAGATTACAATGACTCCACGAAGGCTAGATCTGTGGCTAGATATGGCCAGCGGTATCTGCGGATTAGAGAGGTTCATTTGGGGCCCTCTATTTAAGGAGGTGTCTGCAATTGTAGGTTTATTCCCCCTCTCCTCTCCCTCTCTGTCAGGTTGGGCTTAGAGGGGGCCAGGGCTATAGATTTTGTTTGTTATATGCGTTATAATTTCTCCTGTATTGCTGGTTATTAGGCTCTTTGTCTTTGAGTTGTCTTGTATCTTTGTACTTTTAATATGTTTTCTCTTTGTTTCCATTTATTTTAAATTGTAATAGCTTTGGTTAACAATAAACTATATATATATCGTCACTTTAGTCTTGTCTGGATTCACCTTCAACCGCTCGCCATCCAGTCCCCAGTGGCAGCCAGGACTGGGTAAGCACTGAGACTGCAGGACCTGGGTCAGATGAAAAGAAGAGATAGAGTTGGGTGTCATCAGCATACTGATGACACCTGACTCCAAATTTCCATACAACCTTGCCCAGGGGCCTCAGATACACATATACAATTGTGCCTTAGATACAACCTTGCCCAGGGGCCTCAGTGGGGACAAGATGGAACCCTGTGGAACCCCCACAAGGGAGCTCCTGAGGATTAAGATGAGCCACTGCTTATCATCACCCTCTGGGTTCTCCCAGCCAGGAATAAGCAGAACAACTCAAGAGCAGTCCAACAAACCCCTGCCAGGTCACACAGCCATGTCAACAACACCCCACGATCAACTTTATCAAAGGCCACTGAATCAATAGGGTACAAACTATCCTTGTCGATAGCCAAGTGAAGCTTGTCAACCACGGCCACAAGCGCAGTCTCAGTGCCATGTGTGTGGCACTGAACAATCATTAGAAACAAGTCCCTGCTCTGGGGGGCTTATTATTTTGGATGGACAAGGAAGGAGCAACAAGGGAGGTGGGAACACAGGGAGAGACATGGATACATTCATGAAGTTTAGAAGTCACAGGTGCATGTGCTTAGCTTAGTTACAGGGGGAAGGGGGATCATGAATGAAAGGACAGTAGAAGGAGCATACTTGTAGTCAATATGGGAGACTGTAGTTTGTGAGTACTCTCAGTAGCGTTAGAGTTCTTTCTTGTAGTTGAAGACTGTAGTTTTAGAATAGCTGGTAGAGCAGTGTACTTTACCAAGTACTCTACTTGCAGTTTTTATAAGACTGGAGTTTGTGATGGTTTTTCTAGTTCAACAGCATGATTCTCAAGTTGTTTAACACCACTGGATGTTCCATTGAAGTGAATAGGACTTAGACAGGGGCTAATGGCTAGTGCTAACTAGCTTGAGGATTGCATTTCTTGTTTAAGTATTTAACTGTAAGTATTTAAGAATTGATTATTAATATTAAATATTAAATATTAAATATTAAGTATTAAATATTACTTAATTATTTATTTAAGTTACTATTTAAGTAAATATTAAATATTTACTTAAATTTACTTAAATATTACTTAAATATTTAAGTAAATATTACTTAATTACTTAAATATTAAGTATTAAATATTACTTAAGTATTAAGTATTAAGTATTGCATTTCTTGTTTAAGTATTTAACTTTAAGTATTAAGTGAAAGTATTTAACTTTAAAGTATTGGAAAGGAAGTTAAACAAGGGATAAAAATCAACTTGATTTTGGCCTACTTTGGCCTGCTGTGGCCGGGGATCCGGCGGCATGTGTAAACATGTGCTGCCAAATGTTGTCCTGGGATTGTCCTGGGCTGTGTTGGTGGCTAGTCTGGGCTGCGACCCTGAAAAATCTCTGAGAAAACAGCTTAGGCTACAGGCTACCCAACTAGGCCACAGCAGGCGAAAGTAGGCTAGCATGTCTCTTTCAATTACCGGACCAATGACCGCCAACTGCCATTACCGAACCATTACCTCCTGTGAGCTCTCGTCTTGGCACATTTACCTGACCGTAGGTGTGAAGGACTGATTAGGATGGTCCACCCTCGAAGACTGATGGAACCCTCTTGATTCCAAACTGTTCTGGGGGAATTGCCCATGGACCTCGGCGACCCCTCCATTGATGCCTTGTGGCCTTTTAGAATACCTGGTTAGTCGAGGCTATAGACCAGGTGGCTCCTAGGCATCCAATTATGATGGTTAGGCACTGCAGGTCTCCATGGTTAGTGGATGCCTTGGGGTGGCTGAAGTGCGAAGGGAGATGATTAGAGCAGTAGTGGCACCATACTCATGCTTCAGGCTGAAACAAAGTCTTTGGAAAACTTCAGAATTTTCTGAATATTAAGGTATTCATTACAGAAAGGCCGAATTGCAAAGTTCCAAGGACCAAGGCCATTATTCAGAAAAAGTTGGAAACTTCAGAAATCACTGCACACTTGGGGGACTGGTGGACAGTTGAGCTTCTTCTGGAAATGAAACTTAGTGCCATATTTGGTAGTTGGGGGGTATGGGAGGGGACAATTGAGTGATTGTAAGCCAGATGGCAAGTTTTGATTGGCTGGCCAAGTCAGATGGTCAGCTTTTGAATTGACTGGCAGGAAAGCTTCTGCACTGCAGCAATTTTGTCCTTTCTCTTTGGTGAATTTGTTTTCACTGAATGCTACAGTATAAGTTAGATCTGTAGGTAATCAGCTGTGGGGGCAGAGGGGTGCCTGTCCTGTCCTGTCCTGTCCATAGGGCCTATGCTGGGGGGATGGGGGTTACATTACCCTTTACCATGCCATGCAGGGGGTTTTTTTTAAAAAAAAAAAATGGGTGCCACATCACTACCTCCTGCTTCGTTGGCACTTGGCACCATGAGGAGGGATCTCTCTGCCTGGCTCCACTTCCCATGTTTGCTTGGTCTGTTCAAGTTACTATTGCCACAAGGCCATGCCAAGGAAGAGGGTGCCCCTGGAGGGGGAGGGGCGTGGTCTCTAAATTTTGTGACCGCTGCTGGGGCCTGTGTTTGCTGGATTTTTTTGGTGGGATTTATTTCTCCATGCAGTTGCAGACTGTTTTGCAGGGTTGGATGTGTTGTCTAAGCTGTGGCATGGCACACAACAGAACCTAATTGATTCACTGTAAAGTGTAAATTCTACTGTTCTGCCAGCTGCTTGGTTGATAATCTGTGGGTGGAGCTGGATAAGGGATGTCCGACTCTGCTGGTTCTTCTTGACCTGTTAGCGACTTTTGACACAATGAACCATGAGGTGTTGGTGACTCACCTGCGGGACCTTGCTGGGGTGGTTGGGATGGTGTTGAAGTAGTTCCATTCCTTCCTAGCGAGTAGATCTCAGTGACAAGTCCTGGGGGATTGTTCATCTTCCCCTAGGGGTCTCTCATGTGGGGTCCCGCAGGCTTCTATTCTGTCTCCCCTCTTGTTCAATGTGTTGTGCGCAGATGGGGGGGTATGTTTTTCATTAATATGCTGATGACACACAATGTACCTCTTCTTTGCATCTGACCCAGGCCCTGCAGTCTCGATGCTTTCCCAGTGTTTGACTGCAGTAGGGGACTGGATGAGCACTAGCTGCTTGAAGCTGAATCCTGATAAGACAGAGGTGATGCTCATTGGCAATTATGGTGATCTGGGTGAGGGAGGGCCTCCCATTGTTGACGGAGTCCGCCCTGTATTGGCATCTCAAGTACAGAGCCTGGGGGTGCTCCTGGATCTGAAGCTGGGCCTGGATCTCTAGGTGTCGACTATGGTCAGGAGGTAGGGGTGTGCATGTCATTTTCGTTATTACAATAATGATAATGAAAATCGTCATTTTCATTTTTGTTATTGCAATAACAAAAATGGAAACCAATAATAATGACAACGATATAGAAAATGACAATGTCATTATTGTTGTCATTATTATTGTTGGGGCAGTTGGGTTTTGGAGGGAAAATGTGGAGAGAGGAGGAGGGACCAGACATCTCAGAGCCCTAAACAGGACTGAACTCTTGAACTGTGCCTGTGTTGTGTGGGGTGAGCAGCTCAGCAGTATCTGATGGATGTATCACTGGCCAATGAGCAGCGCAAGCAGGCCCCAGCAGTCTCATGGCACTCTGTGATTGCTCAATGCCTGCTGCCTCCCACAACCAATTAGGGGGACTCTGGGGGAGGGCACTGCAACCCTTTATAATGGGAGGACCAGGCTTTTTCTCTGCGTTCTGTGAGAGCTCTGCTTTTCAGGTTGCATTTACAGAACTGTGGTCCTTGCACACAAAAAATCCTCCCTAGCCCTCATTGCATTACCAATACCTTTCCTTCCGCATACCCTACATTTTACCTTCTCCCTTTCCCTGCCC